>CANJKZ010000971.1:0-290000 GCA_947471745.1 Closterium sp. Naga37s-1
ATCGGACGGATCAACCTGACCGAAACGGAGCGGGGAACCCGATCAACCGGGTTGGGAATCGAATAAGCCGGGCTGTCGGATCAACCAGGCCAGAATCCGGATCTGGCACTGGATGGGGAACTGGGTATGCCTGGTGGGAACCTGATCGAACGGATCAGCCGGGCTTGAACCGGGTGGAAAACCGGATGGACCAGACCGACACCTAGTGGGGAACCGGATCACAACCGGATGAGGAACCGGATCAACAAGGTTGGGAATCGAGTGGACCGCATCGGCCGGTCGTATCAACCGGGCCGGAACCCGCATCTCAAACCAGGTGAGAGCCCGATTGGAGGATCAACCGAACGGGAACCGGGTGGGGAACCGGATGGACCGGACCAGACGGATCAACCGGGTTGGGAATCGAATGGACCAGTCCGTCAGATCTACCGGGCCGGAACTCGGATCCGGAATCGGATGGGTAAACTGGATCGGACAGATCAACCGGGCCGGAAACGGGTGGGGAACCAGATCAACTGGTTGGGGAACCGGATGGACCGGATCCGAAGGATGACCGGGCCGAAACCGGGTGGAGAACCAGATCGGAACCTGATCAACCGGGTATTCATAAAGTTTAAAATATCTAGGGGCAGCAAGCAATGCAAACCGGACCAACCGGGTCATCCGGGTGGAGAAAACCGGATGGGGAACCGGACCAGGAACTGGATCAACCGGGCCATCTGGGTGGAAAACCAGACCGACCGGGGTCATCCGGGTGGGGACCGGATCGACCGGACCATCCCGGGAAGGGAAAAGGATCATCCAGGTTGTCGGGGTGGGGAACTTGGTTTGGAACTGGATCGACCGGAACCATCCGGATGCGGAACCAGATTATCCGGGTTATCAGGGTAGGGAACCGGGCCAACCGTACCATCCAGGTGGGGAACCAGATCAACCGGACCAACCAGTTGGGGAGCCAGGTGGGGAACCGGGCCCAACCGGGGCCATTTGAGTGGGGAACCAAACCCAATTTGACCGTCTGGGTGGGGTACCGGGTGCGGAACCGGATCAACCGGGTCATCCGGGTCGGGAACCGGTTCATCTATTCACCCGAGTGGGGACCCAGACCCATCGGGACCATCTGGGTGGGGACCTGGACCCATCCGGACCATTTGGGTGGGGAACCGGATCGACCGGGTCATCCGGATGGGGAACCGGAGCCATCCGGACCATCCAAGTGGGGAACTGGATCAACTGGGTTATCCACATGGGGAACCAGACCCAACCGGACCATCCGGGTGGGGAACCGAACCCAATTTGACCGTCCGGGTGGGGGTACCGGGTCGGGAACCGGATGGAACGGATCGGACGGATCAACCTGACCGAAACGGAGCGGGGAACCCGATCAACCGGGTTGGGAATCGAATAAGCCGGGCCTGTCGGATCAACCAGGCCGGAATCCGGATCTGGCACTGGATGGGGAACTGGGTATGCCTAGTGGGAACCTGATCGAACGGATCAGCCGGGCTTGAACCGGGTGGAAAACCGGATGGACCAGACCGACACCTAGTGGGGAACCGGATCACAACCGGATGAGGAACCGGATCAACAAGGTTGGGAATCGAGTGGACCGCATCGGCCGGTCGTATCAACCGGGCCGGAACCCGCATCTCAAACCAGGTGAGAGCCCGATTGGACGGATCAACCGAACGGGAACCGGGTGGGGAACCGGATGGACCGGACCAGACGGATCAGCCGGGTTGGGAATCGAATGGACCAGTCCGTCAGATCTACCGGGCCGGAACTCGGATCCGGAATCGGATGGGTAAACTGGATCGGACAGATCAACCGGGCCGGAACCGGGTGGGGAACCAGATCAACTGGTTGGGGAACCGGATGGACCGGATCCGAAGGATCGACCGGGCCGAAACCGGGTGGAGAACCAGATCGGAACCTGATCAAACCGGGTATTCATAAAAGTATAAAAATATCTAGGGGCCAGCAAGCAATGCAAACCGGACCAACCGGGTCATCCGGGTGGAGAAAACCGGATGGGGAACCGGACCAGGAGCTGGATCAACCGGGCCATCCGGGTGGAAAACCAGACCGACCGGGGTCATCCGGGTGGGGACCGGATCGACCGGACCATCCCGGGAAGGGAAAAGGATCATCCAGGTTGTCGGGGTGGGGAACTTGGTTGGAACTGGATCGACCGGACCATCCGGATGCGGAACCAGATTATCCGGGTTATCAAGGTAGGGAACCGGGCCAACCGTACCATCCAGTGGGGAACCAGATCAACCGGACCAACCAGTTGGGGAGCCAGGTGGGGAACCGGACCCAACCGGGCCATTTGAGTGGGGAACCGAACCCAATTTGACCGTCCGTGTGGGGTACCGGGTCGGGAACCGGACCCGTTCGGACCATCTGGGTGGGGAACCGTATCAACGGGGGTCATCCGGGTCGGGAAACCGGTTCATCCGGATCACCCAGGTGGGGGCCCAGACCCATCGGGACCATCCGGGTGGGGAACCGGATCGACCGGGTCATCCGCGTGGGAAACCGGACCCGTTCGGACCATTTGGGTGGGGAACTGGATCAACCAAGTCATCCACATGAGGAACCAGACCCATCCTGACCATCTTGTGTTGGGAATCGGACCCATCCGGACCATCCGGGTTAGGAACAGGATGGGAAACCGGACCCAATCGGATCGGGGAGCTGGATCATCCAGGTCATTTAGGTGGGGAACGGGATCAACCGGGTGGAGAACCGGATCGTCCGGGTCATCCGGGTGGGGAAACGGACCGTGTGGACCATCCGGATGGGGAACCGGACCAACCGGCCGGGGAACCCGTTCATCCAGGTGGTCCGGGTGGGGATCCGGATCAACCTGGTGGGGATCCAGACCTACCAGGCAGAGAATCGGATCGAGTGGGCCGGATCGGTTGGATCAACCGGGCTGGAACCGGGGTGGGAATCGTGTGGACCAGATCGGTCGGATTAACCGGGCCCGGAACCCGGATCCGGAATCGGCGGGTATGCAGGGTGGGAACTGGATCAGACAGATCAACTGGACCGGAACCGGGTGGGGAACCGTGTCAACCGGATAGGGAACCGGATGGACCAGATCAGACGGATCAACCTGACCGAAACCGAGCGGGGAACCCGATCAACCGGGTTGGGAATCGAATAAGCCGGGCCTGTCGGATCAACCAGGCCGGAATCCGGATGTGGCACTGGATGGGGAACTAGGTATGCCTGGTGGGAACCTGATCAAACGGATCAGCCGGGCTTGAACCGGGTGGAAAACCGGATGGACCAGACCGACACCTAGTGGGGAACCGGATCACAACCGGATGAGGAACCGGATCAACAAGGTTGGGAATCGAGTGGACCGCATCGGCCGGTCGTATCAACCGGGCCGGAACCCGCATCTCAAACCAGGTGAGAGCCCGATTGGACGGATCAACCGAACGGGAACCGGGTGGGGAACCGGATGGACCGGACCAGACGGATCAACCGGGTTGGGAATCGAATGGACCAGTCCGTCAGATCTACCGGGCCGGAACTCGGATCCGGAATCGGATGGGTAAACTGGATCGGACAGATCAACCGGGCCGGAACTGGGTGGGGAACCAGATCAACTGGTTGGGGAACCGGATGGACCGGATCCGAAGGATCGACCGGGCCGAAACCGGGTGGAGAACCAGATCGGAACCTGATCAACCGGGTATTCATAGAAGTATAAAAATATCTAGGGGCCAGCAAGCAATGCAAAACCGGACCAACCGGGTCATCCGGGTGGAGAAAACCGGATGGGGAACCGGACCAGGAGCTGGATCAACCGGGCCATCCGGGTGGAAAACCAGACCGACCGGGGTCATCCGGGTGGGGACCGGATCGACCGGACCATCCCGGGAAGGGAAAAGGATCATCCAGGTTGTCGGGGTGGGGAACTTGGTTTGGAACTGGATCGACCGGACCATCCGGATGCGGAACCAGATTATCCGGGTTATCAAGGTAGGGAACCGGGCCAACCGTACCATCCAAGTGGGGAACCAGATCAACCGGACCAACCAGTTGGGGAGCCAGGTGGGGAACCGGACCCAACCGGGCCATTTGAGTGGGGAACCGAACCCAATTTGACCGTCCGTGTGGGGTACCGGGTCGGGAACCGGACCCGTCCGGACCATCTGGGTGGGGAACCGTATCAACGGGGTCATCCGGGTCGGGAACCGGTTCATCCGGATCACCCGGGTGGGGGCCCAGACCCATCGGGACCATCCGGGTGGGGAACCGGATCGACCGGGTCATCCGCGTGGGAAACCGGACCCGTTCGGACCATTTGGGTGGGGAACTGGATCAACCAAGTCATCCACATGAGGAACCAGACCCATCCTGACCATCTGTGTTGGGAATCGGACCCATCCGGACCATCCGGGTTAGGAACAGGGTGGGAAACCGGACCAATCGGATCGGGGAGCTGGATCGTCCAGGTCATTTGGGTGGGGAACGGGATCAACCGGGTGGAGAACCGGATCGTCCGGGTCATCCGGGTGGGGAAACGGACCGTGTGGACCATCCGGATGGGGAACCGGACCAACCGGCCGGGGAACCCGTTCATCCAGGTGGACCAGGTGGGGATCCGGATCAACCTGGTGGGGATCCAGACCTACCAGGCAGAGAATCGGATCGAGTGGGCCGGATCGGTTGGATCAACCGGGCTGGAACCGGGGTGGGAATCGTGTGGACCAGATCGGTCGGATTAACCGGGCCGGAACCCGGATCCGGAATCGGCGGGTATGCAGGGTGGGAACTGGATCGGACAGATCAACTGGACCGGAACCGGGTGGGGAACCGTGTCAACCGGATAGGGAACCGGATGGACCAGATCAGACGGATCAACCTGACCGAAACCGAGCGGGGAACCCGATCAACCGGGTTGGGAATCGAATAAGCCGGGCCTGTCGGATCAACCAGGCCGGAATCCGGATGTGGCACTGGATGGGGAACTAGGTATGCCTGGTGGGAACCTGATCAAACGGATCAGCCGGGCTTGAACCGGGTGGAAAACCGGATGGACCAGACCGACACCTAGTGGGGAACCGGATCACAACCGGATGAGGAACCGGATCAACAAGGTTGGGAATCGAGTGGACCGCATCGGCCGGTCGTATCAACCGGGCCGGAACCCGCATCTCAAACCAGGTGAGAGCCCGATTGGACGGATCAACCGAACGGGAACCGGTGGGGAACCGGATGGACCGGACCAGACGGATCAACCGGGTTGGGAATCGAATGGACCAGTCCGTCAGATCTACCGGGCCGGAACTCGGATCCGGAATCGGATGGGTAAACTGGATCGGACAGATCAACCGGGCCGGAACCGGGTGGGGAACCAGATCAACTGGTTGGGGAACCGGATGGACCGGATCCGAAGGATAGACCGGGCCGAAACCGGGTGGAGAACCAGATCGGAACCTGATCAACCGGGTATTCATAAAAGTTTAAAAATATCTAGGGGCCAGCAAGCAATGCAAAACCGGACCAACCGGGTCATCCGGGTGGAGAAAACCGGATGGGGAACCGGACCAGGAACTGGATCAACCGGGCCATCTGGGTGGAAAACCAGACCGACCGGGGTCATCCGGGTGGGGACCGGATCGACCGGACCATCCCGGGAAGGGAAAAGGATCATCCAGGTTGTCGGGGTGGGGAACTTGGTTTGGAACTGGATCGACCGGACCATCCGGATGCGGAACCAGATTATCCGGGTTATCAGGGTAGGGAACCGGGCCAACCGTACCATCCGGGTGGGGAACCAGATCAACCGGACCAACCAGTTGGGGAGCCAGGTGGGGAACCGGGCCCAACCGGGCCATTTGAGTGGGGAACCAAACCCAATTTGACCGTCTGGGTGGGGTACCGGGTGCGGAACCGGATCAACCGGGTCATCCGGGTCGGGAACCGGTTCATCTATTCACCCGAGTGGGGACCCAGACCCATCGGGACCATCTGGGTGGGGACCTGGACCCATCCGGACCATTCGGGTGGGGAACCGGATCGACCGGGTCATCCGGATGGGGAACCGGAGCCATCCGGACCATCCAAGTGGGGAACTGGATCAACTGGGTTATCCACATGGGGAACCGGACCCAACCGGACCATCCGGGTGGGGAACCGAACCCAATTTGACCGTCCGGGTGGGGTACCGGGTCGGGAACCGGATGGAACGGATCGGACGGATCAACCTGACCGAAACGGAGCGGGGAACCCGATCAACCGGGTTGGGAATCGAATAAGCCGGGCCTGTCGGATCAACCAGGCCGGAATCCGGATCTGGCACTGGATGGGGAACTGGGTATGCCTGGTGGGAACCTGATCGAACGGATCAGCCGGGCTTGAACCGGGTGGAAAACCGGATGGACCAGACCGACACCTAGTGGGGAACCGGATCACAACCGGATGAGGAACCGGATCAACAAGGTTGGGAATCGAGTGGACCGCATCGGCCGGTCGTATCAACCGGGCCGGAACCCGCATCTCAAACCAGGTGAGAGCCCGATTGGACGGATCAACCGAACGGGAACCGGGTGGGGAACCGGATGGACCGGACCAGACGGATCAACCGGGTGGGGAATCGAATGGACAAGCCCTGTCAGATCAACCGAGCCGGAACCCGGATCCGGAATCGGATGGGTAAACTGGATCGGACAGATCAACCGGGCCATAACCGGATGGGGAACCAGATCAACTACTTGGGGAACCAGATGGACCGGATCCGAAGGTTCAACCGGACCAGA
Source organism: Closterium sp. Naga37s-1 (assembly GCA_947471745.1). Classification (NCBI taxonomy): domain Eukaryota; kingdom Viridiplantae; phylum Streptophyta; class Zygnematophyceae; order Desmidiales; family Closteriaceae; genus Closterium; species Closterium sp. Naga37s-1. Next base: position 6,786 of record CANJKZ010000971.1, read on the forward strand.
ACCGGGTGGAGAACCGGATTGGAACCGGGTGGAGAACCGGATCAGAATCGGATGGGGAACTGGATCGACCGGACCGAAACCGTGTGGGGAACCGGATCGGAACCGGATGGGGAACCGGATCAACCGGTTGGGGAACTAGATGGAACGGATCCGATGGATCAATCGGACTAGAACCGGGTGGGGAACCGGGATCGGAACCGATGGGGAACCGGATGGGCCGGATCCAATGGATCAACCGGACCGTGGCCTCGACTTTTTTTTTTTTTTGGGTCATGCCCTCGATTTCGACTTGGGTCCTTTAAGGGCTCTAGGGTGGGTGTGGGTCCTTGCAAAAGCCCGTACCCTCCCTAGAGCCCTCTTCTTCTTTTGGTTACACCTTCGGTTTTGTCCGGGGTTCTTTCCAGGGTTCTTACCCAATCCAAGGGTCCTTTTGACCGGCTGGAATGAGCCAAGCACTCCAATGAACTGGCCAAGGTCAAACTCCACCCTTACACGGGCTGGGATGGGCTCCAAGACCTCTTTTTCCGGTGGAAAGGCCTAGATGATCGAGGGGGAGTGTGAACCGTGGTGGGAACTACCTTTGTATGGGTTCATATCCATTCGAAGTGTCCTTTTGACCGGCTAAAATGAGCCCAACTCTCCAACGAACCGGCCAAGGTCAAAATCCACCCTTGTACGGTCTTGGATGAGCCCCGAAACCTCTATTTTTCGGTAGAAAGGCCTGGATGACCGGAGGGAAATTTCTACCGTGGCAGGAGCTACCTTTTTATGGGTTCATATTCATCCCGTGGGCCCTTTTGACTGGCTGGAATGAGGTAAACAGTCCAATGAACCGAGGGGATTTGGGCCCAATGTTGAAATCCACCCTTCCATGAAATAATATCCATCCCAACTTCGCCCCAAATGATGGTAACCCAACGTAATCCGAGTGATTGGACCTGAAGTGGGGTAGGGAGAGGGGTATGTTGTCCCTCCCTAGGGCCTTTCTAATTGCCTCAAATGATGGTAACCCAACATAATCGAGGGTTATATTTCCCTCCTCATGGCCCAAGTGACTCTTTCCAATCGCCACAAGTGATGGAAGCCCAACATAATCGAGGTGATTGGCCTGGAATAAGGTAGGGAATAAATTATATCTTCCTCTCTAGGGCCCTGGTATGGCACTTTTGTGGCCCCAAATTGTGGTAACCCAATGTAATCCAAGTGATTGGCCTCGGAATAGGGCAGGGAGCTCATTGTGTAATCCATCCCCTGGGCCCTTTTACATGCCTCAAATGATGGTAACCCAATGTAATCGAGATGATTGGCCCTGGAATAGGGTGGGGTGTTGCTTATCTCATGCATCCCTAGGGCCATGGCAAAGTTTTTCAAAGGCCTTAATTGATGGTAACCCAACGTAATCCAGGTGATTGGTCCTGATGTAAGGTAGGGGTAGAGCAATTGTATCCCTCCCTAAGACATTTGCTGGGTGGATCCGGTTCCCAACCGGGCAGGGTCCATCCGGTCCCCATTCTGGATGGTTCGGACCCCCACCCGACCCGAGTGGATCCGGTTCCCACCCGGGATGGTCCGGACCCCCACCCGGCCTGGGTGGATCCGGTTCCGACCCTGGATGGTCCGGACCCCCACCCGGCCTGGGTGGATCCGGTTCCCACCCCGGATGGTCCGGACCCCCACTCCCGTCCAGGGTGGATCCGGTTCCCACCCGGGATGGTCCGGACTCCAACCCCTGGCTTGTGTGGATCCCGTTCCCACCCGTGATGGTCCTGACCCCACCCCCTTGTCTGGGTGGATCCGGTCCCCATACGGGATGGTCCAGACCCCCAACCGACCGGGGTGGATCCGGTTCCCATCCAGGTTGGTCCGGACCCCCATCCGACCCGGGTGGATCCGGTTCCCACCCGAGATGGTTCGGACCCCCATCCAGCCTGGGTAGATGCGGTTCTTGGTAGGGTTCTTTTGGTTGCCCCATATGATGGTAACCCAACATAATTGGAGTGATTTTCCCTGGAATGAGGTAGATACTTGATCATATCATCCGGTTCCTCTCGGGATGGTCCGGAACCCCACCTGGCCTAGGTGGATCCGGTTCCTACACGGGATGGTCCGGACCCCCACCCGACCCGAGTGGATCCGGTTCTCAACCGGAATGGTTCGGACCCCCACCCTCGGCCTGGGTGCATCCGGTTCCTAACCCGGATGGTCCAGAACCCCACCCGACTCGAGTGAATCCGGTTCCCACCCGGGATAGTCCGGACCCCCATCCGGCCTGGGTGGATCCGGCTCACACACGGGATGGTTCCACATGACCTGGGTGGATCCGGTTCCCACCTGGGATGGTGCGGACCCCCACCCGACCCGGGTGAATCTGGCTCCCGCCCGGGATGGTCCGGACCCCCACCCGACCCGGATGGAGCTGGTTCCCACCCTCGGCCCGTGTGGATCCGGTTTCCACCCGGAATGGTTCGGACCCCCACCCCTTGCCTGGGTGGATCCGGTCCCCACCCGGGTTGGTCCAGACCCCGACCCGACCCAGGTGGATCCGGTTCCCACCCAGGATGGTTCGGACCCCCAATTCCGGCCTGGGTGCATCCGGTTCCCACCCCGGATGGTCCTGAACCCCACCCGACTCAGGTGGATCCGGTTCCCACTCGGGATGGTCCGGACCCCCACCCGACCCGGCTGGATCCACTTCCCAACCGGGATGGTCCGGACCCCCATTCGGCCTGGGTGGATCCGGATCTCACCCGGGATGGTCCAGACCCCAACCCGGCCTGGGTGAATCCGGTTTCAACCCAGGATGGTCCGGACCCCCACCCGACCGGGGTGAATCTGGCTCCCGCCCGGGATGGTCCGGACCCCTTCCCGACCCGGGTGAATCCGGTTCCCACCCGGGATGGTCCGGAACCCCACCTGACCCGGTAGGATCCGATTCCTGGTAAGGTTCTTTTGATTGCCCCAAATGATGGCAACACGACGTAATCGAAGTGATTGGCCCTGTAATGAGGTAGGTAGTTGATCATATCATTTGGTTCTCCTTCGGATAGTCCGGACCCCCACTCGGCCTGGGTGGAACCGGTTCCCACCCGGGATGGCCCGGATCCCGTTCCAACCAGGGTGGGTCTGGACCCCTACCCGGCCTTGGCGGATCCGGTTCCTACCCGGGATCGTCCGGATCCCCACCCGGCCTGGGTGGATCCGGTTCACACCCGGGATGGTCCTGACCCCCACCCGGCCAGGGTGGGTCCGGACCCCCACCTGGCCTGGGTGGGTCCGATTCCCACCCAGGATGGTCCGGACCACCACCAGGCCCGGGTGGATCTGGTTCCCTTCCCGGAATGGTCCGGACCCCTGCCTGGCCTGGGTGGATCCGGTTCCCACCCGGGATGGTCCGGACACCCCTCCGGCCTGGGTGAATCCCATTCTTGGAAGGGTTTTTCTTGTTGCCCCAAAAGATGGTAACCCAACGTTATCGGAGTGGTTGGCCCTGGAAGAAGCTATGTAGTAGATTATATATTCAGTTCCTCCCGGGATGGTCTGGAACCCCACCCGGCCTGGGTGAATCCGGTTCCCACTCGGGATGGTCCGAACCCTCACACGGATCGGGTGGATCCGGTTTCCACCCAGGTTGGTCCGGACCCCCACCCGACCCGGGTGGATCTGGCTCCCGCCCGGGATGGTCCGGACCCCCACCCGACCCGGGTGGATCCGGTTCCCACCTGGGATGGTCCGGACTCCCACCCCCGGCCCGTGTGGATCCGGTTCCCACTCGGGATGGTCCGGACCCCCACCTGACCCGGTAGGACCGGTTCCCGGTAAGGATCTTTTGATTGCCCCAAATGATGGTAACCCAACGTAATCGAAGTGATCGGCCATCTAAATCATATCATTTGGTTCTCCCCCAGATAGTCCGGACCCACACTCGGCCTGGGTGGATCCGGTACCCACCCGGGATGGTCCGGACCCCACCCGACATGGGTGGGTCCGGTTCCCACCCAGGATGGTGCGGACCCCCACCCGGCCCGGGTGGATCCGGTTCCCCCGGGATGGTCCGGAACCCCCACCCGACCAAGGTGGAACCGGTTCCCACCCGGGATGGACCGGATCCCCTTCCGACCAGGGTGGGTCCGGACCCCCACCAGGCGTGGGTGGATCCGATTCCCACCCGAGATGGTCCGGACCCCCACCCGACCCAGTTCTCAACCGTAATGGTCAGGACCCCCACTCGGCCTAGGTGGGTCTCGTTCCCATCCGGGGTGGTCCGAATCCCCACCCGGCATGGGTGAACCTGGTTCCCACCCGGGATGGCCCGGACCCCCACCCGACCCGGCTGGATCTGCTTCCCAACCTGGATAGTCCGGACCCCCATTCGGCCTGGGTGGATCCGGTTCTCACTCGGGATGGTCCGGACCCCCACCCGGCCTGGGTGAATCCGGTTCCCACCCGGGATGGTCCGGACCCCCACCCAACCGAGGTAAATCCAGCTCCTGCCCGCGATGGTCCGGACCCCCACCCGACCCGGGTGGATCCGGTTCCCACCCAATATGGTCCGGACCCCCACCTGACCCGGTAGGATCCGGTTCCTGGTAAGGTTCTTTTGATTGCCGCAAATGATGGTAACCCAACGTAATCGAAGTGATTGGCCCTGTAATGAGGTATGTAGTTGATCATATCATTTTGTTCTCCCCTGGATTGTCCGGACCCCCACTCGGCCTGAGTGGATCCGGTTCCCACCCGGGATGGTCCGGACCCCCACCCGACACGGGTGGGTCCGGATCCATACCGGGATGGTCCGGACCCCCACCCGGCCCTGGTGGATCCGGTTTCCCCGGGATGGTCCGGACCCCCACCCGACCCGGGTGGAACTGGTTCCTGGTAAGGTTCTTTTGATTGCCCCAAATGATGGTAACCCAACGTAATCGAAGTGATTGGCCCTGTAATGAGGTAGGTAGTGGATCATATCATTTGGTTCTCCCTAGGATAGTCCGGACCCCCACTCAGCCTGGGTGGATCCGGTTCCCACCCGGGATGGTCCGGACCCCCACCCGACAAGAGTGGGTCCGGTTCCATCTTGCGATGGTCCAGACCCCCACCCGGCCCGGGTGGATCCGGTTCCCCCGGGATGGTCCGGACCCCCACCCGACCCGGGTGGAACTAGTTCCTGGTAGGGTACTTTTGATTGCCCCAAATGACAGTAACCCCACGTAATCAGAGTGATTGACCCTAGAATATGGTAGGTAGTTGATCATATCCTCCGGTTCCCCCCGGGATGGTTCGGACACCTACCCGACCCGGGTGGATCCGGTTCCCACCCGGGATGGTACGGACCCCCATCCGACCCAGGTGAATCGGCATCCCACCCGGAGTGCTCCTAACCCCCACCCGGCCCCGATGGATCATCCGGTTTTCAAACGGGTTGGTCCGGACCCTCACCCGACCCGGGTGGATACGTTTTCCACCCGGAAGGTTATGGAACCCCACCCGACCCGAGTGGATCCGGTTCCCACCCGGGATGGTCCGGGCCCCCACCCGACCCGGATGGATCCGGTTCCCACCCGGATGGTCCGGACCCCCAACCGACCAGGGTAGATCCGGTTCCAAATAGGGTTGTTTTCATTGCCCCAACATGATAGCAACCCAACGTAATTAGATTGATTGGCCCAGGAATTAGGAAAGTATTTGATCATATCATCCGGTTCCTCCGGGGATGGTCCGGACCCCCACCCAGCTTGGGTGGGTCCGGTTCCCACCCGGGGTGGTGCGGACCCCCACCCGCCCTGGGTGGATCCGGTTCCCACCCGGGATGGTCCGGACCCCTACCCGCCCTGGGTGGATCCGGTTTCCACCCGGGATGGCCCGGATCCCCACCCGACCAGGGTGGGTCTGGACCCCCACCCGGCCTTGGCGGATCCGGTTCCTACCCGGGATGGTCCGGACCCCATCCCGGCCTGGGTGGATCCGGTTCCCACCAGGGATGGTCCTGACCCCCACCCGGCCAGGGTGGGTCCGGACCCCCACCCGGCCTGGGTGGGTCCGATTCCCACCCGAGATGGTCCAGACCCCCACCAAGCCCGGGTGGATCTGGTTCCCTTCTCGGAATGGTCCGGACCCCCGCCTGGCCTGGGTGGATCCGGTTCCCACCCGGGATGGTCCGGACCCTCACACGGACCGGGTGGATCCGGTTCCACCCAGGTTGATCCGGACCCCCACCCGACCCGGGTGGATCCGGTTTCCACCCGGGATTGTCCGGACCCCCGTTCGACCCGGTTGGATCCGGTTCCCACCTGGGATGGTCCGGACCCTCGCCCAACCTGGGTGACGTTGGGATTTTCAACTTTAAAATGACGGTAATCCAATGTCATCCGAGTGATTGGCCTCATAAACTGGTAGGTAGATGGATATCTCAACCTTCCCTAAAACGGTTGAGTAGTTATCAAGGCACTCATGGTTGTGATAATATGTGGAAGAGGTTGTAAAGGACCCTCTCCACAAAAGCTCGGCATATTACCAGGGAAGGCACCTTTACTATCAGGGCCCGCCATGTCCCTACAAATATCTTGGCACTGGGAATGATGGACCGTTTTCTATTCTGATCTGCTCATGGTTAGGTGGCTCCCCCTCTTTGCGCTATGCAAGGTGGTGTCATTGACCCATGGGTTGGGGAGGGTAGAAATCGGCAAAGATGAGGGCCCGGTCAGATCACTCCCTATTAGGGGTTTGATCCGGTCGGGTGTTCAACCACTACCTGATGGCAAGGGATGAAAGCTCAATTGTTGCAGTATATCCTGTTGGATAATGCCTCAAGTAGTGGTCTAGATGGTCGATTCTTTTTCAAAGGGGAACGCAAAAGCTCGCTTGACACCAACAAAGGGAGGAGATCCATGTTGATCGCGGACGATCTCAGTCGGACATGGGACGATGCTAGGTCTCCAAACGGCGGATGTGGATAGCAGGTGCTCAGCCGGATGCGGGCAGTGAGGTTTGCCAAACTGCATGATTACGAGTGGGAAACGCGTTTCTCTGGGAAAGGTGTTGGAGTTCACTTGAGGTCGAGATCGAACAAACAGGTGGTCATCCATCACGCTTGCGGAATGCATGACCACCAAGCGAAGCCGGTCAGAGCCTACAACGGGACACTCACGTATCTTTCTAACGAAGAGGTCTGCTTGCTTGAGATCAGACAAACGGTGTGCTCATTCATTCCGTTTGCAGGATGCGTGCTCGACGCCGCATTCTGTCGGAGGTCTACCCGACGCCGGTTTACCCCGGTAAGGGCGGGCCCCCACGTGCCTACTGGCCGACGGGCGCAGAGCGGTCCCTTCACGGGGACCCTCTCATGGGCGGAGAGCGGTCGTCTCGGAACCGGCGCGGACAAGGGGAGTCCAACTGTTGAATTAAAACAAAGCATTGCGATGCTCCCGACGGATGTTGACGCAATGTGATTTCTGCCCAGTGCTCTGAATGACAAAGTGAAGAGATTCAACCAAATGCAGGTAAATGGCGGGAGTAACTATGACCCTCTTAAGGTAGCCAAGTGCATCGTCATCCAATTAGTGATGCGCATGAATGGATTAACAAGATTCCCACTGTCCCAACCGGATGGGTAACCGGACCAACCAGTTGGGGAGCCGGGTGGGGAACCGGACCCAACCGGACCATCCGAGTGGGGAACCGAACCCAATTTGACCGCCTGGGTGGGGTACCGGGTGGGGAACCGGACCCGTCCAGACCATCTGGGTAGGGAACCGGATCAACTGGGTTATCCGGGTTGGGAACCGGTTCATCCATTCACCCGAGTGGGAACCCGGACCCATTGGGACCATCCGGGTGGGGACCCGGACCCATCCGGACCATCCGGGTGGGGACCAGGATCGACCAAGTCATCCAGATGGGGAACCGGACTCGTCCGGACCATCCGGGTGGGGAACTGGATCAACTGGGTCATCTAGATGGGGAACAAGACCCGACCGGACCATCTGGGTGGGGAACTGAACCCAATTTGACCGTCCAGGTGGGGTACCGGGTCAGTAACCGAACGCGTCTGAACCATCTGGGTGGAGAACCGGATCAGCCGGGCCATTCGGCTCGGGAACCAGTTCATCCGGATCACCCGGGTGGGGACCCGGACCCATCGGGACCATCAGAGTGGGAACCCGGACCCATCCGGACCATCAGAGTGGGAACCCGGACCCATCCGGACCATCCGGGTGGGGAACCGGATCAACCGGGTCATCCGGGTGGGGAACGGACCCGTCCGGACCATCAGGGTGGGGAACTGGATCAACCGGATCATCTACATGGGGAACCGGACCCATCCAAACCATCTGTGTGGGGAACCGGACCCATCCGGACCATCCGGATGGGGAACCGGATCAACCGGTTCCTCCGGGTGGGGAACCAGACCCATCTAGACCATCCTGGTTAGGAACAGGGTGGGAAACCAGACCAATCGGGGAACCGGATCATCCAGGTCATCTGGGGGGGAACTGGATCAACCGGGTGGAGAACCGGATCGTCCGGGTCATCCGGGTGGGGAAACGGACCGTATGCACCATCCGGATAGGGAACCGGGTGGGGAACCGGATCAACCAGCCGGGGAACTGGTTCATCCAGGTGGTCCGGGTGGGAAACAGGATCAACCTGGTGGGGAACCGGACCTACCCGGTAGGGAATCGGACCGGGAACCGGATCACCCGGGTCAGTTGGGTGGGGAACCGGATCAACCGGACTATCCGGGTGGGGAACCGGGTTGGGAATCGAGTGGACCAGATTGGTCGGATCAACCGGGCCGGAACCTGGTCCCGGAACCGGCGGGTATGTAGGGTGGGAACTGGATCGGACGGAGCAACCGGACCGGAACCGGGTGGGGAACCGTGTCAACCGAGTGGGGAACCCGATCAACCGGGTTGGGAATCAAATAAGCCGGGCCTGTCGGATCAACCAGGCCGGAACTCGGATCTGGCACCGAATGGGGAACTGGGTATGCCTGGTGGGAACCGGATCGGACGGATCAGCCGGGCTTGAACCGGGTGGGGGACCGGATGGACCGTACCGATACCTGGTGGGGAACCGGATCAACCGGGTTAGGAATCGAGTGGACCGCATTGGTCGGTCGTATCAACTGGGCCGGAACCCGCATCCGGAACCGGGTGAGAGCCGGATTGGACGGATTAACCGGACCGGAAAGGGGTGGGGAACAGGATGGACTGGACCAGACGGATCAACCTGACCAAAACCGAGTGGGGAACCAGATGAACCGCGTTGGGAATCGAATGGACCAGTCCGTCAGATCAACCGGGCCGGAACCCGGATCCAGAATCGGATGGGTCAACTGGATCGGACAGATGAACCGAGCCGGAACCGGGTGGGAAACAGATCAACTGGTTGGGGAACCAGATGGACCGGATCCGAAGGATCAACCGGACCGAAACCGGTTGGAGAACCGGGTCAGAACCGGATCAACCGGGTACTCTCAAAAGTATAAACAATTATAGGGGCCAGCAAACAAGGCAAAACTGGACCAACCGGGTCATCCGGGTGGAGAAAACCGGATGGGGAACTGGACCAGGAACCGGAACAACCAGAGCATCCGGGTGGAAACCCTGACCGACTGGGGTCATCCGCGTGGGGACCAGATCGACCGGACCATCCCGGGAAGGGAAACGGAACATCCGGGTTGTCGGGGTGGGGAACTTGGTGGGGAACCGGATCAGCCGGGTCATCCAGGTGGAGATTTGGATCGACCGGACCATCCGGATGCTTAACCAGATTATCCGGGTCATTAGGGTGGGGAACCAGGCCAAGTGTACCATCCGGGTGGGGAACCAGGTCAACTGGACCAACCGGTTGGGGAGCCGGGTGGGGAACCGGATCCAACCGGACCATCCGAGTGGGGAACCGAACCCAATTTGGCCGCCTGGATGGGGTACCGGGTGGGGAACCGGACCCGTCCAGACCATCTGGGTAGGGAACCGGATCAACCGGGTCATCCGGGTTGGGAACCGGTTCATCCATTCACCCGAGTGGGGACCCAAACCCATCGGAACTATCCGGGTGGGGACCCGGACCCATCCGGACCATCTGGGTGGAGAACTGGATCGACAAAGTCATCCAGATGGGGAACCGGACCCGTTTGGACCATCCGGGTGGGGAACTGGATCAACTGGGTCATCTAGATTTGGAACCGGACACGACCGGACCATCAAGGTGGGGAACTGAACCCAATCTGTCCGTCCAGGTGGGGTACCGGGTCAGGAATCGGACCCGTCTGAACCATCTGGGTGGGGAATCGGATTAACCAGGCCATTCGGCTTGGGAACCAGTTCATCCGGATCACCTGGGTGGGGACCCGGACCCATCGGGACCATCCGAGTGGGGACCCGGACCCATTCGGACCATCCAGGTGGGGAACCGGATCGGCCGGGTCATCCGGGTGGGGAACCGGACGCGTCCGGACCATCCGGGTGGGGAACTGGATCAACCGGGTCATCCACATTGGGAACCAGACCCATCATGACCGTCTGTGTGGGGAACCGAACCTATCCGGACCATCCGGATGGGGAACCAGATCAACCGGGTCCTCCGGGTGGTGAACCGGACCCATCTGAACCATCCGGGTTGGAAAAGGGTGGGAAATCGGACCAATCGGATCGGGAAGCCGGATCATCCAGGTCATCTGGATGGGGAACCACATCAATCGGGTGGAGAACCGGATCGCCTGGGTCATCTGGGTGGGGAAACGGACCGTGTGGACCATCCGGATGGGGAACCAGGTGGGGAACCGGACCAACCGGGCAGGGGAACTCGTTCATCCAGGTGGTCCGGGTGGGGAACCGGATCAACGTGGTGGGGAACCAGACCTACCAGGCAGGGTTTAGGGAACCAAAACCGAGTGGGGAACCCGATCAACCAGGTTGGGAATCGAATAAGCCGGGCGTGTCAGATCAACCAGGCCGGAACCCGGATCTGGCACCAGAGGGGGAACTGGGTATGCGTGGTGGGAACCTGATCAGACGGATAAGCTGGGCCGGAATCGGGTGGGGAGCCAGATGGCCTGGACGGACACCTGATGGGGAACCGGATCGCAAATGGATGGGGAACCAGATCAACTACTTGGGGAACCAGATGGACTGGATCCGAAGGATCAACGGGACCGGAACCGCGTGGAGAACCGGATTGGAACCGGGTGGGGAACCGGATCGGAACCGGATGGTGAACTGGATGAACCGGAAAGAAAGTGGGTGGGGAACCAGATCGGAATCGGATGGGGAACCGGATCAACCGGTTGGGGAACTGGATGGAACGGATCTGATGGATCAATAGGACTAGAATTGGGTGGGAAACCGGATGGGGAACCGAACGAACCGGACCGGAACTGGGTGGGGAACCAGGATCGGAACCGATGGGCAATCAGATGGACCGGATAGAATGGATCAACTGGACCAAAATTAGGTTGGGAACCGGATCCGAACTAGGTGGGGAACTGGACCGAAACAGGGCGGGAAACCCAGATCAATCGGACCGGAACCAGGTGGGGAACTGAATCAACAGGACGGGGAACCGGATGGTCCGGTTCCCATATCGGGATGGTCCGGACTCTCACCCGACCCGGGTGGAGCCGGTTCCCATCCAGGATGGTCCGAACTCCCACTCCCGGCCTGTGTGGATCCGGTTCCCACCCGAGATGGTTCGGACCCCCACCCCTTGCCTGGGTGGATCCGATCGCCACCCGGGATGGTCCGGACCCCCACCCAACCCGGATGGATTCGGTTCCGACCCGGGATGGTTCGGACCCCCACCCGGCCTGGGTACATCCGGTTCCCACCCCGGATGGTCCGAACCCCCACCTGACCCGGGTGGATCCGGTTCCCACCCAAGATGGTCCGGACCCCCACCTGACCCGGTAGGATCCGGTTCCTAGTAAGGTTCTTTGGATTGCCACAAATGATGGTAACCCAACGTTATCGAAGTGATTGGCCATGTAATGAGGTAGGTAGTTGATCATATCATTTGGTTCTCCCCGGGATAGTCCGGACCCCCACTCGGCCTGGGTGGATCCGGTTCCCACCCGGGATGGTCCGACCCCCACCCGACACGGGTGAATCCGGTTCCCACCTGGGATGGTCCGGACCCCCACCCGGCCCGGGTGGATCCGGTTCCCCCGGGATGGTCTGGTCCCCCACCCGGCCTGGGTGGAACTGGTTCCCACCCGGGCTGGCCTGGATCCCCTTCCGACCAGGGTGGGTCCGGACCCCCACCCGGCGTGGGTGGATCCGATTCCCACCCGAGATGGTCCGGACCCCCACCCGGCCTAGGTGGGTCCAGTTCTCAACCGTAATGGTCAGGACCCCCACTCGGCCCGAGTGGGTCTGGTTCCCATCCGGGGTGGTTCGGATCCCCACCCGGCCTGGGTGAACCCGGTTTCCACCCAGGATGGCCCTGACCCCCACCTTGCCTACGTGGATCAGGTTCTCACCCGGGATGATCCGAACTCCCACCCGGCCTGGGAGGATCAAGTTCTCACCTGGGATGGTCCAGACCCTCAACGGGCCCGTGTGGATCCTGCTCCCACCCGGGATGGTTCGGACCCCCACCCGGCCTGGGTGGATCCGATTCCGATCCCTGGATGGTCCGGACCCCCACCCGGCCTTGGCGGATCCGGTTCCTACCCGGGATGGTCCAGACCCCCATCTGGCCTGGGTGGATCCGGTTCCTACCCGGGATGGTCCTGAGCCTCACCCGGCCACGGTGGGTCCGGACCCCCACCCGACCTGAGTGGGTCCGACTCCCACCCGGGATGGTCCGGACCCCCACCCGACCCGGGTGAATCTGGCTCCTGCCCAGGATGGTCCGGACCCCCACCCGACCCGGGTGGAGCCGGTTCCCACCTGGGATGGTCCGGACTCCCACCCCCGGCCCGTGTGGATCCGGTTCCCACCCGGGATGGTCCGGACCCCCACCTGACCCGGTAGGATCCGGTTCCTGGTAAGGATATTTTGATTGCCCCAAATGATGGTAACCCAACGTAATCGAAGTGATTGGCCCTGTAATGAGGTAGGTATTTGATCATATCATTTGGTTCTCCCCCGGATAGTCCGGAGCCGCACTCGGCCTGGGTGGATCCGGTTCCCACCCAGGATGGTCCGGACCTCCACCCGACACGGGTGGGTCCGGTTCCCACCCAGGATGGTGCGGAACCCCACCCGGCCCGGGTGGATCCGGTTCCCCCGGGATGGTCCGGACCCCCAGCCGACCTGGGTGGAACCGGTTCCCACCCAGGATGGCCCGGATCCCCTTCCGACCAGGGTGGGTCCGGACCCCCACCAGGCGTGGGTGGATCCGATTCCCACCCGAGATGGTCCGTACCCCCACCCGGCCTAGGCGGGTCCAGTTCTCAACCGTAATGGTCAGGACCCCCACTCGGCCCGGGTGGGTCTGGTTCCCATCCGGGGTGGTTCGGATCCCCACTTGGCCTGGGTGAACCTGGTTCCCACCCGGGATGGCCCGGACCCCCACCCGACCCGGCTGGATCCGCTACCCAACCTGGATAGTCCGGACCCCCATTCTTCCTGGGTGGATCCGGTTCTCACCCGGGATGGTCCGGACCCCCACCCGGCCTGGGTGAATCTGGTTCCCACCTGGGATGGTCCGGATCCCCACCCAACCGGGGTAAATCCGGCTCCCGCCCAGGATGGTCCGGACCCCCACCCGACCCGGGTGGATCCGGTTCCCACCCAATATGGTCCGGACCCCCACCCGACCCGGGTGGATCCGGTTCCCACCCAATATGGTCCGGACCCCCACCTGACAAGGGGAATCTGACTGTTGAATTAAAACAAAGCACTGCGATGCTCCCGACGGATGTTGACGCAATGTGAATTCTGCCCAGTGCTCTGAACGACAAAGTGAAGAGATTCGACCAAATGCAGGTAAACGGCTGGAGTAACTATGACCCTCTTAAGGTAACCAAGTGCATCGTCATCCAATTAGTGATGCGCATGAATGGATTAACGAGATTCCCACTGTCCCTAACCACTATCCAGCGAAACCACAGCCAAGGGAACGGGCTTGGAAAGATCAGCAGGGAAAGAAGACCCTGTTGAGCTTGACTCTAGTCTGACATTATGAGATGACTCACGAGGTGTAGCATAAGTGGGAGGGAAACCGCCGGTGAAATACAACTACTCTTGACGTTATTTTACTTAATCCGTGCGGTGGGGGCGGGGCATTGCCCCTGATTCTTGCCTAAAGGCTTCGGCCGATCCAGGCGGACGTCCTAAGGCTGGGGCGGCACATCCGTTAAATGATAACGCGGGTGTCTCAAGGCAAGCTCAACGAGAACATAAATCTCGTGTGGAGCAAAAGGGAAAATCTGTTTAGATGGACGACGACTCGACGAAAGACAGAACTAAGGACACAAGCGGGCGATCCTCTATTTTTAGCAAAATTCAAGGGTTTCTAGGGGTCAGCGGCATACAAAGCGAGGCTGAACCGGACCAACTGAGAACTGGACCGACCCGATCATCCCAGTCGTCCAGGTCATCCGGGTGGGGAACCGGGCGGGGAACAAGATCAACCGGGTCGTGCGGGTGGGGAATCGGATCGACCAGACCCATCCGGATAAAGAACCGGATCATCTGGTTAATCCAGTTGAGGAACCAGACCCAACCGGTCCATCCGGGAACCGGACCCAATCGGATCGTCCAGCAGGGGTACTGGGTCAGGATACGGACACATTCAGACCATCCGGGTGGGGAACCGGATCAAACGGGTCATCCGGGTGGAGATCCGGAACATCCGGGTTATCTGGGTGGACAGCCGAACCCATCAGGACCATCCGGGTCATCCGGGTGGGGAATCGGACCCATCCAAACCATCCGGGTGAGGAACCGGATCAACCGGGTCGTCCGGGTGGGGAGCTAGACCTATCTGGACCATCCCCGGGTGGGGAACCGGATCAGCTTGTTCATCCGGGTGGAGAACCGGACCCATTCGGACCATCTGGGTGGAAAACCGGTCCCATCCGGAAAGGGAGACGGACCGACCGGACCATCTGGATGGGGAACCGGGTGGGGAACCGGACCAACCGGGCGGGAAACCAGTTCATCCGAACGGTCCGGGTGGGGAACCGGACCTATCGGGCAGGGAACTGGGCAGGAAACCGGATCAAAACGACCATCCGGATGGGGTGCTGGGTTGGGAACCGGACAAACCGGGTGGGGAACAGGATGGATCCGACCAGACGGGTCAAGCTGACCGACACCGGGTGGGGAACCGGATCAGAACCGGGTGGCAAACCAGATCAACCGGGTTGGGAATCAAATAGACCGGATCGGTCGGATCAACTGGACCAAAACCGAGTAAGTAACCGGATTAGAACCGGATCTATTGGGTGGGGACCGGATCGACCGGACCATCCCGAGAAGGGAAACGGATCATCCAGGTTGTCTGGGTGGGGAACTTGGTGGGGAACCGGATCAGCCGGGTCATCCGGGTGGGGATTAGGATCGACCGGACCATCCAGATACGGAACCAGATTATCCGGGTCATCAGGGTGGGAAACCGGATCGGACAGATCAACCGGACCGGAACTGGGTGGGGAACCGTGTCAACCGGGTAGGGAACCGGATGGAACGGATCGGACGGATCAACCTGACCGAAACCGAGTGGGGAACCCGATCAACCGGGTTGGGAATCAAATAAGCCGGGCCTGTCGGATCAACCAGGCCGGAACTTGGACCTGGCACCGGATGGGGATCTGGGTATGCCTGGTGGGAACCTGATCGAACGGATCAGCCGGGCTTGAACTGGGTGGGGGACCAGATGGACCGGACCGACACCTGGTGAGGAACCGGATCGCAACCGGGTGAGGAACCGGATCAACAAGGTTGGGAATCGAGTGGACCGCATCGGCCGGTCGTATCAACCGGGCAGGAACCCGCTTCTCAAACTGGGTGAGAGCCCGATTGGACGGATCAACCGAACCGGAACCGGGTGGGGAACCGGATGGACCGGACCAGACGGATCAACCGGGTTGGGAATCGAATGGACCAGTCCGTCAGATCTACCGGGCCGGAACCCGGATCCGGAATCGGATGGGTAAAGTGGATCGGACAGATCAACCGGGCCGGAACCGGGTGGGGAACCAGATCAACTGGTTGGGGAACCGGATGGACCGGATCCGAGGGATTGACCGGGCCGAAACCGGGTGGAGAACCAGATCGGAACCTGATCAACCGGGTACTCATAAAGGTATAAAAATATCTAGGGGCCAGCAAGCAATGCAAAACTGGACCAACCGGGTCATCCGGGTGGAGAAAACCGGATGGGGAACCGGACCAAGAACTGGATCAACCGGGCCATCCGGGTGGAAAACCAGACCGACCGGGGTCATCCGGGTGGGGACCGGATCGACCGAACCATCCCGGGAAGGGAAAAGGATCATCCAGGTTGTCGAGATGGGGAACTTGGTTTGGAACTGGATCGACCGGACCATCCGGATGCGGAACCAGATTATCCGGGTTATCAGGGTAGGGACCGGGCCAACCGTACCATCCGGGTGGGGAACCAGATCAACCGGACCAACCAGTTGGGGAGCCAGGTGGGGAACCGGGCCCAACCGGGCCATTTGAGTGGGGAACCAAACCCAATTTGACCGTGTGGGTGGGGTACCGGGTGCGGAACCGGATCAACCGGGTCATCCGGGTCGGGAACCGGTTCATCTATTCACCCGAGTGGGGACCCAGACCCATCGGGACCATCTGGGTGGGGACCAGGACCCAACCGGACCATCCGGGTGGGGAACCGGATCGACCGGGTCATCTGGATGGGGACCGGATCCATCCGGACCATCCAAGTGGGGAACTGGATCAACTGGGTCATCAACATGGGGAACCGGACCCAACCGGACCATCCAGGTGGGGAACCGAACCCAATTTGACCGTCCGGGTGGGGTACCGGGTAGGGAACCGGACTCGTCCGGACCATCTGGGTGGGGAACCGTATCAACCGGGTCATCCGGGTCGGGAACCGGTTCATCCGGATCACCCGGGTGGGGACCCGGATCCATCGGGACCATCGAGGTGGGGACCTGGACCCATCCGGACCATCCAGGTGGGGAACCGGATCGACCGGGTCATCCGGGTGGGAAACCGGACCCGTCCGGACCATTTGGGTGGGGAACCGAATCAACCGGGTCATCCGGGTCGGGAACCGGTTCATCCGGATCACCCGGGTGGGGACCCGGACCCATCGGGACCATCCGGGTGGGGACCTGGACCCATCCGGAACATCCAGGTGGGGAATTGGATCAACCGGGTCATCCACATGAGAAACCAGACCTATCCTGACCATCTGTGTGGGGAACCGGACCCATCCGGACCATCCGGGTTAGGAACAGGGTGGGAAACCGGACCAATTGGATCGGGGAGCCGGATCATCCAGGTCATCTGGGTGGGGAACCGGATCAATCGGGGTAAGAACTGCCTTTGTACAGGTTCATACCCATCCGAAGGGTCCTTTTGACCGGTTCGAATGAGGCAAACACTCCATTGAACTGGCCAAGATCAAACTCCACCCTTGCACGAGCTCGGGTGGGCTCCGAAACCTCTTTTTCCGGTGGAAAGGCTTGAATGACCGAATGGATGTGTCATTTAGGGCGGGAAATCCCTTTGTGCGGTTTCATATCCGTCCCAAGGGTCCTCTTGACTAGCTGGAATGAGCCAAACACTCCAATGAACCGGCCAAGGTCAAGCTCCACCTCTTGCATGGGCTCGGACGGGCTCCGAGACATCGTTTTCCCGGTGGAAAGGCCTGGATGACCGGGGGGGAGTGTGAACCATGGTGGGAACTACCTTTGTATGGGTTCATATCCATTCCAAGTGTCCTTTTGACCGGCTAAAATGAGCCCAACTCTCCAACGAACCTGCCAAGGTCAAAATCCACCCTTGTACGGTCTCGGATGAGCCCCGGGACCTCTATTTTCCGGTAGAAAGGCCTGGATGACCGGAGGGAAATTTCTACCGTGGCAGGAGCTACCTTTTTATGGGTTCATATTCATCCCAAGGGCCCTTTTGACCGGCTGGAATGAGGTAAACAGTCCAATGAACCGAGGGGATTTGGGCCCAATGTTGAAATCCACCCTTCCATGGGTTAATATCCATCCCAACTTCGCCCCAAATGATGGTAACCCAACGTAATCCGAGTGATTGGACCTGAAGTGGGGTAGGGAGAGGGGTATGTTGTCCCTCCCTAGGGCCTTTCTAATTGCCTCAAATGATGGTAACCCAACATAATCGAGGTGATTGGCCCTGGAATAGGGTATGGAGAGGGGTATATTGTCCCTCCCTAAGGCCCGGGTGAGTCTATCCAATTGCCCCAAATTATGGTAACCCAACGTGATCCAGGTGATTGGCCATGGAATAGGGTGGGGAGAGGGTTATATTTCCCTCCTCATGGCCCAAGTGACTCTTTCCAATCGCCACAGGTAATGGAAGCCCAACATAATCGAGGTGATTGGCCTGGAATAAGGTAGGGAATAAATTATATCTTCCTCTCTAGGGCCCGGGTATGGCACTTTTGTGGCCCCAAATTGTGGTAACCCAATGTAATCCAAGTGATTGGCCTCGGAATAGGGCAGGGAGCTCATTGTGTCATCCATCCCCTGGGCCCTTTTACATGCCTCAAATGATGGTAACCCAATGTAATCGAGATGATTGGCCCTGGAATAGGGTGGGGTGTTGCTTATCTCATGCATCCCTAGGGCCATGGCAAAGTTTTTCAAAGGCCTTAATTGATGGTAACCCAACGTAATCCAGGTGATTGGTCCTGATGTAAGGTAGGGGTAGAGCAATAGTATCCCTCCCTAAGACATTTGCTGGGTGGATCCGGTTCCCAACCGGGCAGGTTCCATCCGGTCCCCATTCTGGATGGTTCGGACCCCCACCCGACCCGAGTGGATCCGGTTCCCACCCGGGATGGTCCGGACCCCCACCCGGCCTGGGTGGATCCGGTTCCGACCATGGATGGTCCGGACCCCCACCCGGCCTGGGTGGATCCGGTTCCCACCCCGGATGGTCCGGACCCTCACTCCCGTCCAGGGTGGATCCGGTTCCCACCCGGGATAGTCCGGACCCCCATCCGGCCTGGGTGGATCCGGCTCACACACGGGATGGTCCCACATGGCCTGGGTGGATTCGGTTCCCACCTGGGATGGTCCGGACCCCCACCCGACCTGGGTGAATCTGGCTCCCGCCCGGGATGGTCCGGACCCCCACCCGACCCGGATGGAGCTGTTTCCCACCCGGGATGGTCCGGACTCCCACCCTCGGCCCGTGTGGATCCGGTTTCCACCCGGAATGGTTCGGACCCCCACCCCTTGCCTGGATGGATCCGGTCCCCACCCGGGTTGGTCCAGACCCCGACCCGACCCGGGTGGATCCGGTTCCCGCCCAGGATGGTTCGGACCCCCAATTCCGGCCTGGGTGCATCCGGTTCCCACCCCGGATGGTCCTGAACCCCACCCGACTCAGGTGGATCCGGTTCCCACTCGGGATGGTCCGGACCCCCACCCGACCCGGCTGGATCCACTTCCCAACCGGGATGGTCCGGACCCCCATTCGGCCTGGGTGGATCCGGATCTCACCCGGGATGGTCCAGACCCCCACCCGGCCTGGGTGAATCCGGTTTCAACCCAGGATGGTTCGGACCCCCACCCGACCGGGGTGAATCTGGCCCCCGCCCGGGATGGTCCGGACCCCTTCCCGACCCGGGTGAATCCGGTTCCCACCCGGGATGGTCCGGAACCCCACCTGACCCGGTAGGATCCGGTTCCTGGTAAGGTTCTTTTGATTGCCCCAAATGATGGCAAGACGACGTAATCGAAGTGATTGGCCCTGTAATGAGGTAGGTAGTTGATCATATCATTTGGTTCTCCTTCGGATAGTCCGGACCCCCACTCGGCCTGGGTGGATCTGGTTCCCACCCGGGATGGTCCGGACCCCCACCTGACGTGGGTGGGTCCGGTTCTTACCCAGGATGGTCCGGACCCCACCCGGCTCGGGTGGATCCGGTTCCCCCGGGTCCGGACCCCCACCCGGCCTGGGTGGAACCGGTTCCCACCCGGGATGGCCCGGATCCCTTTCCGACCAGGGTAGGTCTGGACCCCTACCCGGCCTTGGCGGATACGGTTCCTACCCGGGATCATCCGGATCCCCACCCGGCCTGGGTGGATCCAAAATGATGGTAACCCAACGTAATCCGAGTGATTGGACCTGAAGTGGGGTAGGGAGAGGGGTATGTTGTCCCTCCCTAGGGCCTTTCTAATTGCCTCAAATGATGGTAACCCAACATAATCGAGGTGATTGGCCCTGGAATAGGGTATGGAGAGGGGTATATTGTCCCTCCCTAAGGCCCGGGTGAGTCTATCCAATTGCCCCAAATTATGGTAACCCAACGTGATCCAGGTGATTGGCCATGAAATAGGGTGGGGAGAGGGTTATATTTCCCTCCTCATGGCCCAAGTGACTCTTTCCAATCGCCACAAGTGATGGAAGCCCAACATAATCGAGGTGATTGGCCTGGAATAAGGTAGGGAATAAATTATATCTTCCTCTCTAGGGCCCGGGTATGGCACTTTTGTGGCCCCAAATTGTGGTAACCCAATGTAATCCAAGTGATTGGCCTCGGAATAGGGCAGGGAGCTCATTGTGTCATCCATCCCCTGGGCCCTTTTACATGCCTCAAATGATGGTAACCCAATGTAATCGAGATGATTGGCCCTGGAATAGGGTGGGGTGTTGCTATCTCATGCATCCCTAGGGCCATGGCAAAGTTTTTCAAAGGCCTTAATTGATGGTAACCCAACGTAATCCAGGTGATTGGTCCTGATGTAAGGTAGGGGTAGAGCAATTGTATCCCTCCCTAAGACATTGGCTGGGTGGATCCGGTTCCCAACCTGGATGGTCCAGAACCCCATCCGACTCGAGTGAATCCGGTTCCCACCCGGGATAGTCCGGACCCGCATCCGGCCTGGGTGGATCCGGCTCACACACGGGATGGTCCCACATGGCCTGGGTGGATCCGGTTCCCACCTGGGATGGTCCGGACCCCCACCCGACCCGGGTGAATCTGGCTCCCGCCCGGGATGGTCCGGACCCCCACCCGACCCGGATGGAGCCGGTTCCCACCCGGGATGGTCCGGACTCCCACCCTCGGCCCGTGTGGATCCGGTTCCCACCCGGAATGGTTCGGACCCCCACCCCTTGCCTGGGTGGATCCGGTCCCCACCCGGGTTGGTCCAGACCCCGACCCAACCCGGGTGGATCTGGTTCCCACCCGGGATGGTCCGGACCCCCACCTGACGTGGGTGGGTCCGGTTCCCAACCAG
Organism: Closterium sp. Naga37s-1; assembly: GCA_947471745.1. Taxonomy (NCBI): domain Eukaryota; kingdom Viridiplantae; phylum Streptophyta; class Zygnematophyceae; order Desmidiales; family Closteriaceae; genus Closterium; species Closterium sp. Naga37s-1. The sequence continues at coordinate 28,171 of CANJKZ010000971.1, forward strand.
GATGGTCCGGACCCCACCCGGCTCGGGTGGATCCGGTTCCCCCAGGTCCGGACCCCCACCCGGCCTGGGTGGAACCGGTTCCCACCCGGGATGGCCCGGATCCCGTTCCGACTAGGGTGGGTCTTGACCCCTACCCGGCCTTGGCGGATCCGGTTTCTACCCGGGATCGTCCGGATCCCCACCCGGCCTGGGTGGATCCGGTTCACACCCGGGATGGTCCTGACCCCCACCCGGCCAGGGTGGATCCGGACCCCCACCCGGCCTGGGTGGGTCCGATTCCCACCCGGGATGGTCCGGACCACCACCAGGCCCGGGTGGATCTGGTTCCCTTCCCGGAATGGTCCGGACCCCTGCCTGGCCTGGGTGGATCCGGTTCCCACCCGGGATGGTCCGGACCCCCACCCGACACGGGTGGGGCCGGTTCCCTTCCCGGATGGTGGATCTGGTTCCCTTCCCGGAATGGTCCGGACCCCTGCCTGGCCTGGGTGGATCCGGTTCCCACCCGGGATGGTCCGGACCCCCACCCGGTCCGGGTGGGGCCGGTTCCCTTCCCGGATGGTCTGGACCCCCACCCCCTGTCTTGGGTGAATCCGGTTCCTAAAGGGGATGGTCCGGACACCCCTCCGGCCTGGGTGAATCCTATTCCTGGAAGGGTTTTTCTTATTGCCCCAAAAGATGGTAACCCAACGTTATCGGAGTGGTTGGCCCTGGAAGAAGCTATGTAGTCGATTATATCATTCGGTTCCTCCCGGGATTGTCCGGAACCCCACCCGGCCTGGGTGAATCCGGTTCCCACTCGGGATGGTCCGGACCCTCACACGGATCGGGTGGATCCGGTTTCCACCCAGGTTGGTCCGGACCCCCACCCGACCCGGGTGGATCCGGTTTCCACCCAGGACGGTCCGGACCCCCACCCGCCCTGGGTGGATCCGGTTCCCTTTCGGGATGGCCCGGACCCCCAACCGACCAGGGTGGGTCTGGACCCCCACCCGGCCTTGGCGGATCCGGTTCCTACCCGGGATGGTCTGGACCCCCATCCGGCCTGGGTGGATCCGGTTCCCACCCGGGATGGTCCTGAGCCCCACCCGGCCAGGGTGGGTCCGGACCCCCACCCGGCCTGAGTGGGTCCGATTCCCACCCGGGATGGTCCGGACCCCCACCCGACCCGGGTGAATCTGGCTCCCGCCCGGGATGGTCCGGACCCCCACCCGACCCGGGTGGAGCCGGTTCCCACCTGGGATGGTCCAGACTCCCACCCCCGGCCCTGGTGGATCCGGTTCCCCCGGGATGGTCCGGACCCCCACCCGACCTGGGTGGAACCGGTTCCCACCCGGGATGGCCCGGATCCCCTTCCGACCAGGGTGGGTCCGGACCCCCACCAGGCGTGGGTGGATCCGATTCCCACCCGAGATGGTCCGGACCCCCACCCGGCCTAGGCGGGTCCAGTTCTCAACCGTAATGGTCAGGACCCCCACTCGGCCCAGGTGGGTCTGGTTCCCATCCGGGGTGGTTCGAATCCCCACACGGGATGGCCCGGACCCCCACCCGACCCGGCTGGATCCGCTTCCCAACCTGGATAGTCCGGACCCCCATTCGGCCTGGGTGGATCCGGTTCTCACCCGGGATAGTCCGGACCCCCACCCGGCCTGGGTGAATCCGGTTCCCACCCGGGATGGTCCGGACCCCCACCCAACCGGGGTAAATCTGGCTCCCGCCCGGGATGGTCTGGACCCCCACCCGACCCGGGTGGATCCGGTTCCCACCCAATATGGTCCGGACCCCCACCTGACCCGGTAGGATCCGGTTCCTAGTAAGGTTCTTTTGATTGCCCCAAATGATGGTAACCCAACGTAATCGAAGTGATTGGCCCTGTAATGAGGTAGGTAGTTGATCATATCATTTTGTTCTCCCCTGGATAGTCCGGACCCCCACTCGGCCTGGGTGGATCCGGTTCCCACCCGGGCTGGTCCGGACCCCCACCCGACACGGGTGGGTCCGGTTCCCACCCAGGATGGTGCGGACCCCCACCCGGCCCGGGTGGATCCGGTTCCCCCGGGATGGTCCGGACCCCCACCCGACCTGGGTGGAACCGGTTCCCACCCAGGATGGCCCGGATCCCCTTCCGACTAGGGTAAGTCCGGACCCCCACGAGGCGTGGGTGGATCCGATTCCCACCCGAGATGGTCCGGACCCCCACCCGGCCTAGGCGGGTCCAGTTCTCAACCGTAATGGTCAGGACCCCCACTCGGCTTGGGTGGGTCTGGTTCCCATCTGGGGTGGTTCGGATCCCCACCCGGCCTGGGTGAACCTGGTTCCCACCCGGGATGGCCCGGACCCCCACCCGACCCGGCTGGATCCGCTTCCCAACCTGGATAGTCCGGACCCCCATTCGGCCTGGGTGGATCCGGTTCTCACCCGGGATGGTCCGGACCCCCACCCAGCCTGGGTGAATCCGGTTCCCACTCGGGATGGTCCGGACCCCCACCTAACCGGGGTAAATCTGGCTCCCGCCCGGGATGGTCTGGACCCCCACCCGACTCGGGTGGATCTGGTTCCCACCCAATATGGTCCGGACCCCCACCTGACCCGGTAGGATCCGGTTCCTGGTAAGGTTCTTTTGATTGCCCCAAATGATGGTAGCCCAACGTAATCGAAGTGATTGGCCCTATAATGAGGTAGGTATTTGATCATATCATTTCGTTCTCCCTAGGATAGTCCGGACCCCCACTCGGCCTGGGTGGATCCGGTTCCCACCCGGGATGGTCCGGACCCCCACCTGACACGGGTGGGTCCGGTTCCATCCCAGGATGGTCCGGATCCCCACCCGACACGGGTGGGTCCGATTCCCACCCGAGATGGTCCAGACCCCCACCAAGCCCGGGAGGATCTGGTTCCCTTCTCGGAATGGTCCAGACCCCCGCCTGGCCTGGGTGGATCCGGTTCCCACCCGGGATGGTCCGGACCCCCACCCGGTCCGGGTGGGTCCGGTGCCCTTCCCGGATGGTCTCGACCCCCACCCCCTGTCTTGGGTGAATCCGGTTCCCAACAAGGATGGTCCGGACACCCCTCCGGCCTGGGTGAATCTGATTCCTTGAAGGGTTTTTTATATTGCCCCAAATGATGGTAACCCAACGTTATCGGAGTGGTTGGCCCTGGAAGAAGCTATGTAGTAGATTATATATTCAGTTCCTCCCAGGATGGTCTGGAACCCCACCCGGCCTGGGTGGATCCGCTTCCCACTCGGGATGGTCCGGACCCTCACACGGACCGGGTGGATCCGGTTCCACCCAGGTTGATCCGGACCCCCACCCGACCCGGGTGGATCCGGTTTCCACCCGGGATGGTCCGGACCCCCGTTCGACCCGGTTGGATCCGGTTCCCACCTGGGATGGTCCGGACCCTCGCCCAATCTGGGATTTTCAACTTTAAAATGACGGTAATCCAATGTCATCCGAGTGATTGGCCTCATAAACTGGTAGGTAGATGGATATCTCAACCTTCCCTAAAACGGTTGAGTAGTTTAAAAAAATTGGTAAGCCACAGTTATCAAGGCACTCATGGTTGTGATAATATGTGGAAGAGGTTGTAAAGGACCCTCTCCACAAAAGCTCGGCTTATTACCCAGGGAAGGCACCTTTACTATCAGGGCCCGCCATGTCCCTACAAATATCTTGGCACTGGGAATGATGGACCGTTTTCTATTCCGATCCGCTCATGGTTAGGTGGCTCCCCCTCTTTGCGCTATGCAAGGTGGCGTCATTGACCCATGGGTTGGGGAGGGTAGAAATCGGCAAAGATGAGGGCCCGGTCAGATCACTCCCCATTAGGGGTTTGATCCGGTCGGGTGTTCAACCACTACCTGATGGCAAGGGATGAAAGCTCAATTGTTGCAGTATATCCTGTCGGATAATGCCTCAAGTAGTGGTCTATATGGTCGATTCTTTTTCAAAGGGGAACGCAAAAGCTCGCTTGACACCAACAAAGGGAGGAGATCCATGTTGAACGCAGATAATCTCAGTCGGACGTGGGACAATGCTAGGTCTCCAAACGGCGGATGTGGATAGCGGGTGCTCAGCCGGATGCGGGCAGTGAGGTTCGCCAAACTGCGTGATTACGAGTGGGAAACGCGTTTCTCTGGGAAAGGTGTTGGAGTTCACTTGAGGCCGAGATCGAACGAACAGGTGGTCATCCATCACGCTTGCGGAATGCATGACCACCAAGCGAAGCCGGTCAGAGCCTACAACGGGACACTCACGCATCTTTCTAACGAAGAGGTCTGCTTGCTCGAGATCAGACAAACCGGGTGCTCATTCTTTCCGTTTGCAGGATGCGTGCTCGACGCCGCAGGCTGTCGGAGGTCTACCCGACGCCGGTTCACCCCGGTATGGGCGGGCCCCCACGTGCCTACTGGCGGACGGGCGCAGAGCGGTCCCTTCACGGGGACCCTCTCCTGGGCGGAGAGTGGTCGTCTCAGAACCGGCGCGGACAAGGGGAATCGAACTGTTGAAATAAAACAAAGCATTGCGATGCTCCCGACGGATGTTGACGCAATGTGATTTCTGCCCAGTGCTCTGAACGACAAAGTGAAGAGATTCGACCAAATGCAGGTAAACGGCGGGAGTCACTATGACCCTCTTAAGGTAACCAAGTGCATCGTCATCCAATTAGTGACGCGCATGAATGGATTAACGAGATTCCCACTGTCCCTACCCACTATCCCACCATCCGGGAACCGGACCCAATCGGATCGTTCAGGTGGGGTATTGGGTCGGGAAACAGACTCATCAGGACCATCCGGGTCATTCGGGTGGGAAATCGGACCCATCCAGACAATCCGGGTGGGGAACCGGATCGACCGGGTCGTCCGGGTGGGGAGCTAGACCCATCTGGTCCATCCCCGGGTGGGGAACCAGATCAGCTTGTTCATCCGGGTGGAGAACCGGACCCATTCGGACCATCCGGGTGGGAAACCGGTCCCATCCGGATGGGGAGACGGACCGGCCGGACCATCTGGATGGGGAACCAGATGGGGAACCGGACCAACTGGGCGGGAAACCAGTTCATCCGAACGGTCCGGGTAGGGAACCTGACCTATCGGGCAGGGAACCAGGTGGGAAACCGGATCAAACGGACCATCCGGGTGGGGTGCCGGGTTGGGAACCGGACAAACCAGGCGGGGAACCGGATGGATCCGACCAGACGGGTCAAGCTGACCGACACCGGGTGGGGAACCGGATCAGAACCGGGTGGCAAACCAGATCAACTGGGTTGGGAATCAAATAGACCAGATCGGTCGGATCAACTGGACCAAAACCGAGTAAGTAACCGGATCAGAACCGGATCTATTGGGTGGGGACCGGATCGACCGGACCATCCCGAGAAGGGAAACGGATCATCCGGGTTGTCTGGGTGGGGAACATGGTGGGGAACCGGATCAGCCGGGTCATCCGGGTGGGGATTGGGATTGACCGGACCATCCAGATACGGAACCAGATTATCCGGGTCATCAGGGTGGGAAACTTGATCGGACATATCAACCGGACCGGAACCGGGTGGGGAACCGTGTCAACTGGGTAGGGAACCGGATGGAACGGATCGGACGGATCAACCTGACCGAAACCGAGTGGGGAACCCGATCAACCGGGTTGGGAATCGAATAAGCTGGGCCTGTCGGATCAACCAGGCCGGAACTCGGACCTGGCACCGGATGGGGAACTGGGTATGCCTGGTGGGAACCCGATCGGACGGATCAGCCGGGCTTGAACCGGGTGGGGGACCGGATGGACCGGACCGACATCTGGTGGGGAACCGGATCGCAACCGGGTGAGGAACCGGATCAACAAGGTTGGGAATCGAGTGGACCGCATCGGCCGGTCGTATCAACCGGGCCGGAACCCGCATCTCAAACCGGGTGAGAGCCCGATTGGACGGATCAACCGAACCGGAACCGGGTGGGGAACCGGATGGACCGGACCAGACGGATCAACCGGGTTGGGAATCGAATGGACCACTCCGTCAGATCTACCAGGCCGGAACCCGGATCCGGAATCGTACGGGTAAACTAGATCGGACAGATCAACCGGGCCGGAACCGAGTGGGGAACCAGATCAACTGGTTGGGGAACCGGATGGACCGGATCCGAAGGATCGACCGGGCCGAAACCGGGTGGAGAACCAGATCGGAACCTGATCAACCGGGTATTCATAAAAGTATAAAAATATCTAGGGGCCAGCAAGCAATGCAAAACCGGACCAACCGGGTCATCCGGGTGGAGAAAACCGGATGGGGAACCGGACCAGGAACTGGATCAACCGGGCCATCCGGGTGGAAAACCAGACCGACCGGGGTCATCCGGGTGGGGACCGGATCGACTGAACCATCCCGGGAAGGGAAAAGGATCATCCAGGTTGTCGGGGTGGGGAACTTGGTTTGGAACTGGATCGACCGGACCATCCGGATGCGGAACCAGATTATCCGGGTTATCAGGGTAGGGAACCGGGCCAACCGTACCATCCGGGTGGGGAACCAGATCAACCGGACCAACCAGTTGGGGAGCCAGGTGGGGAACCGGGCCCAACCGGGCCATTTGAGTGGGGAACCAAACCCAATTTGACCGTCTGGGTGGGGTACCGGGTGCGGAACCGGATCAACCGGGTCATCCGGGTCGGGAACCGGTTCATCTATTCACCCGAGTGGGGACCCAGACCCATCGGGACCATCTGGGTGGGGACCTGGACCCATCCGGACCATTCGGGTGGGGAACCGGATCGACCGGGTCATCCGGATGGGGAACCGGAGCCATCCGGACCATCCAAGTGGGGAACTGGATCAACTGGGTCATCCACATGGGGAACCGGACCCAACCGGACCATCCGGGTGGGGAACCGAACCCAATTTGACCGTCCGGGTGGGGTACCGGGTCGGGAACCGGATGGAACGGATCGGACGGATCAACCTGACCGAAACCGAGCGGGGAACCCGATCAACCGGGTTGGGAATCGAATAAGCCGGGCCTGTCGGATCAACCAGGCCGGAATCCGGATCTGGCACTGGATGGGGAACTGGGTATGCCTGGTGGGAACCTGATCGAACGGATCAGCCGGGCTTGAACCGGGTGGAAAACCGGATGGACCAGACCGACACCTAGTGGGGAACCGGATCACAACCGGATGAGGAACCGGATCAACAAGGTTGGGAATCGAGTGGACCGCATCGGCCGGTCGTATCAACTGGGCCGGAACCCGCATCTCAAACCAGGTGAGGGCCCGATTGGACGGATCAACCGAACGGGAACCGGGTGGGGAACCGGATGGACCGGACCAGACGGATCAACCGGGTGGGGAATCGAATGGACAAGCCCTGTCAGATCAACCGAGCCGGAACCCGGATCCGGAATCGGATGGGTAAACTGGATCGGACAGATCAACCGGGCCATAACCGGATGGGGAACCAGATCAACTACTTGGGGAACCAGATGGACCGGATCCGAAGGTTCAACCGGACCAGAACCGGGTAAAGAACCGGATTGGAACCGGGTGGGGAACCGGATCAGAATCGGATGGGGAACTGGATCGACCGGACCGAAACCGTGTGGGGAACCGGATCGGAACCGGATGGGGAACCGGATCAACCGGTTGGGGAACTAGATGGAACGGATCCGATGGATCAATCGGACTAGAACCGGGTGGGGAACCGGATGGGGAACCGAACAAACCGGGCCGGAACTGGGTGGGGAACCGGGATCGGAACCGATGGGGAACCGGATTGACCGGATCGAATGGATCAACTGGACCAAAATTAGGTGGGGAACCGGATCCGAACCGGGTGGGGAACCGGACCGAAGCAGGGCGGGAAACCCGGATCAACCGGACCGGAACCGGGTGGAGAACCGAATCAACAGGACGGGGAACCGGATGGGCCGGATCCAATGGATCAACCGGACCGTGGCCTCGACTTTTTTTTTTTTTGGTCATGCCCTCGATTTCGACTTGGGTCCTTTGAGGGCTCTAGGGTGGGTGTGGGTCCTTGCAAAAGCCCCTACCCTCCCTAGAGCCCTCTTCTTCTTTTGGTCACACCTTCGGTTTTGACCGGGGTTCTTTCCAGGGTTCTTACCCAACCCAAGGGTCCTTTTGACAGGCTGGAATGAGCCAAGCACTCCAATGAACTGGCCTAGGTCAAACTCCACCCTTACACGGGCTGGGATGGGCTCCAAGACCTCTTTTTCCGGTGGAAAGGCCTAGATGATCGAGGGAAAGTGTCAATCGGGGTAAGAACTGCCTCTGTACAGGTTCATATCCATCCGAAGGGTCCTTTTGACCGGTTTGAATGAGGCAAACACTCCATTGAACTGGCCAAGATCAAACTCCACCCTTGCACGAGCTCGGATGGGCTCCGGAACCTCTTTTTCCGGTGGAAAGGCTTGAATGACCGAATGGATGTGTCATTTAGGGCGGGAAATCCCTTTGTGCGGTTTCATATCCGTCCCAAGGGTCCTGGTGACTAGCTGGAATGAGCCAAACACTCCAATGAACCGGCCAAGGTCAAGCTCCACCTCTTGCATGGGCTCGGACGGGCTCCGAGACATCGTTTTCCCGGTGGAAAGGCCTGGATGACCGGGGAGGAGTGTGAACCGTGGTGGGAACTACCTTTGTATGGGTTCATATCCATTCCAAGTGTCCTTTTGACAGGCTAAAATGAGCCCAACTCTCCAACGAACCGGCCAAGGTCAAAATCCACCCTTGTACGGTCTCGGATGAGCCCCGGGGCCTCTATTTTTCGGTAGAAAGGCTTGGACGACCGGAGGGAAATTTCTACCGTGGCAGGAGCTACCTTTTTATGGGTTCATATTCATCCCGAGGGCCCTTTTGACTGGCTGGAATGAGGTAAACAGTCCAATGAACCGAGGGGATTTGGGCCCAATGTTGAAATCCACCCTTCCATGAGTTAATATCCATCCCAACTTCGCCCCAAATGATGGTAACCCAACGTAATCCGAGTGATTGGACCTGAAGTGGGGTAGGGAGAGGGGTATGTTGTCCCTCCCTAGGGCCTTTCTAATTGCCTCAAATGATGGTAACCCAACATAATCGAGGTGATTGGCCCTGGAATAGGGTATGGAGAGGGGTATATTGTCCCTCCCTAAGGCCCGGGTAAGTCTATCCAATTGCCCCAAATTATGGTAACCCAACGTGATCCAGGTGATTGGCCATGGAATAGGGTGGGGAGAGGGTTATATTTCCCTCCTCATGAGCCAAGTGACTCTTTCCAATCGCCACAAGTGATGAAAGCCCAACATAATCGAGGTGATTGGCCTGGAATAAGGTAGGGAATAAATTATATCTTCCTCTCTAGGGCCCTGGTATGGCACTTTTGTGGCCCCAAATTGTGGTAACCCAATGTAATCCAAGTGATTGGCCTCGGAATAGGGCAGGGAGCTCATTGTGTAATCCATCCCCTGGGCCCTTTTACATGCCTCAAATGATGGTAACCCAATGTAATTGAGATGATTGGCCCTGGAATAGGGTGGGGTGTTGCTTATCTCATGCATCCCTAGGGCCATGGCAAAGTTTTTCAAAGGCCTTAATTGATGGTAACCCAACGTAATCCAGGTGATTGGTCCTGATGTAAGGTAGGGGTAGAGCAATTGTATCCCTCCCTAAGACATTTGCTGGGTGGATCCGGTTCCCAACTGGGCAGGGTCCATCCGGTCCCCATTCTGGATGGTTCGGACCCCCACCCGACCCGAGTGGATCCGGTTCCCACCCGGGATGGTCCGGACCCCCACCCAGCCTGGGTGGATCCGGTTCCGACCCTGGATGGTCCGGACTCCCACTCCCGTCCAGGGTGGATCCGGTTCCCACCCGGGATGGTCCGGACTCCAACCCCTGGCTTGTGTGGATCCCGTTCCCACCCGTGATGGTCCTGACCCCACCCCCTTGTCTGGGTGGATCCGGTCCCCATACGGGATGGTCCAGACCCCCAACCGACCGGGGTGGATCCGGTTCCCATCCGGGTTGGTCCGGACCCCCATCCGACCCGGGTGGATCCGGTTCCCACCCGGGATGGTTCGGACCCCCATCCAGCCTGGGTAGATGCGGTTCCTGGTAGGGTTCTTTTGGTTGCCCCATATGATGGTAACCCAACGTAATTGGAGTGATTTGCCCTGGAATGAGGTAGATACTTGATCATATCATCCGGTTCCTCTCGGGATGGTCCGGAACCCCACCTGGCCTAGGTGGATCCGGTTCCTACACGGGATGGTCCGGACCCCCACCCGACCCGAGTGGATCCGGTTCTCAACCGGAATGGTTCGGACCCCCACCCTCGGCCTGGGTGCATCCGGTTCCTAACCCGGATGGTCCAGAACCCCACCCGACTCGAGTGAATCCGGTTCCCACCCGGGATAGTCCGGACCCCCATCCGGCCTGGATGGATCCGGCTCACACACGGGATGGTCCCACATGGCCTGGGTGGATCCGGTTCCCACCTGGGATGGTGCGGACCCCCACCCGACCCGGGTGAATCTGGCTCCCGCCCGGGATGGTCCGGACCCCCACCCGACCCGAAAGGAGCTGGTTCCCACCCGGGATGGTCCGGACTCCCACCCTCGGCCCGTGTGGATCCGGTTTCCACCCGGAATGGTTCGGACCCCCACCCCTTGCCTGGGTGGATCCGGCTCCACCCGGGTTGGTCCAGACCCCGACCCGACCCGGGTGGATCCGGTTCCCACCCAGGATGGTTCGGACCCCCAATTCCGGCCTGGGTGCATCCGGTTCCCACCCCGGATGGTCCTGAACCCCACCCGACTCAGGTGGATCCGATTCCCACTCGGGATGGTCCGGACCCCCACCCGACCCGGCTGGATCCACTTCCCAACCGGGATGGTCCGGACCCCCATTCGGCCTGGGTGGATCCGGATCTCACCCGAGATGGTCCAGACCCCCACCCGGCCTGGGTGAATCCGGTTTCAACCCAGGATGGTCCGGACCCCCACCCGACCGGGGTGAATCTGGCTCCCGCCCGGGATGGTCCGGACCCCTTCCCGACCCGGGTGAATCCGGTTCCCACCCGGGATGGTCCGGAACCCCACCTGACCAGGTAGGATCCGGTTCCTGGTAAGGTTCTTTTGATTGCCCCAAATGATGGCAACACGACGTAATCGAAGTGATTGGCCCTGTAATGAGGTAGGTAGTTGATCATATCATTTGGTTCTCCTTCGGATAGTCCGGACCCCCACTCGGCCTGGGTGGATCTGGTTCCCACCCGGGATGGTCCGGACCCCCACCTGACGTGGGTGGGTCCGGTTCCCACCCAGGATGGTCCGGACCCCACCCGGCTCGGGTGGATCCGGTTCCCCCGGGTCCGGACCCCCACCCGGCCTGGGTGGAACCGGTTCCCACCCGGGATGGCCCGGATCCCGTTCCGACCAGGGTGGGTCTGGACCCCTACCCGGGATCGTCCGGATCCCCACCCGGCCTGGGTGGATCCGGTTCACTCCCGGGATGGTCCTGACCCCCACCCGGCCAGGATGGGTCCGGACCCCCACCTGGCCTGGGTGGGTCCGATTCCCACCCGGGATGGTCCGGACCACCACCAGGCCCGGGTGGATCTGGTTCCCTTCCCGGAATGGTCCGGACCCCTGCCTGGCCTGGGTGGATCCGGTTTCCACCCGGGATGGTCCGGACACCCCTCCGGCCTGGGTGAATCCCATTCTTGGAAGGGTTTTTCTTATTGCCCCAAAAGATGGTAACCCAACGTTATCGGAGTGGTTGGCCCTGGAAGAACCTATGTAGTCGATTATATCATTCGGTTCCTCCCGGGATTGTCTGGAACCCCACCCGGCCTGGGTGAATCCGGTCCCCACTCGGGATGGTCCGGACCCTCACACGGATCGGGTGGATCCGGTTTCCACCCAGGTTGGTCCGGACCCCCACCCGACCCAGGTGGATCCGGTTTTCACCCAGGACGGTCCGGACCCCCACCCGCCCTGGGTGGATCCGGTTCCCATCCGGGATGGCCCGGACCCCCAACCGACCAGGGTGGGTCTGGACCCCCACACGGCCTTGGCGGATCCGGTTCCTACCCGGGATGGTCCGGACCCCCATCCGGCCTGGGTGGATCCGGTTCCCACTCGGGATGGTCCTGAGCCCCACCCAGCCAGGGTGGGTCCGGACCCCCACCCGGCCTGGGTGGGTCCGATTCCCACCCGGGATGGTCCGGACACCCACCCGACCCGGGTGAATCTGGCTCCCGCCCGGGATGGTCCGGACCCCCACCCGACCCGGGTGGAGCCGGTTCCCACCTGGGATGGTCCGGACTCCCACCCCCGGCCCGTGTGGATCCGGTTCCCACTCGGGATGGTCCGGACCCCCACCTGACCTGGTAGGACCGGTTCCTGGTAAGGATCTTTTGATTGCCCCAAATGATGGTAACCCAACGTAATCGAAGTGATCGGCCCTGTAATGAGGTAGGTAGTTGATCATATCATTTGGTTCTCCCCCGGATAGTCCGGACCCACACTCGGCCTGGGTGGATCCGGTACCCACCCGGGATGGTCCGGACCCCACCCGACATGGGTGGGTCCGGTTCCCACCCAGGATGGTGCGGACCCCCACCCGGCCCGGGTGGATCCGGTTCCCCCGGGATGGTCCGGAACCCCCACCCGACCAGGGTGGAACCGGTTCCCACCCGGGATGGCCCGGATCCCCTTCCGACCAGGGTGGGTCCGGACCCCCACCAGGCGTGGGTGGATCCGATTCCCACCCGAGATGGTCCGGACCCCCACCCGGCCTAGGCGGGTCCAGTTCTCAACCGTAATGGTCAGGACCCCCACTCGGCCCAGGTGGGTCTCGTTCCCATCCGGGGTGGTCCGAATCCCCACCCGGCATGGGTGAACCTGGTTCCCACCCGGGATGGCCCGGACCCCCACCCGACCCGGCTGGATCTGCTTCCCAACCTGGATAGTCCGGACCCCCATTCGGCCTGGGTGGATCCGGTTCTCACTCGGGATGGTCCGGACCCCCACCCGGCCTGGGTGAATCCGGTTCCCACCCGGGATGGTCCGGACCCCCACCCAACCGGGGTAAATCCGGCTCCCGCCCGCGATGGTCCGGACCCCCACCTGACCCGGGTGGATCCCGTTCCCACCCAATATGGTCCGGACCCCCACCTGACCCGGTAGGATCCGGTTCCTGGTAAGGTTCTTTTGATTTCCGCAAATGATGGTAACCCAACGTAATCGAAGTGATTGGCTCTGTAATGAGGTAGGTAGTTGATCATATCATTTTGTTCTCCCCAGGATTGTCCGGACCCCCACTCGGCCTGGGTGGATCCGGTTCCCACCCGGGATGGTCCGGACCCCCACCCGACAACTGTGGGTCCGGATCCATACCGGGATGGTCCGGACCCCCACCCGGCCCTGGTGGATCCGGTTTCCCCGGGATGGTCCGGACCCCCACCCGACCCGGGTGGAACTGGTTCCTGGTAAGGTTCTTTTGATTGCCCCAAATGATGGTAACCCAACGTAATCGAAGTGATTGGCCCTGTAATGAGGTAGGTAGTGGATCATATCATTTGGTTCTCCCTAGGATAGTCCGGACTCCCACTCGGCCTGGGTGGATCCGGTTCCCACCCGGGATGGTCCGGACCCCCACCCGACACGAGTGGGTCCGGTTCCATCTTGCGATGGTCCAGACCCCCACCCGGCCCGGGCGGATCCAGTTCCCCCGGGATGGTCCGGACCCCCACCCGACCCGGGTGGAACTAGTTCCTGGTAGGGTACTTTTGATTGCCCCAAATGATAGTAACCCAACGTAATCAGAGTGATTGACCCTAGAATATGGTAGGTAGTTGATCATATCCTCCGATTCCCCCCGGGATGGTTCGGACACCTACCTGACCCGGGTGGATCCGGTTCCCACCCGGGATGGTACGGACCCCCATCCGACCCAGGTGAATCGGCATCCCACCCGGAGTGCTCCTAACCCCCACCCGGCCCCGATGGATCATCCAGTTTTCAAACGGGTTGGTCCGGACCCTCACCTGACCCGGGTGGATACGTTTTCCACCCGGAAGGTTATGGATCCCCACCCGACCCGAGTGGGTCCGATTCCCACCCGGGATGGTCCGGACCCCTACCGACCCGGGTGGAGCCGGTTCCCACCTGGGATGGTCCAGACTCCCACCCCCGGCCCGTGTGGATCCGGTTCCCACCCGGGATGGTCCGGACCCCCACCGGACCCAGTAGGACCGGTTCCTGGTAAGGATCTTTTGATTGCCCCAAATGATGGTAACCCAACGTAATCGAAGTGATTGGCCCTGTAATGAGGTAGGTAGTTGATCATATCATTTGGTTCTCCCCCGAATAGTCCGGACCCGCACTCGGCCTGGGTGGATCCGGTACCCACCCGGGATGGTCCGAACCCCCACCTGACACGGGTGGGTCCGGTTCCCACCCAGGATGGTGCGGACCCCCACCCGGCCCGGGTGGATCCGGTTCCCCCGGGATGGTCCGGACCCCCACCCGACCTGGGTGGAACCGGTTCCCACCCGGGATGGCCCGGATCCCCTTCTGACCAGGGTGGGTCCGGACCCCCACCAGGCGTGGGTGGATCCGATTCCCACCCGAGATGGTCCGGACCCCCACCCGGCCTAGGCGGGTCCAGTTCTCAACCGTAATGGTCAGGACCCCCACTCGGCCCAGGTGGGTCTGGTTCCCATCCGGGGTGGTTCGAATCCCCACCCGGCATGGGTGAACCTGGTTCCCACCCGGGATGGTCCGGAACCCCACCTGACCCGGTAGGATCCGGTTCCTGGTAAGGTTCTTTTGATTGCCCCAAATGATGGCAACACGACGTAATCGAAGTGATTGGCCCTGTAATGAGGTAGGTAGTTGATCATATCATTTGGTTCTCCTTCGGATAGTCCGGACCCCCACTCGACCTGGGTGGATCTGGTTCCCACCCGGGATGGTCCGGACCCCCACCTGACGTGGGTGGGTCCGGTTCCCACCCAGGATGGTCCGGACCCCACCCGGCTCGGGTGGATCCGGTTCCCCCGGGTACGGACCCCCACCCGGCCTGGGTGGAACCGGTTCCCACCCGGGATGGCCCGGATCCCGTTCCGACCAGGGTGGGTCTGGACCCCTACCCGGCCTTGGCGGATCCGGTTCCTACCCGGGATCGTCCGGATCCCCACCCGGCCTGGGTGGATCCGGTTCACACCCGGGATGGTCCTGACCCCCACCCGGCCAGGGTGGGTCCGGACCCCCACCTGGCCTGGGTGGGTCCGATTCCCACCCGGGATGGTCCGGACCACCACCAGGCCCGGGTGGATCTGGTTTCCTTCCCGGAATGGTCCGGACCCCTGCCTGGCCTGGGTGGATCCGGTTCCCACCCGGGATGGTCCGGACACCCCTCCGGCCTGGGTGAATCCCATTCTTGGAAGGGTTTTTCTTATTGCCCCAAAAGATGGTAACCCAACGTTATCGGAGTGGTTGGCCCTGGAAGAAGCTATGTAGTCGATTATATCATTCGGTTCCTCCCGGGATTGTCCGGAACCCCACCCGGCCTGGGTGAATCCGGTTCCCACTCGGGATGGTCCGGACCCTCACACGGATCGGGTGGATCCGGTTTCCACCCAGGTTGGTCCGGACCCCCACCCGACCCGGGTGGATCCGGTTTCCACCCAGGACGGTCCGGACCCCCACCCGCCCTGGGTGGATCCGGTTCCCATCCGGGATGGCCCGGACCCCCAACCGACCAGGGTGGGTCTGGACCCCCACCCGGCCTTGGCGGATCCGGTTCCTACCCGGGATGGTCCGGACCCCCATCCGGCCTGGGTGGATCCGGTTCCCACTCGGGATGGTCCTGAGCCCCACCCGGCCAGGGTGGGTCCGGACCCCCACCCGGCCTGAGTGGGTCCGATTCCCACCCGGGATGGTCCGGACACCCACCCGACCCGGGTGAATCTGGCTCCCGCCCGGGATGGTCCGGACCCCCACCCGACCCGGGTGGAGCCGGTTCCCACCTGGGATGGTCCGGACTCCCACCCCCGGCCCGTGTGGATCCGGTTCCCACTCGGGATGGTCCGGACCCCCACCTGACCTGGTAGGACCGGTTCCTGGTAAGGATCTTTTGATTGCCCCAAATGATGGTAACCCAACGTAATCGAAGTGATCGGCCCTGTAATGAGGTAGGTAGTTGATCATATCATTTGGTTCTCCCCCGGATAGTCCGGACCCACACTCGGCCTGGGTGGATCCGGTACCCACCCGGGATGGTCCGGACCCCACCCGACATGGATGGGTCCGGTTCCCACCCAGGATGGTGCGGACCCCCACCCGGCCCGGGTGGATCCGGTTCACCCGGGATGGTCCGGAACCCCCACCCGACCAGGGTGGAACCGGTTCCCACCCGGGATGGCCCGGATCCCCTTCCGACCAGGGTGGGTCCGGACCCCCACCAGGCGTGGGTGGATCCGATTCCCACCCGAGATGGTCCGGACCCCCATCCGGCCTAGGCGGGTCCAGTTCTCAACCGTAATGGTCAGGACCCCCACTCGGCCCAGGTGGGTCTCGTTCCCATCCGGGGTGGTCCGAATCCCCACCCGGCATGGGTGAACCTGGTTCCCACCCGGGATGGCCCGGACCCCCACCCGACCCGGCTGGATCTGCTTCCCAACCTGGATAGTCCGGACCCCCATTCGGCCTGGGTGGATCCGGTTCTCACTCGGGATGGTCCGGACCCCCACCCGGCCTGGGTGAATCCGGTTCCCACCCGGGATGGTCCGGACCCCCACCCAACCGGGGTAAATCCGGCTCCCGCCCGCGATGGTCCGGACCCCCACCTGACCCGGGTGGATCCGGTTCCCACCCAATATGGTCCGGACCCCCACCTGACCCGGTAGGATCCGGTTCCTGGTAAGGTTCTTTTGATTGCCGCAAATGATGGTAACCCAATGTAATCGAAGTGATTGGCTCTGTAATGAGGTAGGTAGTTGATCATATCATTTTGTTCTCCCCAGGATTGTCCGGACCCCCACTCGGCCTGGGTGGATCCGGTTCCCACCCGGGATGGTCCGGACCCCCACCCGACACGGGTGGGTCCGGATCCATACCGGGATGGTCCGGACCCCCACCCGGCCCTGGTGGATCCGGTTTCCCCGGGATGGTCCGGACCCCCACCCGACCCGGGTGAAACTGTTTCCTGGTAAGGTTCTTTTGATTGCCCCAAATGATGGTAACCCAACGTAATCGAAGTAATTGGCCCTGTAATGAGGTAGGTAGTGGATCATATCATTTGGTTCTCCCTAGGATAGTCCGGACTCCCACTCGGCCTGGGTGGATCCGGTTCCCACCCGGGATGGTCCGGACCCCCACCCGACACGAGTGGGTCCGGTTCCATCTTGCGATGGTCCAGACCCCCACCCGGCCCGGGTGGATCCAGTTCCCCCGGGATGGTCTGGACCCCCACCCGACCCGGGTGATTGGACCTGAAGTGGGGTAGGAAGAGGGGTATGTTGTCCCTCCCTAGGGCCTTTCTAATTGCCTCAAATGATGGTAACCCAACATAATCGAGGTGATTGGCCTGGAATAAGGTAGGGAATAAATTATATCTTCCTCTCTAGGGCCCTGGTATGGCACTTTTGTGGCCCCAAATTGTGGTAACCCAATGTAATCCAAGTGATTGGCCTCGGAATAGGGCAGGGAGCTCATTGTGTCATCCATCCCCTGGGCCCTTTTACATGCCTCAAATGATGGTAACCCAATGTAATCGAGATGATTGGCCCTGGAATAGGGTGGGGTGTTGCTATCTCATGCATCCCTAGGGCCATGGCAAAGTTTTTCAAAGGCCTTAATTGATGGTAACCCAACGTAATCCAGGTGATTGGTCCTGATGTAAGGTAGGGGTAGAGCAATTGTATCCCTCCCTAAGACATTGGCTGGGTGGATCCGGTTCCCAACCTGGATGGTCCAGAACCCCATCCGACTCGAGTGAGTCCGGTTCCCACCCGGGATAGTCCGGACCCGCATCCGGCCTGGGTGGATCCGGCTCACACACGGGATGGTCCCACATGGCCTGGGTGGATCCGGTTCCCACCTGGGATGGTCCGGACCCCCACCCGACCCGGGTGAATCTGGCTCCCGCCCGGGATGGTCCGGACCCCCACACGACCCGGATGGAGCCGGTTCCCACCCGGGATGGTCCGGACTCCCACCCTCGGCCCGTGTGGATCTGGTTCCCACCTGGGATGGTCCGGACCCCCACCTGACGTGGGTGGGTCCGGTTCCCAACCAGGATGGTCCGGACCCCACCCGGCTCGGGTGGATCCGGTTCCCCCAGGTCCGGACCCCCACCCGGCCTGGGTGGAACCGGTTCCCACCCGGGATGGCCCGGATCCCGTTCCGACTAGGGTGGGTCTGGACCCCTACCCGGCCTTGGCAGATCCGGTTTCTACCCGGGATCGTCCGGATCCCCACCCGGCCTGGGTGGATCCGGTTCACACCCGGGATGGTCCTGACCCCCACCCGGCCAGGGTGGATCCGGACCCCCACCCGGCCTGGGTGGGTCCGATTCCCACCCGGGATGGTCCGGACCACCACCAGGCCCGGGTGGATCTGGTTCCCTTCCCGGAATGGTCCGGACCCCTGCCTGGCCTGGGTGGATCCGGTTCCCACCCGGGATGGTCCGGACCCCCACCCGACACGGGTGGGGCCGGTTCCCTTCCCGGATGGTGGATCTGGTTCCAGTCCCGGAATGGTCCGGACCCCTGCCTGGCCTGGGTGGATCCGGTTCCCACCCGGGATGGTCCGGACCCCCACCCGGTCCGGGTGGGGCCGGTTCCCTTCCCGGATGGTCTGGACCCCCACCCCCTGTCTTGGGTGAATCCGGTTCCTAAAGGGGATGGTCCGGACACCCCTCCGGCCTGGGTGAATCCTATTCCTGGAAGGGTTTTTCTTATTGCCCCAAAAGATGGTAACCCAACGTTATCGGAGTGGTTGGCCCTGGAAGAAGCTATGTAGTCGATTATATCATTCGGTTCCTCCCGGGATTGTCCGGAACCCCACCTGGCCTGGGTGAATCCGGTTCCCACTCGGGATGGTCCGGACCCTCACACAGACCGGGTGGATCCGGTTTCCACCCAGGTTGGTCCGGACCCCCACCCGACCCGGGTGGATCCGGTTTCCACCTGGGACGGTCCGGACCCCCACCCGCCCTGGGTGGATCCGGTTCCCTTCCGGGATGTCCCGGACCCCCAACTGACCAGGGTGGGTCTGGACCCCCACCCGGCCTTGGCAGATCCGGTTCCTACCCGGGATGGTCCGGACCCCCATCCGGCCTGGGTGGATCCGGTTCCCACCCGGGATGGTCCTGAGCCCCACCCGGCCAGGGTGGGTCCGGACCCCCACCCGGCCTGAGTGGGTCCGATTCCCACCCGGGATGGTCCGGACCCCCACCCGACCCGGGTGAATCTGGCTCCCGCCCGAGATGGTCCGGACCCCCACCCGACCCGGGTGGAGCCGGTTCCCACCTGGGATGGTCCAGACTCCCACCCCCGGCCCGGGTGGATCCGGTTCCCCCGGGATGGTCCGGACCCCCACCCGACCTGGGTGGAACCGGTTCCCACCCGGGATGGCCCGGATCCCCTTCCGACCAGGGTGGGTCCGGACCCCCACCAGGCGTGGGTGGATCCGATTCCCACCCGAGATGGTCCGGACCCCCACCCGGCCTAGGCGGGTCCAGTTCTCAACCGTAATGGTCAGGACCCCCACTCGGCCCAGGTGGGTCTGGTTCCCATCCGGGGTGGTTCGAATCCCCACACGGCATGGGTGAACCTGGTTCCCACCCGGGATGGCCCGGACCCCCACCCGACCCGGCTGGATCCGCTTCCCAACCTGGATAGTCCGGACCCCCATTCGGCCTGGGTGGATCCGGTTCTCACCCGGGATGGTCCGGACCCCCACCCGGCCTGGGTGAATCCGGTTCCCACCCGGGATGGTCCGGACCCCCACCCAACCGGGGTAAATCTGGCTCCCGCCCGGGATGGTCTGGACCTCCACCCGACCCGGGTGGATCCGGTTCCCACCCAATATGGTACGGACCCCCACCTGACCCGGTAGGATCCGGTTCCTAGTAAGGTTCTTTTGATTGCCCCAAATGATGGTAACCCAACGTAATCGAAGTGATTGGCCCTGAAATGAGGTAGGTAGTTGATCATATCATTTTGTTCTCCCCTGGATA
This sequence comes from Closterium sp. Naga37s-1, assembly GCA_947471745.1. Lineage (NCBI taxonomy): Eukaryota > Viridiplantae > Streptophyta > Zygnematophyceae > Desmidiales > Closteriaceae > Closterium > Closterium sp. Naga37s-1. The sequence continues at coordinate 48,411 of CANJKZ010000971.1, forward strand.
GTCCGGACCCCCACTCGGCCTGGGTGGATCCGGTTCCCACCCGGGCTGGTCCGGACCCCCACCCGACACGGGTGGGTCCGGTTCCCACCCAGGATGGTGCGGACCCCCACCCGGCCCGGGTGGATCCGGTTCCCCCGGGATGGTCCGGACCCCCACCCGACCTGGGTGGAATCGGTTCCCACCCAGGATGGCCCGGATCCCCTTCCGACCAGGGTAAGTCCGGACCCCCACCAGGCGTGGGTGGATCCGATTCCCACCCGAGATGGTCCGGACCCCCATCCGGCCTAGGCGGGTCCAGTTCTCAACCGTAATGGTCAGGACCCCCACTCGGCTTGGGTGGGTCTGGTTCCCATCTGGGGTGGTTCGGATCCCCACCCGGCCTGGGTGAACCTGGTTCCCACCCGGGATGGCCCGGACCCCCACCCGACCCGGCTGGATCCGCTTCCCAACCTGGATAGTCCGGACCCCCATTCGGCCTGGGTGGATCCGGTTCTCACCCGGGATGGTCCGGACCCCCACCCAGCCTGGGTGAATCCGGTTCCCACTCGGGATGGTCCGGACCCCCACCCAACCGGGGTAAATCTGGCTCCCGCCCGGGATGGTCTGGACCCCCACTCGACTCGGGTGGATCTGGTTCCCACCCAATATGGTCCGGACCCCCACCTGACCCGGTAGGATCCGGTTCCTGGTAAAGTTCTTTTGATTGCCCCAAATGATGGTAGCCCAACGTAATCGAAGTGATTGGCCCTATAATGAGGTAGGTATTTGATCATATCATTTCGCTCTCCCTAGGATAGTCCGGACCCCCACTCGGCCTGGGTGGATCGGGTTCCCACCCGGGATGGTCCGGACCCCCACCTGACACGGGTGGGTCCGGTTCCATCCCAGGATGGTCCGGATCCCCACCCGACACGGGTGGGTCCGATTCCCACCCGAGATGGTCCAGACCCCCACCAAGCCCGGGTGGATCTGGTTCCCTTCTCGGAATGGTCCGGACCCCCACCTGGCCTGGGTGGATCCGGTTCCCACCCGGGATGGTCCGGACCCCCACCCGGTCCGGGTGGGTCCGGTTCCCTTCCCGGATGGTCTGGACCCCCACCCCCTGTCTTGGGTGAATCCGGTTCCCAACAAGGATGGTCCGGACACCCCTCCGGCCTGGGTGAATCTGATTCCTGGAAGGGTTTTTTATATTGCCCCAAATGATGGTAACCCAACGTTATCGGAGTGGTTGGCCCTGGAAGAAGCTATGTAGTAGATTATATATTCAGTTCCTCCCGGGATGGTCTGGAACCCCACCCGGCCTGGGTGGATCCGCTTCCCACTCGGGATGGTCCGGACCCTCACACGGACCGGGTGGATCCGGTTCCACCCAGGTTGATCCGGACCCCCACCCGACCCGGGTGGATCCGGTTTCCACCCGGGATGGTCCGGACCCCCGTTCGACCCGGTTGGATCCGGTTCCCACCTGGGATGGTCCGGACCCTCGCCCAATCTGGGATTTTCAACTTTAAAATGACGGTAATCCAATGTCATCCGAGTGATTGGCCTCATAAACTGGTAGGTAGATGGATATCTCAACCTTCCCTAAAACGGTTGAGTAGTTTAATAAAATTGGTAAGCCACGGTTATCAAGGCACTCATGGTTGTGATAATATGTGGAAGAGGTTGTAAAGGACCCTCTCCACAAAAGCTCGACTTATTACCCAGGGAAGGCACCTTTACTATCAGGGCCCGCCATGTCCCTACAAATATCTTGGCACTGGGAATGATGGACCGTTTTCTATTCCGATCCGCTCATGGTTAGGTGGCTCCCCCTCTTTGCGCTATGCAAGGTGGCGTCATTGACCCATGGGTTGGGGAGGGTAGAAATCGGCAAAGATGAGGGCCCGGTCAGATCACTCCCCATTAGGGGTTTGATCCGGTCGGGTGTTCAACCACTACCTGATGGCAAGGGATGAAAGCTCAATTGTTGCAGTATATCCTGTCGGATAATGCCTCAAGTAGTGGTCTATATGGTCGATTCTTTTTCAAAGGGGAACGCAAAAGCTCGCTTGACACCAACAAAGGGAGGAGATCCATGTTGAACGCAGATGATCTCAGTCGGACGTGGGACAATGCTAGGTCTCCAAACGGCGGATGTGGATAGCGGGTGCTCAGCCGGATGCGGGCAGTGAGGTTTGCCAAACTGCGTGATTACGAGTGGGAAACGCGTTTCTCTGGGAAAGGTGTTGGAGTTCACTTGAGGCCGAGATCGAACGAACAGGTGGTCATCCATCACGCTTGCGGAATGCATGACCACCAAGCGAAGCCGGTCAGAGCCTACAACGGGACACTCACGCATCTTTCTAACGAAGAGGTCTGCTTGCTCGAGATCAGACAAACCGGGTGCTCATTCTTTCCGTTTGCAGGATGCGTGCTCCACGCCGCAGGCTGTCGGAGGTCTACCCGACGCCGGTTCACCCCGGTAAGGGCGGGCCCCCACGTGCCTACTGGCGGACGGGCGCAGAGCGGTCCCTTCACGGGGACCCTCTCCTGGGCGGAGAGCGGTCGTCTCAGAACCGGCGCGGACAAGGGGAATCGAACTGTTGAAATAAAACAAAGCATTGCGATGCTCCCGATGGATGTTGACGCAATGTGATTTCTGCCCAGTGCTCTGAACGACAAAGTGAAGAGATTCGACCAAATGCAGGTAAACGGCGGGAGTCACTATGACCCTCTTAAGGTAACCAAGTGCATCGTCATCCAATTAGTGACGCGCATGAATGGATTAACGAGATTCCCACTGTCCCTACCCATTATCCCACCATCCGGGAACCGGACCCAATCGGATCGTCCAGGTGGGGTACCGGGTCGGGAAACAGACTCATCAGGACCATCCGGGTCATTCGGGTGGGAAATCGGACCCATAAAGACAATCCGGGTGGGGAACCGGATCGACCGGGTCGTCCGGGTGGGGAGCTAGACCCATCTGGTCCATCCCCGGGTGGGGAACCAGATCAGCTTGTTCATCCGGGTGGAGAACCGGACCCATTCGGACCATCCGGGTGGGAAACCGGTCCCATCCGGATGGGGAGACGGACCGGCCGGACCATCTGGATGGGGAACCGGATGGGGAACCGGACCAACCGGGCGGGAAACCAGTTCATCCGAACGGTCCGGGTGGGGAACCGGACCTATCGGGCAGGGAACCAGGTGGGAAACCGGATCAAACGGACCATCCGGGTGGGGTGCCGGGTTGGGAACCGGACAAACCAGGCGGGGAACCGGATGGATCCGACCAGACGGGTCAAGCTGACCGACACCGGGTGGGGAACCGGATCGGAACCGGGTGGCAAACCAGATCAACCGGGTTGGGAATCAAATAGACCAGATCGGTCGGATCAACTGGACCAAAACCGAGTAAGTAACCGGATCAGAACCGGATCTATTGGGTGGGGACCGGATCGACCGGACCATCCCGAGAAGGGAAACGGATCATCCGGGTTGTCTGGGTGGGGAACATGGTGGGGAACCGGATCAGCCGGGTCATCCGGGTGGGGATTGGGATCGACCGGACCATCCAGATACGGAACAAGATTATCCGGGTCATCAGGGTGGGAAACTTGATCGGACATATCAACCGGACCGGAACCGGGTGGGGAACTGTGTCAACCGGGTAGGGAACCGGATGGAACGGATCGGACGGATCAACCTGACCGAAACCGAGTGGGGAACCCGATCAACCGGGTTGGGAATCGAATAAGCTGGGCCTGTCGGATCAACCAGGCCGGAACTCGGACCTGGCACCGGATGGGGAACTGGGTATGCCTGGTGGGAACCCGATCGGACGGATCAGCCGGGCTTGAACCGGGTGGGGGACCGGATGGACCGGACCGACACCTGGTGGGGAACCGGATCGCAACCGGGTGAGGAACCGGATCAACAAGGTTGGGAATCGAGTGGACCGCATCGGCCGGTCGTATCAACCGGGCCGGAACCCGCATCTCAAACCGGGTGAGAGCCCGATTGGACGGATCAACCGAACCGGAACCGGGTGGGGAACCGGATGGACCGGACCAGACGGATCAACCGGGTTGGGAATCGAATGGACCACTCCGTCAGATCTACCGGGCCGGAACCCGGATCCGGAATCGGATGGGTAAACTAGATCGGACAGATCAACCGGGCCGGAACCGGGTGGGGAACCAGATCAACTGGTTGGGGAACCGGATGGACCGGATCCGAAGGATCGACCGGGCCAAAACCGGGTGGAGAACCAGATCAGAACCTGATCAATCGGGTATTCATAAAAGTATAAAAATATCTAGGGGCCAGCAAGCAATGCAAAACCGGACCAACCGGGTCATCCGGGTGGAGAAAACCAGATGGGGAACTGGACCAGGAGCTGGATCAACCGGGCCATCTGGGTGGAAAACCAGACCGACCGGGGTCATCCGGGTGGGGACCGGATCGACCGGACCATCCCGGGAAGGGAAAAGGATCATCCAGGTTGTCGGGGTGGGGAACTTGGTTTGGAACTGGATCGACCGGACCATCCGGATGCGGAACCAGATTATCCGGGTTATCAGGGTAGGGAACCGGGCCAACCGTACCATCCAAGTGGGGAACCAGATCAACCGGACCAACCAGTTGGGGAGCCAGGTGGGGAACCGGACCCAACCGGGCCATTTGAGTGGGGAACCGAACCCAATTTGACCGTCCGGGTGGGGTACCGGGTCGGGAACTGGACCCATCCGGACCATCTGGGTGGGGAACCGTATCAACCAGGTCATCCGGGTCGGGAACCGGTTCATCCGGATCACCCGGGTGGGGGCCCGGACCCATCGGGACAATCCGGGTAAGGACCCGGACCCATCCGAACCATCCGGGTGGGGAACCGGATCGACCGGGTCATCCGAGTGGGAAACCGGACCCGTTCGGACCATTTGGGTGGGGAACTGGATCAACCGGGTCATCCACATGAGGAACCAGACCCATCCTGACCATCTGTGTTGGGAACCGGACCCATCCGGACCATCCGGGTTAGGAACAGGGTGGGAAACCGGACCAATCGGATCGGGGAGCTGGATCATCCAGGTCATCTGGGTGGGGAACGGGATCAACCGGGTGGAAAACCGGATCGTCTGGGTCATCCGGGTGGGGAAACGGACCATGTGGACCATCCGGATGGGGAACCGGACCAACCGGCCGGGGAACCCGTTCATCTAGGTGGTCCGGGTGGGGATCCGGATCAACCTGGTGGGGATCCAGACCTACTAGGCACAGAATCGGATTGAGTGGGCCGGATCGGTTGCATCAACCGGGCTGGAACCGGGGTGGGAATCGTGTGGACCAGATCGGTCGGATTAACCGGGCCGGAACCCGGATCCGGAATCGGCGGGTATGCAGGGTGGGAACTGGATCGGACAGATCAACTGGACCGGAACCGGGTGGGGAACCGTGTCAACCGGATAGGGAACCGGATGGACCAGATCAGACGGATCAACCTGACCGAAACCGAGCGGGGAACCCGATCAACCGGGTTAGGAATCGAATAAGCCGGGCCTGTCGGATCAACCAGGCCGGAATCCGGATCTGGCACTGGATGGGGAACTGGGTATGCCTGGTGGGAACCTGATCGAACGGATCAGCCGGGCTTGAACCGGGTGGAAAACCGGATGGACCAGACCGACACCTAGTGGGGAACCGGATCACAACCGGATGAGGAACCGGATCAACAAGGTTGGGAATCGAGTGGACCGCATCGGCCGGTCGTATCAACCGGGCAGGAACCCGCATCTCAAACCAGGTGAGAGCCCGATTGGACGGATCAACCGAACCGGAACCGGGTGGGGAACCGGATGGACCGGACCAGACGGATCAACCGGGTTGGGAATCGAATGGACCAGTCCGTCAGATCTACCGGGCCGGAACCCGGATCCGGAATCGGATGGGTAAACTGGATCGGACAGATCAACCGGGCCGGAACCGGGTGGGGAACCAGATCAACTGGTTGGGGAACCGGATGGACCGGATCCGAAGGATTGACCGGGCCGAAACCGGGTGGAGAACCAGATCGGAACCTGATCAACCGGGTATTCATAAAAGTATAAAAATATCTAGGGGCCAGCAAGCAATGCAAAACCGGACCAACCGGGTCATCCGGGTGGAGAAAACCGGATGGGGAACCGGACCAGGAACTGGATCAACCGGGCCATCCGGGTGGAAAACCAGACCGACCGGGGTCATCCGGGTGGGGACCGGATTGACCGGACCATCCCGGGAAGGGAAAAGGATCATCCAGGTTGTCGGGGTGGGGAACTTGGTTTGGAACTGGATCGACCGGACCATCCGGATGCGGAACCAGATTATCCAGGTTATCAGGGTAGGGAACCGGGCCAACTGTACCATCCCGGTGGGGAACCAGATCAACCGGACCAACCAGTTGGGGAGCCAGGTGGGGAACCGGGCCCAACCGGGCCATTTGAGTGGGGAACCAAACCCAATTTGACCGTCTGGGTGGGGTACCGGGTGCGGAACCGGATCAACCGGGTCATCCGGGTCGGGAACCGGTTCATCTATTCACCCGAGTGGGGACCCAGACCCATCGGGACCATCTGGGTGGGGACCTGGACCCATCCGGACCATTCGGGTGGGGAACCGGATCGACCGGGTCATCCGGATGGGGAACCGGAGCCATCCGGACCATCCAAGTGGGGAACTGGATCAACTGGGTCATCCACATGGGAACCGGACCCAACCGGACCATCCGGGTGGGGAACCGAACCCAATTTGACCGTCCGGGTGGGGTACCGGGTCGGGAACCGGATGGAACGGATCGGACGGATCAACCTGACCGAAACCGAGCGGGGAACCCGATCAACCGGGTTGGGAATCGAATAAGCCGGGCCTGTCGGATCAACCAGGCCGGAATCCGGATCTGGCACTGGATGGGGAACTGGGTATGCCTGGTGGGAACCTGATCGTACGGATCAGCCGGGCTTGAACCGGGTGGAAAACCGGATGGACCAGACCGACACCTAGTGGGGAACCGGATCACAACCGGATGAGGAACCGGATCAACAAGGTTGGGAATCGAGTGGACCGCATCGGCCGGTTGTATCAACTGGGCCGGAACCCGCATCTCAAACCAGGTGAGAGCCCGATTGGACGGATCAACCGAACGGGAACCGGGTGGGGAACCGGATGGACCGGACCAGACGGATCAACCGGGTGGGGAATCGAATGGACAAGCCCTGTCAGATCAACCGAGCCGGAACCCGGATCCGGAATCGGATGGGTAAACTGGATCGGACAGATCAACCGGGCCATAACCGGATGGGGAACCAGATCAACTACTTGGGGAACCAGATGGACCGGATCCGAAGGTTCAACCAGACCAGAACCGGGTGGAGAACCGGATTGGAACCGGGTGGGGAACCGGATCAGAATCGGATGGGGAACTGGATCGACCGGACCGAAACCGTGTGGGGAACCGGATCGGAACCGGATGGGGAACCGGATCAACCGGTTGGGGAACTAGATGGAACGGATCCGATGGATCAATCGGACTAGAACCGGGTGGGGAACCGGATGGGGAACCGAACAAACCGGGCCGGAACTGGGTGGGGAACCGGGATCGGAACCGATGGGGAACCGGATTGACCGGATCGAATGGATCAACTGGACCAAAATTAGGTGGGGAACCGGATCCGAACCGGGTGGGGAACTGGACCGAAGCAGGGCGGGAAACCCGGATCAACCGGACCGGAACCGGGTGGAGAACCGAATCAACAGGACGGGGAACCGGATGGGCCGGATCCAATGGATCAACCGGACCGTGGCCTCGACTTTTTTTTTTTTTGGTCATGCCCTCGATTTCGACTTGGGTCCTTTGAGGGCTCTAGGGTGGGTGTGGGTCCTTGCAAAAGCCCCTACCCTCCCTAGAGCCCTCTTCTTCTTTTGGTCACACCTTCGGTTTTGACCGGGGTTCTTTCCAGGGTTCTTACCCAACCCAAGGGTCCTTTTGACAGGCTGGAATGAGCCAAGCACTCCAATGAACTGGCCTAGGTCAAACTCCACCCTTACACGGGCTGGGATGGGCTCCAAGACCTCTTTTTCCGGTGGAAAGGCCTAGATGATCGAGGGAAAGTGTCAATCGGGGTAAGAACTGCCTCTGTACAGGTTCATATCCATCCGAAGGGTCCTTTTGACCGGTTTGAATGAGGCAAACACTCCATTGAACTGGCCAAGATCAAACTTCACCCTTGCACGAGCTCGGATGGGCTCCGGAACCTCTTTTTCCGGTGGAAAGGCTTGAATGACCGAATGGATGTGTCATTTAGGGCGGGAAATCCCTTTGTGCGGTTTCATATCCGTCCCAAGGGTCCTGGTGACTAGCTGGAATGAGCCAAACACTCCAATGAACCGGCCAAGGTCAAGCTCCACCTCTTGCATGGGCTCGGACGGGCTCCGAGACATCGTTTTCCCGGTGGAAAGGCCTGGATGACCGGGGAGGAGTGTGAACCGTGGTGGGAACTACCTTTGTATGGGTTCATATCCATTCCAAGTGTCCTTTTGACAGGCTAAAATGAGCCCAACTCTCCAACGAACCGGCCAAGGTCAAAATCCACCCTTGTACGGTCTCGGATGAGCCCCGGGGCCTCTATTTTTCGGTAGAAAGGCCTGGACGACCAGAGGGAAATTTCTACCGTGGCAGGAGCTACCTTTTTATGGGTTCATATTCATCCCGAGGGCCCTTTTGACTGGCTGGAATGAGGTAAACAGTCCAATGAACCGAGGGGATTTGGGCCCAATGTTGAAATCCACCCTTCCATGAGTTAATATCCATCCCAACTTCGCCCCAAATGATGGTAACCCAACGTAATCCAAGTGATTGGACCTGAAATGGGGTAGGGAGAGGGGTATGTTGTCCCTCCCTAGGGCCTTTCTAATTGCCTCAAATGATGGTAACCCAACATAATCGAGGTGATTGGCCCTGGAATAGGGTATGGAGAGGGGTATATTGTCCCTCCCTAAGGCCCGGGTAAGTCTATCCAATTGCCCCAAATTATGGTAACCCAACGTGATCCAGGTGATTGGCCATGGAATAGGGTGGGGAGAGGGTTATATTTCCCTCCTCATGGCCCAAGTGACTCTTTCCAATCGCCACAAGTGATGGAAGCCCAACATAATCGAGGTGATTGGCCTGGAATAAGGTAGGGAATAAATTATATCTTCCTCTCTAGGGCCCTGGTATGGCACTTTTGTGGCCCCAAATTGTGGTAACCCAATGTAATCCAAGTGATTGGCCTCGGAATAGGGCAGGGAGCTCATTGTGTAATCCATCCCCTGGGCCCTTTTACATGCCTCAAATGATGGTAACCCAATGTAATTGAGATGATTGGCCCTGGAATAGGGTGGGGTGTTGCTTATCTCATGCATCTCTAGGGCCATGGCAAAGTTTTTCAAAGGCCTTAATTGATGGTAACCCAACGTAATCCAGGTGATTGGTCCTGATGTAAGGTAGGGGTAGAGCAATTGTATCCCTCCCTAAGACATTTGCTGGGTGGATCCGGTTCCCAACTGGGCAGGGTCCATCCGGTCCCCATTCTGGATGGTTCGGACCCCCACCCGACCCGAGTGGATCCGGTTCCCACCCGGGATGGTCCGGACCCCCACCCAGCCTGGTTGGATCCGGTTCCGACCCTGGATGGTCCGGACCCCCACTCCCATCCAGGGTGGATCCGGTTCCCACCCGGGATGGTCCGGACTCCAACCCCTGGCTTGTGTGGATCCCGTTCCCACCCGTGATGGTCCTGACCCCACCCCCTTGTCTGGGTGGATCCGGTCCCCATACGGGATGGTCCAGACCCCCAACCGACCGGGGTGGATCCGGTTCCCATCCGGGTTGGTCCGGACCCCCATCCGACCCGGGTGGATCCGGTTCCCACCCGGGATGGTTCGGACCCCCATCCAGCCTGGGTAGATGCGGTTCCTGGTAGGGTTCTTTTGGTTGCCCCATATGATGGTAACCCAACGTAATTGGAGTGATTTGCCCTGGAATGAGGTAGATACTTGATCATATCATCCGGTTCCTCTCGGGATGGTCCGGAACCCCACCTGGCCTAGGTGGATCCGGTTCCTACACGGGATGGTCCGGACCCCCACCCGACCCGAGTGGATCCGGTTCTCAACCGGAATGGTTCGGACCCCCACCCTCGGCCTGGGTGCATCCGGTTCCTAACCCGGATGGTCCAGAACCCCACCCGACTCGAGTGAATCCGGTTCCCACCCGGGATAGTCCGGACCCCCATCCGGCCTGGGTGGATCCGGCTCACACACGGGATGGTCCCACATGGCCTGGGTGGATCCGGTTCCCACCTGGGATGGTGCGGACCCCCACCCGACCCGGGTGAATCTGGCTCCCGCCCGGGATGGTCCGGACCCCCACCCGACCCGAAAGGAGCTGGTTCCCACCCGGGATGGTCCGGACTCCCACCCTCGGCCCGTGTGGATCCGGTTTCCACCCGGAATGGTTCGGACCCCCACCCCTTGCCTGGGTGGATCCGGCTCCACCCGGGTTGGTCCAGACCCCGACACGACCCGGGTGGATCCGGTTCCCACCCAGGATGGTTCGGACCCCCAATTCCGGCCTGGGTGCATCCGGTTCCCACCCCGGATGGTCCTGAACCCCACCCGACTCAGGTGGATCCGGTTCCCACTCGGGATGGTCCGGACCCCCACCCGACCCGGCTGGATCCACTTCCCAACCGGGATGGTCCGGACCCCCATTCGGCCTGGGTGGATCCGGATCTCACCCGGGATGGTCCAGACCCCCACCCGGCCTGGGTGAATCCGGTTTCAACCCAGGATGGTCCGGACCCCCACCCGACCGGGGTGAATCTGGCTCCCGCCCGGGATGGTCCGGACCCCTTCCCGACCCGGGTGAATCCGGTTCCCACCCGGGATGGTCCGGAACCCCACCTGACTCGGTAGGATCCGGTTCCTGGTAAGGTTCTTTTGATTGCCCCAAATGATGGCAACACGACGTAATCGAAGTGATTGGCCCTGTAATGAGGTAGGTAGTTGATCATATCATTTGGTTCTCCTTCGGATAGTCCGGACCCCCACTCGGCCTGGGTGGATCTGGTTCCCACCCGGGATGGTCCGGACCCCCACCTGACGTGGGTGGGTCCGGTTCCCACCCAGGATGGTCCGGACCCCACCCGGCTCGGGTGGATCCGGTTCCCCCGGGTCCGGACCCCCACCCGGCCTGGGTGGAACCGGTTCCCACCCGGGATGGCCCGGATCCCGTTCCGACCAGGGTGGGTCTGGACCCCTACCCGGGATCGTCCGGATCCCCACCCGGCCTGGGTGGATCCGGTTCACACCCGGGATGGTCCTGACCCCCACCCGGCCAGGTGGGTCCGGACCCCCACCTGGCCTGGGTGGGTCCGATTCCCACCCGGGATGGTCCGGACAACCACCAGGCCCGGGTGGATCTGGTTCCCTTCCCGGAATGGTCCGGACCCCTGCCTGGCCTGGGTGGATCCGGTTCCCACCCGGGATGGTCCGGACACCCCTCCGGCCTGGGTGAATCCCATTCTTGGAAGGGTTTTTCTTATTGCCCCAAAAGATGGTAACCCAACGTTATCGGAGTGGTTGGCCCTGGAAGAAGCTATGTAGTCGATTATATCATTCGGTTCCTCCCGGGATTGTCCGGAACCCCACCCGGCCTGGGTGAATCCGGTCCCCACTCGGGATGGTCCGGACCCTCACACGGATCGGGTGGATCCGGTTTCCACCCAGGTTGGTCCGGACCCCCACCCGACCCGGGTGGATCCGGTTTTCACCCAGGACGGTCCGGACCCCCACCCGCCCTGGGTGGATCCGGTTCCCATCCGGGATGGCCCGGACCCCCAACCGACCAGGGTGGGTCTGGACCCCCACACGGCCTTGGCGGATCCGGTTCCTACCCGGGATGGTACGGACCCCCATCCGGCCTGGGTGGATCCGGTTCCCACTCGGGATGGTCCTGAGCCCCACCCGGCCAGGGTGGGTCCGGACCCCCACCCGGCCTGAGTGGGTCCGATTCCCACCCGGGATGGTCCGGACACCCACCCGACCCGGGTGAATCTGGCTCCCGCCCGGGATGGTCCGGACCCCCACCCGACCCGGGTGGAGCCGGTTCCCACCTGGGATGGTCCGGACTCCCACCCCCGGCCCGTGTGGATCCGGTTCCCACTCGGGATGGTCCGGACCCCCACCTGACCTGGTAGGACCGGTTCCTGGTAAGGATCTTTTGATTGCCCCAAATGATGGTAACCCAATGTAATCGAAGTGATCGGCCCTGTAATGAGGCAGGTAGTTGATCATATCATTTGGTTCTCCCCTGGATAGTCCGGACCCACACTCGGCCTGGGTGGATCCGGTACCCACCCGGGATGGTCCGGACCCCACCCGACATGGGTGGGTCCGGTTCCCACCCAGGATGGTGCGGACCCCCACCCGGCCCGGGTGGATCCGGTTCCCCCGGGATGGTCCAGAACCCCCACCCGACCAGGGTGGAACCGGTTCCCACCCGGGATGGCTCGGATCCCCTTCCGACCAGGGTGGGTCCGGACCCCCACCAGGCGTGGGTGGATCCGATTCCCACCCGAGATGGTCCGGACCCCCACCCGGCCTAGGCGGGTCCAGTTCTCAACCGTAATGGTCACGACCCCCACTCGGCCCAGGTGGGTCTCGTTCCCATCCGGGGTGGTCCGAATCCCCACCCGGCATGGGTGAACCTGGTTCCCACCCGGGATGGCCCGGACCCCCACCCGACCCGGCTGGATCTGCTTCCCAACCTGGATAGTCCGGACCCCCATTCGGCCTGGGTGGATCCGGTTCTCACTCGGGATGGTCCGGACCCCCACCCGGCCTGGGTGAATCCGGTTCCCACCCGGGATTGTCCGGACCCCCACCCAACCGGGGTAAATCCGGCTCCCGCCCGCGATGGTCCGGACCCCCACCTGACCCGGGTGGATCCGGTTCCCACCCAATATGGTCCGGACCCCCACCTGACCCGGTAGGATCCGGTTCCTGGTAAGGTTCTTTTGATTGCCGCAAATGATGGTAACCCAACGTAATCGAAGTGATTGGCTCTGTAATGAGGTAGGTAGTTGATCATATCATTTTGTTCTCCCCAGGATTGTTTGGACCCCCACTCGGCCTGGGTGGATCCGGTTCCCACCCGGGATGGTCCGGACCCCCACCCGACACGGGTGGGTCCGGATCCATACCGGGATGGTCCGGACCCCCACCCGGCCCTGGTGGATCCGGTTTCCCCGGGATGGTCCGGACCCCCACCCGACCCGGGTGGAACTGGTTCCTGGTAAGGTTCTTTTGATTGCCCCAAATGATGGTAACCCAACGTAATCGAAGTGATTGGCCCTGTAATGAGGTAGGTAGTGGATCATATCATTTGGTTCTCCCTAGGATAGTCCGGACTCCCACTCGGCCTGGGTGGATCCGGTTCCCACCCGGGATGGTCCGGACCCCCACCCGACACGAGTGGGTCCGGTTCCATCTTGCGATGGTCCAGACCCCCACCCGGCCCGGGTGGATCCAGTTCCCCCGGGATGGTCCGGACCCCCACCCGACCCGGGTGGAACTAGTTCCTGGTAGGGTACTTTTGATTGCCCCAAATGATAGTAACCCAACGTAATCAGAGTGATTGACCCTAGAATATGGTAGGTAGTTGATCATATCCTCCGGTTCCCCCCGGGATGGTTCGGACAACTACTCGACCCGGGTGGATCCGGTTCCCACCCGGGATGGTACGGACCCCCATCTGACCCAGGTGAATCGGCATCCCACCCGGAGTGCTCCTAACCCCCACCCGGCCCCGATGGATCATCCGGTTTTCAAACGGGTTGGTCCGGACCCTCACCTGACCCGGGTGGATACGTTTTCCACCCGGAAGGTTATGGATCCCCACCCGACCCGAGTGGGTCCGATTCCCACCCGGGATGGTCCGGACCCCCACCCGACCCGGGTGAATCTGGCTCCCGCCCGGGATGGTCCGGACCCCCACCGACCCGGGTGGAGCCGGTTCCCACCTGGGATGGTCCAGACTCCCACCCCCGGCCCGTGTGGATCCGGTTCCCACCCGGGATGGTCCGGACCCCCACCGGACCCAGTAGGACCGGTTCCTGGTAAGGATCTTTTGATTGCCCCAAATGATGGTAACCCAACGTAATCGAAGTGATTGGCCCTGTAATGAGGTAGGTAGTTGATCATATCATTTGGTTCTCCCCCGAATAGTCCGGACCCGCACTCGGCCTGGGTGGATCCGGTACCCACCCGGGATGGTCCGGACCCCCACCTGACACGGGTGGGTCCGGTTCCCACCCAGGATGGTGCGGACCCCCACCCGGCCCGGGTGGATCCGGTTCCCCCGGGATGGTCCGGACCCCCACCCGACCTGGGTGGAACCGGTTCCCACCCGGGATGGCCCGGATCCCCTTCTGACCAGGGTGGGTCCGGACCCCCACCAGGCGTGGGTGGATCCGATTCCCACCCGAGATGGTCCGGACCCCCACCCGGCCTAGGCGGGTCCAGTTCTCAACCGTAATGGTCAGGACCCCCACTCGGCCCAGGTGGGTCTGGTTCCCATCCGGGCTGGTTCGAATCCCCACCCGGCATGGGTGAACCTGGTTCCCACCCGGGATGGTCCGGAACCCCACCTGACCCGGTAGGATCCGGTTCCTGGTAAGGTTCTTTTGATTGCCCCAAATGATGGCAACACGACGTAATCGAAGTGATTGGCCCTGTAATGAGGTAGGTAGTTGATCATATCATTTGGTTCTCCTTCGGATAGTCCGGACCCCCACTCGGCCTGGGTGGATCTGGTTCCCACCCGGGATGGTCCGGACCCCCACCTGACGTGGGTGGGTCCGGTACCCACCCAGGATGGTCCGGACCCCACCCGGCTCGGGTGGATCCGGTTCCCCCGGGTCCGGACCCCCACCCGGCCTGGGTGGAACCGGTTCCCACCCGGGATGGCCCGGATCCCGTTCCGACCAGGGTGGGTCTGGACCCCTACCCGGCCTTGGCGGATCCGGTTCCTACCCGGGATCGTCCGGATCCCCACCCGGCCTGGGTGGATCCGGTTCACACCCGGGATGGTCCTGACCCCCACCCGGCCAGGGTGGGTCCGGACCCCCACCTGGCCTGGGTGGGTCCGATTCCCACCCGGGATGGTCCGGACCACCACCAGGCCCGGGTGGATCTGGTTCCCTTCCCGGAATGGTCCGGACCCCTGCCTGGCCTGGGTGGATCCAGTTCCCACCCGGGATGGTCCGGACACCCCTCCGGCCTGGGTGAATCCCATTCTTGGAAGGGTTTTTCTTATTGCCCCAAAAGATGGTAACCCAACGTTATCGGAGTGGTTGGTCCTGGAAGAAGCTATGTAGTCGATTATATCATTCGGTTCCTCCCGGGATTGTCCGGAACCCCACCCGGCCTGGGTGAATCCGGTTCCCACTCGGGATGGTCCGGACCCTCACACGGATCGGGTGGATCCGGTTTCCACCCAGGTTGGTCCGGACCCCCACCCGACCCGGGTGGATCCGGTTTCCACCCAGGACGGTCCGGACCCCCACCCGCCCTGGGTGGATCCGGTTCCCATCCGGGATGGCCCGGACCCCCAACCGACCAGGGTGGGTCTGGACCCCCACCCGGCCTTGGCGGATCCGGTTCCTACCCGGGATGGTCCAGACCCCCATCCGGCCTGGGTGGATCCGGTTCCCACTCGGGATGGTCCTGAGCCCCACCCGGCCAGGGTGGGTCCGGACCCCCACCCGGCCTGAGTGGGTCCGATTCCCACCCGGGATGGTCCGGACACCCACCCGACCCGGGTGAATCTGGCTCCCGCCCGGGATGGTCCGGACCCCCACCCGACCCGGGTGGAGCCGGTTCCCACCTGGGATGGTCCGGACTCCCACCCCCGGCCCGTGTGGATCCGGTTCCCACTCGGGATGGTCCGGACCCCCACCTGACCTGGTAGGACCGGTTCCTGGTAAGGATCTTTTGATTGCCCCAAATGATGGTAACCCAACGTAATCGAAGTGATCAGCCCTGTAATGAGGTAGGTAGTTGATCATATCATTTGGTTCTCCCCCGGATAGTCCGGACCCACACTCGGCCTGGGTGGATCCGGTACCCACCCGGGATGGTCCGGACCCCACCCGACATGGGTGGGTCCGGTTCCCACCCAGGATGGTGCGGACCCCCACCCGGCCCGGGTGGATCCGGTTCCCCCGGGATGGTCCGGAACCCCCACCCGACCAGGGTGGAACCGGTTCCCACCCGGGATGGCCCGGATCCCCTTCCGACCAGGGTGGGTCCGGACCCCCACCAGGCGTGGGTGGATCCGATTCCCACCCGAGATGGTCCAGACCCCCACCCGGCCTAGGCGGGTCCAGTTCTCAACCGTAATGGTCAGGACCCCCACTCGGCCCAGGTGGGTCTCGTTCCCATCCGGGGTGGTCCGAATCCCCACCCGGCATGGGTGAACCTGGTTCCCACCCGGGATGGCCCGGACCCCCACCCGACCCGGCTGGATCTGCTTCCCAACCTGGATAGTCCGGACCCCCATTCGGCCTGGGTGGATCCGGTTCTCACTCGGGATGGTCCGGACCCCCACCCGGCCTGGGTGAATCCGGTTCCCACCCGGGATGGTCCGGACCCCCACCCAACCGGGGTAAATCCGGCTCCCGCCCGCGATGGTCCGGACCCCCACCTGACCCGGGTGGATCCGGTTCCCACCCAATATGGTCCGGACCCCCACCTGACCCGGTAGGATCCGGTTCCTGGTAAGGTTCTTTTGATTGCCGCAAATGATGGTAGCCCAACGTAATCGAAGTGATTGGCTCTGTAATGAGGTAGGTAGTTGATCATATCATT
Source organism: Closterium sp. Naga37s-1 (assembly GCA_947471745.1). NCBI lineage: Eukaryota > Viridiplantae > Streptophyta > Zygnematophyceae > Desmidiales > Closteriaceae > Closterium > Closterium sp. Naga37s-1. Next base: position 65,343 of record CANJKZ010000971.1, read on the forward strand.
TTGTTCTCCCCAGGATTGTCCGGACCCCCACTCGGCTTGGGTGGATCCGGTTCCCACCCGGGATGGTCCGGACCCCCACCCGACACGGGTGGGTCCGGATCCATACCGGGATGGTCCGGACCCCCACCCGGCCCTGGTGGATCCGGTTTCCCCGGGATGGTCCGGACCCCCACCCGACCCGGGTGGAACTGGTTCCTGGTAAGGTTCTTTTGATTGCCCCAAATGATGGTAACCCAACGTAATCGAAGTGATTGGCCCTGTAATGAGGTAGGTAGTGGATCATATCATTTGGTTCTCCCTAGGATAGTCCGGACTCCCACTCGGCCTGGGTGGATCCGGTTCCCACCCGGGATGGTCCGGACCCCCACCCGACACGAGTGGGTCCGGTTCCATCTTGCGATGGTCCAGACCCCCACCCGGCCCGGGTGGATCCAGTTCCCCCGGGATGGTCCGGACCCCCACCCGACCCGGGTGGAACTAGTTCCTGGTAGGGTACTTTTGATTGCCCCAAATGATAGTAACCCAACGTAATCAGAGTGATTGACCCTAGAATATGTTAGGTAGTTGATCATATCCTCCGGTTCCCCCCGGGATGGTTCGGACAACTACCCGACCCGGGTGGATCCGGTTCCCACCCGGGATGGTACGGACCCCCATCCGACCCAGGTGAATCGGCATCCCACCCGGAGTGCTCCTAACCCCCACCCGGCCCCGATGGATCATCCGGTTTTCAAACGGGTTGGTCCGGACCCTCACCTGACCCGGGTGGATACGTTTTCCACCCGGAAGGTTATGGATCCCCACCCGACCCGAGTGGGTCCGATTCCCACCCGGGATGGTCCGGACCCCCACCCGACCCGGGTGAATCTGGCTCCCGCCCGGGATGGTCCGGACCCCCACCGACCCGGGTGGAGCCGGTTCCCACCTGGGATGGTCCAGACTCCCACCCCCGGCCCGTGTGGATCCGGTTCCCACCCGGGATGGTCCGGACCCCCACCGGACCCAGTAGGACCGGTTCCTGGTAAGGATCTTTTGATTGCCCCAAATGATGGTAACCCAACGTAATCGAAGTGATTGGCCCTGTAATGAGGTAGGTAGTTGATCATATCATTTGGTTCTCCCCCGAATAGTCCGGACCCGCACTCGGCCTGGGTGGATCCGGTACCCACCCGGGATGGTCCGGACACCCACCCGACACGGGTGGGTCCGGTTCCCACCCAGGATGGTGCGGACCCCCACCCGGCCCGGGTGGATCCGGTTCCCCCGGGATGGTCCGGACCCCCACCCGACCTGGGTGGAACCGGTTCCCACCCGGGATGGTCCGGACCCCCACCCAACCGGGGTAAATCCGGCTCCCGCCCGCGATGGTCCGGACCCCCACCTGACCCGGGTGGATCCGGTTCCCACCCAATATGGTCCGGACCCCCACCTGACCCGGTAGGATCCGGTTCCTGGTAAGGTTCTTTTGATTGCCGCAAATGATGGTAACCCAACGTAATCGAAGTGATTGGCTCTGTAATGAGGTAGGTAGTTGATCATATCATTTTGTTCTCCCCAGGATTGTTTGGACCCCCACTCGGCCTGGGTGGATCCGGTTCCCACCCGGGATGGTCCGGACCCCCACCCGACACGGGTGGGTCCGGATCCATACCGGGATGGTCCGGACCCCCACCCGGCCCTGGTGGATCCGGTTTCCCCGGGATGGTCCGGACCCCCACCCGACCCGGGTGGAACTGGTTCCTGGTAAGGTTCTTTTGATTGCCCCAAATGATGGTAACCCAACGTAATCGAAGTGATTGGCCCTGTAATGAGGTAGGTAGTGGATCATATCATTTGGTTCTCCCTAGGATAGTCCGGACTCCCACTCGGCCTGGGTGGATCCGGTTCCCACCCGGGATGGTCCGGACCCCCACCCGACACGAGTGGGTCCGGTTCCATCTTGCGATGGTCCAGACCCCCACCCGGCCCGGGTGGATCCAGTTCCCCCGGGATGGTCCGGACCCCCACCCGACCCGGGTGGAACTAGTTCCTGGTAGGGTACTTTTGATTGCCCCAAATGATAGTAACCCAACGTAATCAGAGTGATTGACCCTAGAATATGTTAGGTAGTTGATCATATCCTCCGGTTCCCCCCGGGATGGTTCGGACAACTACCCGACCCGGGTGGATCCGGTTCCCACCCGGGATGGTACGGACCCCCATCCGACCCAGGTGAATCGGCATCCCACCCGGAGTGCTCCTAACCCCCACCCGGCCCCGATGGATCATCCGGTTTTCAAACGGGTTGGTCCGGACCCTCACCTGACCCGGGTGGATACGTTTTCCACCCGGAAGGTTATGGATCCCCACCCGACCCGAGTGGGTCCGATTCCCACCCGGGATGGTCCGGACCCCCACCCGACCCGGGTGAATCTGGCTCCCGCCCGGGATGGTCCGGACCCCCACCGACCCGGGTGGAGCCGGTTCCCACCTGGGATGGTCCAGACTCCCACCCCCGGCCCGTGTGGATCCGGTTCCCACCCGGGATGGTCCGGACCCCCACCGGACCCAGTAGGACCGGTTCCTGGTAAGGATCTTTTGATTGCCCCAAATGATGGTAACCCAACGTAATCGAAGTGATTGGCCCTGTAATGAGGTAGGTAGTTGATCATATCATTTGGTTCTCCCCCGAATAGTCCGGACCCGCACTCGGCCTGGGTGGATCCGGTACCCACCCGGGATGGTCCGGACACCCACCCGACACGGGTGGGTCCGGTTCCCACCCAGGATGGTGCGGACCCCCACCCGGCCCGGGTGGATCCGGTTCCCCCGGGATGGTCCGGACCCCCACCCGACCTGGGTGGAACCGGTTCCCACCCGGGATGGCCCGGATCCCCTTCCGACCAGGGTGGGTCCGGACCCCCACCAGGCGTGGGTGGATCCGATTCCCACCCGAGATGGTCCGGACCCCCACCCGGCCTAGGCGGGTCCAGTTCTCAACCGTAATGGTCAGGACCCCCACTCGGCCCAGGTGGGTCTGGTTCCCATCCGGGGTGGTTCGAATCCCCACCCGGCATGGGTGAACCTGGTTCCCACCCGGGATGGCCCGGACCCCCACCCGACCCGGGTGGATCCGCTTCCCAACCTGGATAGTCCGGACCCCCATTCGGCCTGGGTGGATCCGGTTCTCACCCGGGATGGTCCGGACCCCCAACCGGCCTGGGTGAATCCGGTTCCCACCCGGGATGGTCCGGACCCCCACCCAACTGGGGTAAATCTGGCTCCCGCCCGGGATGGTCTGGACCCCCACCCGACCCGGTAGGACCGGTTCCTGGTAAGGTTCTTTTGATTGCCCCAAATGATGGTAACCCAACGTAATCGAAGTGATTGGCCCTGTAATGAGGTAGGTAGTTGATCATATCATTTTGTTCTCCCCTGGATAGTCCAGACCCCCACTCGGCCTGGGTGGATCCGGTTCCCACCCGGGATGGTCCGGACCCCCACCCGACACGGGTGGGTCCGGTTCCCACCCAAGATGGTGCGGACCCCCACCCGGCCCGGGTGGATCCGGTTCCCCCGGGATGGTCCGGAACCCCCACCCTACCAGGGTGGAACCGGTTCCCACCCGGGATGGCCCGGATCCCCTTCCGACCAGGGTGGGTCCGGACCCCCACCAGGCGTGGGTGGATCCGATTCCCACCCGAGATGGTCCGGACCCCCACCCGGCCTAGGCGGGTCCAGTTCTCAACCGTAATGGTCAGGACCCCCACTCGGCCCGGGTGGGTCTGGTTCCCATTCGGGGTGGTTCGGATCCCCACCCGGCCTGGGTGAACCTGGTTCCCACCCGGGATGGCCCGGACCCCCACCCGACCCGGCTGGATCCGCTTCCCAACTTGGATAGTCCGGACCCCCATTCGGCCTGGGTGGATCCGGTTCTCACCCGGGATGGTCCGGACCCCCACCCAGCCTGGGTGAATCCGGTTCCCACTCGGGATGGTCCGGACCCCCACCCAACTGGGGTAAATCTGGCTCCCGCCCGGGATGGTCTGGACCCCCACCCGACTCGGGTGGATCCGGTTCCCACCCAATATGGTCCGGACCCCCACCTGACCCGGTAGGATCCGGTTCTTGGTAAGGTTCTTTTGATTGCCCCAAATGATGGTAGCCCAACGTAATCGAAGTGATTGGCCCTATAATGAGGTAGGTATTTGATCATATCATTTGGTTCTCCCTAGGATAGTCCGGACCCCCACTCGGCCTGGGTGGATCCGGTTCCCACCCGGGATGGTCCGGACCCCCACCTGACACGGGTGGGTCCGGTTCCATCCCGGGATGGTCCGGATCCCCACCCGACACGGGCGGGTCCGATTCCCACCCGAGATGGTCCAGACCCCCACCAAGCCCGGGTGGATCTGGTTCCCTTCTCGGAATAGTCCGGACCCCTGCCTGGCCTGGGTGGATCCGGTTCCCACCCGGGATGGTCCGGACCCCCACCCGGTCCGGGTGGGTCCGGTTCCCTTCCCGGATGGTCTGGACCCTCACCCTCTGTCTTGGGTGAATCCGGTTCCCAACAAGGATGGTCCGGACACCCCTCCGGCCTGGGTGAATCTGATTCCTGGAAGGGTTTTTTATATTGCCCCAAATGATGGTAACCCAACGTTATCGGAGTGGTTGGCCCTGGAAGAAGCTATGTAGTAGATTATATATTCAGTTCCTCCCAGGATGGTCTGGAACCCCACCCGGCCTGGGTGGATCCGCTTCCCACTCGGGATGGTCCGGACCCTCACACGGACCGGGTGGATCCGGTTCCACCCAGGTTGATCCGGACCCCCACCCGACCCGGGTGGATCCGGTTTCCACCCGGGATGGTCCGGACCCCCGTTCGACCCGGTTGGATCCGGTTCCCACCTGGGATGGTCTGGACCCTCGCCCAATCTGGGATTTTCAACTTCAAAATGACGGTAATCCAATGTCATCCGAGTGATTGGCCTCATAAATTGGTAGGTAGATGGATATCTCAACCTTCCCTAAAACGGTTGAGTAGTTTAAAAAAATTGGTAAGCCACGGTTATCAAGGCACTCATGGTTGTGATAATATGTGGAAGAGGTTGTAAAGGACCCTCTCCACAAAAGCTCGGCTTATTACCCAGGGAAGGCACCTTTACTATCAGGGCCCGCCATGTCCCTACAAATATCTTGGCACTGGGAATGATGGACCGTTTTCTATTCCGATCCGCTCATGGTTAGGTAGCTCCCCCTCTTTGCGCTATGCAAGGTGGCGTCATTGACCCATGGGTTGGGGAGGGTAGAAATCGGCAAAGATGAGGGCCCGGTCAGATCACTCTCCATTAGGGGTTTGATCCGGTCGGGTGTTCAACCACTACCTGATGGCAAGGGATGAAAGCTCAATTGTTGCAGTATATCCTGTTGGATAATGCCTCAAGTAGTGGTCTATATGGTCGATTCTTTTTCAAAGGGGAACGCAAAAGCTCGCTTGACACCAACAAAGGGAGGAGATCCATGTTGAACGCAGATGATCTCAGTCGGACGTGGGACAATGCTAGGTCTCCAAACGGCGGATGTGGATAGCGGGTGCTCAGCCGGATGCGGGCAGTGAGGTTCGCCAAACTGCGTGATTACGAGTGGGAAACGCGTTTCTCTAGGAAAGGTGTTGGAGTTCACTTGAGGCCGAGATCGAACGAACAGGTGGTCATCCATCACGCTTGCGGAATGCATGACCACCAAGCGAAGCCGGTCAGAGCCTACAATGGGACACTCACGTATCTTTCTAACGAAGAGGTCTGCTTGCTTGAGATCAGACAAACGGTGTGCTCATTCATTCCGTTTGCAGGATGCGTGCTCGACGCCGCATTCTGTCGGAGGTCTACCCGACGCCGGTTCACCCCGGTAAGGGCGGGCCCCCACGTGCCTACTGGCCGACGGGCGCAGAGCGGTCCCTTCACGGGGACCCTCTCCTGGGCGGAGAGCGGTCGTCTCAGAACCGGCGCGGACAAGGGGAATCCAACTGTTGAAATAAAACAAAGCATTGCGATGCTCCCGACGGATGTTGACGCAATGTGATTTCTGCCCAGTGCTCTGAACGACAAAGTGAAGAGATTCGACCAAATGCAGGTAAACGGCGGGAGTCACAATGACCCTCTTAAGGTAACCAAGTGCATCGTCATCCAATTAGTGACGCGCATGAATGGATTAACGAGATTCCCACTGTCCCTACCCACTATCCCACCATCTGGGAACCGGACCCAATCGGATCGTCCAGGTGGGGTACCGGGTCGGGGAACAGACTCATCAGGACCATCCGGGTCATTCGGGTGGGAAATCGGACCCATCCAGACAATCCGGGTGGGGAACCGGATCGACCGGGTCGTCCGGATGGGGAGCTAGGTGGGGAACCGGACCCAACCGGGCCATTTGAGTGGGGAACCGAACCCAATTTGACCGTCCGGGTGGGGTACCGGGTTGGGAACCGGACCCGTCCGGACCATCTGGGTGGGGAACCGTATCAACCGGGTCATCCGGGTCGGGAACCGGTTCATCCGGATCACCCGGGTGGGGGCCCGGACCCATTGGGACCATCTGGGTAAGGACCCAGACCCATCCGAACCATCCGGGTGGGGAACCGGATCGACCGGGTCATCCGCGTGGGAAACCGGACCCGTTCGGACCATTTGGGTGGGGAACTGGATCAACCGGGTCATCCACATGAGGAACCAGACCCATCCTGACCATCTGTGTTGGGAACCGGACCCATCCGGACCATCCGGGTTAGGAACAGGGTGGGAAACCCGACCAATCGGATCGGGGAGCTGGATCATCCAGGTCATCTGGGTGGGGAACGGGATCAACCGGGTGGAGAACCGGATCGTCCGGGTCATCCGGGTGGGGAAACGGACCGTGTGGACCATCCGGATGGGGAACCGGACCAACCGGCCAGGGAACCCATTCATCTAGGTGGTCCGGGTGGGGATCCGGATCAACCTGGTGGGGATCCAGACCTACCAGGCAGAGAATCGGATCGAGTGGGCCGGATCGGTTGGATCAACCGGGCTGGAACCGGGGTGGGAATCGTGTGGACCAGATCGGTCGGATTAACCGGGCCGGAACCCGGATCCGGAATCGGCGGGTATGCAGGGTGGGAACTGGATCAGACAGATCAACTGGATCGGAACCGGGTGGGGAACCGTGTCAACCAGATAGGGAACCGGATGGACCAGATCAGACGGATCAACCTGACCGAAACCGAGCGGGGAACCCGATCAACCGGGTTGGGAATTGAATAAGCCGGGCCTGTCGGATCAACCAGGCCGGAATCCGGATCTGGCACTGGGTGGGGAACTGGGTATGCCTGGTGGGAACCTGATCGAACGGATCAGCCGGGCTTGAACCGGGTGGAAAACCGGATGGACCAGACCGACACCTGGTGGGGAACCGGATCACAACCGGATGTGGAACCGGATCAGCAAGGTTGGGAATCGAGTGGACCGCATCGGCCGGTCGTATCAACCGGGCCGGAACCCGCATCTCAAACCAGGTGAGAGCCCGATTGGACGGATCAACCGAACCGGAACCGGGTGGGGAACCGGATGGACCGGACCAGACGGATCAACCGGGTTGGGAATCGAATGGACCAGTCCGTCAGATCTACCGGGCCGGAACCCGGATCCGGAATCGGATGGGTAAACTGGATCGGACAGATCAACCGGGCCGAAACCGGGTGGGGAACCAGATCAACTGGTTGGGGAACCGGATGGACCGGATCCGAAGGATCGACCGGGCCAAAACCGGGTGGAGAACCAGATCGGAACCTGATCAACCGGGTATTCATAAAAGTATAAAAATATCTAGGGGCCAGCAAGCAATGCAAAACCGGACCAACCGGGCCATCCGGGTGGAGAAAACCAGATGGGGAACCGGACCAGGAGCTGGATCAACCGGGCCATCCGGGTGGAAAACCAGACCGACCGGGGGTCATCCGGGTGGGGACCGGATCGACCGGACCATCCCGGGAAGGGAAAAGGATCATCAAGGTTGTCGGGGTGGGGAACTTGGTTTGGAACTGGATCGACCGGACCATCCGGATGCGGAACCAGATTATCCGGGTTATCAGGGTAGGGAACCGGGCCAACCGTACCATCCGGGTGGGGAACCAGATCAACCGGACCAACCAGTTGGGGAGCCAGGTGGGGAACCGGGCCCAACCGGGCCATTTGAGTGGGGAACCAAACCCAATTTGACCGTGTGGGTGGGGTACCGGGTGCGGAACCGGATCAACCGGGTCATCCGGGTCGGGAACCGGTTCATCTATTCACCCGAGTGGGGACCCAGACCCATCGGGACCATCTGGGTGGGGACCTGGACACATCCGGACCATTTGGGTGGGGAACCGGGTCGATCGGGTCATCCGGATGGGGAACCGGAGCCATCCGGACCATCCAAGTGGGGAACTGGATCAACTGGGTCATCCACATGGGGAACCGGACCCAACCGGACCATCCGGGTGGGGAACTGAACCCAATTTGACCGTCCGGGTGGGGAACCGGATGGAACGGATCGGACGGATCAACCTGACCGAAACCGAGCGGGGAACCCGATCAACCGGGTTGGGAATCGAATAAGCCGGGCCTGTCGGATCAACCAGGCCGGAATCCGGATCTGGCACTGGATGGGAAACTGGGTATGCCTGGTGGGAACCTGATCGAACGGATCAGCCGGGCTTGAACCGGGTGGAAAACCGGATGGACCAGACCGACACCTAGTGGGGAACCGGATCACAACCGGATGAGGAACCGGATCAACAAGGTTGGGAATCGAGTGGACCGCATCGGCCGGTCGTATCAACCGGGCCGGAACCCGCATCTCAAACCAGGTGAGAGCCCGATTGGACGGATCAACCGAACGGGAATCGGGTGGGGAACCGGATGGACCGGACCAGACGGATCAACCGGGTGGGGAATCGAATGGACAAGCCCAGTCAGATCAACCGGGCCGGAACCCGGATCCGGAATCGGATGGGTAAACTGGATCGGACAGATCAACCGGGCCATAACCGGATGGGGAACCAGATCAACTACTTGGGGAACCAGATGGACCGGATCCGAAGGTTCAACCGGACCAGAACCGGGTGGAGAACCGGATTGGAACCGGGTGGGGAACCGGATCAGAATCGGATGGGGAACTGGATCGACCGGACCGAAACCGTGTGGGGAACCGGATCGGAACCGGATGGGGAACCGGATCAACCGGTTGGGGAACTAGATGGAACGGATCCGATGGATCAATCGGACTAGAACCGGGTGGGGAACCGGATGGGGAACCGAACAAACCGGGCCGGAACTGGGTGGGGAACCGGGATCGGAACCGATGGGGAACCGGATTGACCGGATCGAATGGATCAACTGGACCAAAATTAGGTGGGGAACCGGATCCGAACCGGGTGGGGAACCGGACCGAAGCAGGGCGGGAAACCCGGATCAACCGGATCGGAACCGGGTGGAGAACCGAATCAACAGGACGGGGAACCGGATGGGCCGGATCCAATGGATCAACCGGACCGTGGCCTCGACTTTTTTTTTTTTTGGGTCATGCCCTCGATTTCGACTTGGGTCCTTTGAGGGCTCTAGGGTGGGTGTGGGTCCTTGCAAAAGCCCCTACCCTCCCTAGAGCCCTCTTCTTCTTTTGGTCACACCTTCGGTTTTGACCGGGGTTCTTTCCAGGGTTCTTACCCAACCCAAGGGTCCTTTTGACCGGCTGGAATGAGCCAAGCACTCCAATGAACTGGCCAAGGTCAAACTCCACCCTTACACGGGCTGGGATGGGCTCCAAGACCTCTTTTTCCGGTGGAAAGGCCTAGATGATCGAGGGAAAGTGTCAATCGGGGTAAGAACTGCCTCTGTACAGGTTCATATCCATCTGAAGGGTCCTTTTGACCGGTTCGAATGAGGCAAACACTCCATTGAACTGGCCAAGATCAAACTCCACCCTTGCACGAGCTCGGATGGGCTCCGGAACCTCTTTTTCCGGTGGAAAGGCTTGAATGACCGAATGGATGTGTCATTTAGGGCGGGAAACCCCTTTGTGCGGTTTCATATCCGTCCCAAGGGTCCTCTTGACTAGCTGGAATGAGCCAAACACTCCAATGAACCGGCCAAGGTCAAGCTCCACCTCTTGCATGGGCTCGGACGGGCTCCGAGACATCGTTTTCCCGGTGGAAAGGCCTGGATGACCGGGGGGGAGTGTGAACCGTGGTGGGAACTACCTTTGTATGGGTTCATATCCATTCCAAGTGTCCTTTTGACCAGCTAAAATGAGCCCAACTCTCCAACGAACAGGCCAAGGTCAAAATCCACCCTTGTACGGTCTCGGATGAGCCCCGGGACCTCTATTTTTCGGTAGAAAGGCCTGGACGACCGGAGGGAAATTTCTACCGTGGCAGGAGCTACCTTTTTATGGGTTCATATTCATCCCGAGGGCCCTTTTGACTGGCTGGAATGAGGTAAACAGTCCAATGAACCGGATAGGGAACCGGATGGACCAGATCAGACGGATCAACCTGACCGAAACCGAGCGGGGAACCCGAACAACCGGGTTGGGAAACGAATAAGCCGGGCCTGTCGGATCAACCAGGCTGGAATCCGGATCTGGCACTGGATGGGGAACTGGGTATGCCTGGTGGGAACCTGATCGAACGGATCAGCCGGGCTTGAACCGGGTGGAAAACCGGATGGACCAGACCGACACCTAGTGGGGAACCGGATCACAACCGGATGAGGAACCGGATCAACAAGGTTGGGAATCGAGTGGACCGCATCGGCCGGTCGTATCAACCGGGCCGGAACCCGCATCTCAAACCAGGTGAGAGCCCGATTGGACGGATCAACCGAACGGGAACCGGGTGGGGAACCGGATGGACCGGACCAGACGGATCAACCGGGTGGGGAATCGAATGGACAAGCCCAGTCAGATCAACCGGGCCGGAACCCGGATCCGGAATCGGATGGGTAAACTGGATCGGACAGATCAACCGGGCCATAACCGGATGGGGAACCAGATCAACTACTTGGGGAACCAGATGGACCGGATCCGAAGGTTCAACCGGACCAGAACCGGGTGGAGAACCGGATTGGAACCGGGTGGGGAACCGGATCAGAATCGGATGGGGAACTGGATCGACCGGAACGAAACCGCGTGGGGAACCGGATCGGAACCGGATGGGGAACCGGATCAACCGGTTGGGGAACTAGATGGAACGGATCCGATGGATCAATCGGACTAGAACCGGGTGGGGAACCGGATGGGGAACCGAACAAACCGGGCCGGAACTGGGTGGGGAACCGGGATCGGAACCGATGGGGAACCGGATTGACCGGATCGAATGGATCAACTGGACCAAAATTAGGTGGGGAACCGGATCTGAACCGGGTGGGGAACCGGACCGAAACAGGGCGGGAAACCCGGATCAACCGGACCGGAACCGGGTGGAGAACCGAATCAACAGGACGGGGAACCGGATGGGCCGGATCCAATGGATCAACCAGACCGTGGCCTCGACTTTTTTTTTTTTTGGGTCATGCCCTCGATTTCGACTTGGGTCCTTTGAGGGCTCTAGGGTGGGTGTGGGTCCTTGCAAAAGCCCCTACCCTCCCTAGAGCCCTCTTCTTCTTTTGGTCACACCTTCGGTTTTGACCGGGGTTCTTTCCAGGGTTCTTACCCAATCCAAGGGTCCTTTTGACCGGCTGGAATGAGCCAAGCACTCCAATGAACTGGCCAAGGTCAAACTCCACCCTTACACGGGCTGGGATGGGCTCCAAGACCTCTTTTTCCGGTGGAAAGGCCTAGATGATCGAGGGAAAGTGTCAATCGGGGTAAGAACTGCCTCTGTACAGGTTCATATCCATCCGAAGGGTCCTTTCGACTGGTTTGAATGAGGCAAACACTCCATTGAACTGGCCAAGATCAAACTCCACCTTTGCACGAGCTCGGATGGGCTCCGGAACCTCTTTTTCCGGTGGAAAGGCTTGAATGACCAAATGGATGTGTCATTTAGGGCGGGAAATCCCTTTGTGCGGTTTCATATCCGTCCCAAGGGTCCTGGTGACTAGCTGGAATGAGCCAAACACTCCAATGAACCGGCCAAGGTCAAGCTCCACCTCTTGCATGGGCTTGGACGGGCTCCGAGACATCGTTTTCCCGGTGGAAAGGCCTGGATGACTGGGGAGGAGTGTGAACCGTGGTGGGAACTACCTTTGTATGGGTTCATATCCATTCCAAGTGTCCTTTTGACCGGCTAAAATGAGCCCAACTCTCCAACGAACCGGCCAAGGTCAAAATCCACCCTTGTACGGTCTCGGATGAGCCCCGGGGCCTCTATTTTTCGGTAGAAAGGCCTGGACGACCGGAGGGAAATTTCTACCGAGGCAGGAGCTACCTTTTTATGGGTTCATATTCATCCCGAGGGCCCTTTTGACTGGCTGGAATGAGGTAAACAGTCCAATGAACCGAGGGGATTTGGGCCCAATGTTGAAATCCACCTTTCCATGAAATAATATCCATCCCAACTTCGCCCCAAATGATGGTAACCCAACGTAATCCGAGTGATTGGACCTGAAGTGGGGTAGGGAGAGGGGTCTGTTGTCCCTCCCTAGGGCCTTTCTAATTGCCTCAAATGATGGTAACCCAACATAATCGAGGTGATTGGCCCTGGAATAGGGTATGGAGAGGGGTATATTGTCCCTCCCTAAGGCCCGGGTAAGTCTATCCAATTGCCCCAAATTATGGTAACCCAACGTGATCCAGGTGATTGGCCATGGAATAGGGTGGGGAGAGGGTTATATTTCCCTCCTCATGGCCCAAGTGACTCTTTCCAATCGCCACAAGTGATGGAAGCCCAACATAATCGAGGTGATTGGCCTGGAATAAGGTAGGGAATAAATTATATCTTCCTCTCTAGGGCCCTGGTATGGCACTTTTGTGGCCCCAAATTGTGGTAACCCAATGTAATCCAAGTGATTGGCCTCGGAATAGGGCAGGGAGCTCATTGTGTCATCCATCCCCTGGGCCCTTTTACATGCCTCAAATGATGGTAACCCATTGTAATCGAGATGATTGGCCCTGGAATAGGGTGGGGTGTTGCTTATCTCATGCATCCCTAGTGCCATGGCAAAGTTTCTCAAAGGCCTTAATTGATGGTAACCCAACGTAATCCAGGTGATTGGTCCTGATGTAAGGTAGGGGTAGAGCAATTGTATCCCTCCCTAAGACATTTGCTGGGTGGATCCGGTTCCCAACCGGGCAGGGTCCATCCAGTCCCCATTCTGGATGGTTCGGACCCCCACCCGACCCGAGTGGATCCGGTTCCCAACCGGGATGGTCCGGACCCCCACCCGGCCTGGGTGGATCCGGTTCCGACCCTGGATGGTCCGGACCCCCACCCGGCCTGGGTGGATCCGGTTCCCACCCCGGATGGTCCGGACCCCCACTCCCGTCCAGGGTGGATCCGGTTCCCACCCGGGATGGTCCGGACTCCAACCCCTGGCTTGTGTGGATCCCGTTCCCACCCGTGATGGTCCTGACCCCACCCCCTTGTCTGGGTGGATCCGGTCCCCATACGGGATGGTCCAGACCCCCAACCGACCGGGGTGGATCCGGTTCCCATCCGGGTTGGTCCGGACCCCCATCCGACCCGGGTGGATCCGGTTCCCACCCGGGATGGTTCAGACCCTCATCCAGCCTGGGTAGATGCGGTTCCTGGTAGGGTTCTTTTGGTTGCCCCATAAGATAGTAACCCAACGTAATTGGAGTGATTTGCCCTGGAATGAGGTAGATACTTGATCATATCATCCGGTTCCTCTCGGGATGGTCCGTAACCCCACCTGGCCTAGGTGGATCCAGTTCCTACACGGGATGGTCCGGACCCCCACCCGACCCGAGTGGATCCGGTTCTCAACCGGAATGGTTCGGACCCCCACCCTCGGCCTGGGTGCATCCGGTTCCTAACCCGGATGGTCCAGAACCCCACCCGACTCGAGTGAATCCGGTTCCCACCTGGGATAGTCCGGACCCCCATCCGGCCTGGGTGGATCCGGCTCACACACGGGATGGTCCCACATGGCTTGGGTGGATCCGGTTCCCACCTGGGATGGTCCGGACCCCCACCCGACCCGGGTGAATCTGGCTCCCGCCCGGGATGGTCCGGACCCCCACCCGACCCGGATGGAGCTGGTTCCCACCCGGGATGGTCCGGACTCCCACCCTCGGCCCGTGTGGATCCGGTTTCCACCCGGAATGGTACGGACCCCCACCCCTTGCCTGGGTGGATCCGGTCCCCACCCGGGTTGGTCCAGACCCCGACCCGACCCGGGTGGATCCGGTTCCCACCCAGGATGGTTCGGACCCCCAATTCCGGCCTGGGTGCATCCGGTTCCCACCCTGGATGGTCCTGAACCCCACCCGACTCGGGTGGATCCGGTTCCCACTCGGGATGGTCCGGACCCCCACCCGACCCGGCTGGATCCACTTCCCAACCGGGATGGTCCGGACCCCCATTCGGCCTGGGTGGAACCGGATCTCACCCGGGATGGTCCAGACCCCCACCCGGCCTGGGTGAATCTGGTTTCAACCCAGGATGGTCCGGACCCCCACCCGACCGGGGTGAATCTGGCTCCCGCCCGGGATGGTCCGGACCCCTTCCCGACCCGGGTGAATCCGGTTCCCACCCGGGATGGTCCGGAACCCCACCTGACCCGGTAGGATCCGGTTCCTGGTAAGGTTCTTTTGATTGCCCCAAATGATGGCAACACGACGTAATCGAAGTGATTGGCCCTGTAATGAGGTAGGTAGTTGATCATATCATTTGGTTCTCCTTCCGATAGTCCGGACCCCCACTCAGCCTGGGTGGATCTGGTTCCCACCCGGGATGGTCCGGACCCCCACCTGACGTGGGTGGGTCCGGTTCCCACCCAGGATGGTCCGGACCCCACCCGGCTCGGGTGGATCCGGTTCCCCCGGGTCCGGACCCCCACCCGGCCTGGGTGGAACCGGTTCCCACCCGGGATGGCCCGGATCCCGTTCCGACCAGGGTGGGTCTGGACCCCTACCCGGCCTTGGCGGATCCGGTTCCTACCCGGGATCGTCCGGATCCCCACCCGGCCTGGGTGGATCCGGTTCACACCCGGGATGGTCCTGGCCCCCACCCGGCCCGGGTGGGTCCGGACCCCCACCTGGCCTGGGTGGGTCCGATTCCCACCCGGGATGGTCCGGACCACCACCAGGCCCGGGTGGATCTGGTTCCCTTCCCGGAATGGTCCGGACCCCTGCCTGGCCTGGGTGGATCCGGTTCCCACCCGGGATGGTCCGGACACCCCTCCGGCCTGGGTGAATCCCATTCTTGGAAGGGTTTTTCTTATTGCCCCAAAAGATGGTAACCCAACGTTATCGGAGTGGTTGGCCCTGGAAGAAGCTCTGTAGTCGATTATATCATTCGGTTCCTCCCGGGATTGTCCGGAACCCCACCCGGCCTGGGTGAATCCGGTTCCCACTCGGGATGGTCCGGACCCTCACACGGATCGGGTGGATCCGGTTTCCACCCAGGTTGGTCCGGACCCCCACCCGACCCGGGTGGATCCGGTTTCCACCCGGGACGGTCCGGACCCCCACCCGCCCTGGGTGGATCCGGTTCCCATCCGGGATGGCCCGGACCCCCAACCGACCAGGGTGGGTCTGGACCCCCACCCGGCCTTGGCGGATCCGGTTCCTACCCGGGATGGTCCGGACCCCCATCCGGCCTGGGTGGATCCGGTTCCCACCCGGGATGGTCCTGAGCCCCACCCGGCCAGGGTGGGTCCGGACCCCCACCCGGCCTGAGTGGGTCCGATTCCCACCCGGGATGGTCCGGACACCCACCCGACCCGGGTGAATCTGGCTCCCGCCCGGGATGGTCCGGACCCCCACCCGACCCGGGTGGAGCCGGTTCCCACCTGGGATGGTCCGGACTCCCACCCCCGGCCCGTGTGGATCCGGTTCCCACTCGGGATGGTCCGGACCCCCACCTGACCCGGTAGGACCGGTTCTTGGTAAGGAACTTTTGATTGCCCCAAATGATGGTAACCCAACGTAATCGAAGTGATCGGCCCTGTAATGAGGTAGGTAGTTGATCATATCATTTGGTTCTCCCCCGGATAGTCCGGACCCACACTCGGCCTGGGTGGATCCGGTACCCACCCGGGATGGTCCGGACCCCACCCGACATGGGTGGGTCCGGTTCCCACCCAGGATGGTGCGGACCCCCACCCGGCCCGGGTGGATCCGGTTCCCCCGGGATGGTCCGGAACCCCCACCCGACCAGGGTGGAACCGGTTCCCACCCGGGATGGCCCGGATCCCCTTCCGACCAGGGTGGGTCCGGACCCCCGCCAGGCGTGGGTGGATCCGATTCCCACCCGAGATGGTCCGGACCCCCACCCGGCCTAGGCGGGTCCAGTTCTCAACCGTAATGGTCAGGACCCCCACTCGGCCCAGGTGGGTCTCGTTCCCATCCGGGGTGGTCCGAATCCCCACCCGGCATGGGTGAACCTGGTTCCCACCCGGGATGGTCCGGACCCCCACCCGACCCGGCTGGATCTGCTTCCCAACCTGGATAGTCCGGACCCCCATTCGGCCTGGGTGGATCCGGTTCTCACTCGGGATGGTCCGGACCCCCACCCGGCCTGGGTGAATCCGGTTCCCACCCGGGATGGTCCGGACCCCCACCCAACCGGGGTAAATCCGGCTCCCGCCCGCGATGGTCCGGACCCCCACCCGACCCGGGTGGATCCGGTTCCCACCCAATATGGTCCGGACCCCCACCTGACCCGGTAGGATCCGGTTCCTGGTAAGTTTCTTTTGATTGCCGCAAATGATGGTAACCCAACGTAATCGAAGTGATTGGCCCTGTAATGAGGTAGGTAGTTGATCATATCATTTTGTTCTCCCCTGGATTGTCCGGACCCCCACTCGGCTTGGGTGGATCCGGTTCCCACCCGGGATGGTCCGGACCCCCACCCGACACGGGTGGGTCCGGATCCATACCGGGATGGTCCGGACCCCCACCCGGCCCTGGTGGATCCGGTTTCCCCGGGATGGTCCGGACCCCCACCCGACCCGGGTGGAACTGGTTCCTGGTAAGGTTCTTTTGATTGCCCCAAATGATGGTAACCCAACGTAATCGAAGTGATTGGCCCTGTAATGAGGTAGGTAGTGGATCATATCATTTGGTTCTCCCTAGGATAGTCCGGACCCCCACTCGGCCTGGGTGGATCCGGTTCCCACCCGGGATGGTCCGGACCCCCACCCGACACGAGCGGGTCCGGTTCCATCTTGCGATGGTCCAGACCCCCACCCGGCCCGGGTGGATCCAGTTCCCCCGAGATGGTCCGGACCCCCACCCGACCCGGGTGGAACTAGTTCCTGGTAGGGTACTTTTGATTGCCCCAAATGATAGTAACCCAACGTAATCAGAGTGATTGACCCTAGAATATGGTAGGTAGTTGATCATATCCTCCGGTTCCCCCCGGGATGGTTTGGACACCTACCCGATCCGGGTGGATCCGGTTCCCACCCGGGATGGTACAGACCCCCATCCGACCCAGGTGAATCGGCATCCCACCCGGAGTGCTCCTAACCCCCACCCGGCCCCGATGGATCATCCGGTTTTCAAACGGGTTGGTCCGGACCCTCACCCGACCCAGGTGGATACGTTTTCCACCCGGAAGGTTATGGATCCCCACCCGACCCGAGTGGGTCCGATTCCCACCCGGGATGGTCCGGACCCCCACCCGACCCGGGTGAATCTGGCTCCCGCCCGGGATGGTCCGGACCCCCACCGACCCGGGTGGAGCCGGTTCCCACCTGGGACAGTCCGGACCCCCACCCGCCCTGGGTGGATCCGGTTCCCATCCGGGATGGCCCGGACCCCCAACCGACCAGGGTGGGTCTGGACCCCCACCCGGCCTTGGCGGATCCGGTTCCTACCCGGGATGGTCCGGACCCCCATCCGGCCTGGGTGGATCCGGTTCCCACCCGGGATGGTCCTGAGCCCCACCCGGCCAGGGTGGGTCCGGACCCCCACCCGGCCTGAGTGGGTCTGATTCCCACCCGGGATGGTCCGGACCCTGACCCGACCCGGGTGAATCTGGCTCCCGCCCGGGATGGTTCGGACCCCCACCGACCCGGGTGGAGCCGGTTCCCACCTGGGATGGTCCAGACTCCCACCCCCGGCCCGTGTGGATCCGGTTCCCACCCGGGATGGTCCGGACCCCCACCGGACCCGGTAGGACCGGTTCCTGGTAAGGATCTTTTGATTGCCCCAAATGATGGTAACCCAACGTAATCGAAGTGATTGGCCCTGTAATGAGGTAGGTAGTTGATCATATCATTTGGTTCTCCCCCGAATAGTCCGGACCCGCACTCGGCCTGGGTGGATCCGGTACCCACCCGGGATGGTCCGGACCCCCACCCGACATGGGTGGGTCCGGTTCCCACCCAGGATGGTGCGGACCCCCATCCGGCCCGGGTGGATCCGGTTCCCCCGGGATGGTCCGGACCCCCACCCGACCTGGGTGGAACCGGTTCCCACCCGGGATGGCCCGGATCCCCTTCCGACCAGGGTGGGTCCGGACCCCCACCAGGCGTGGGTGGATCCGATTCCCACCCGAGATGGTCCGGACCCCCACCCGGCCTAGGCGGGTCCAGTTCTCAACCGTAATGGTCAGGACCCCCACTCGGCCCAGGTGGGTCTGGTTCCCATCCGGGGTGGTTCGAATCCCCACCCGGCATGGGTGAACCTGGTTCCCACTCGGGATGGCCCGGACCCCCACCCGACCCGGCTGGATCCGCTTCCCAACCTGGATAGTCCGGACCCCCATTCGGCCTGGGTGGATCCGGTTCTCACCCGGGATGGTCCGGACCCCCACCCGGCCTGGGTGAATCCGGTTCCCACCCGGGATGGTCCGGACCCCCACCCAACCGGGGTAAATCTGGCTCCCGCCCGGGATGGTCTGGACCCCCACCCGACCCGGGTGGATCCGGTTCCCACCCAATATGGTCCGGACCCCCACCTGACCCGGTAGGATCCGGTTCCTAGTAAGGTTCTTTTGATTGCCCCAAATGATGGTAACCCAACGTAATCGAAGTGATTGGCCCTGTAATGAGGTAGGTAGTTGATCATATCATTTTGTTCTACCCTGGATGGTCCGGACCCCCACTCGGCCTGGGTGGATCCGGTTCCCACCCGGGATGGTCCGGACCCCCACCCGACACGGGTGGGTCCGGTTCCCACCCAGGATGGTGCGGACCCCCACCCGGCCCGGGTGGATCCGGTTCCCCCGGGATGGTCCGGACCCCCACCCGACCTGGGTGGAACCGGTTCCCACCCAGGATGGCCCGGATCCCCTTCCGACCAGGGTAAGTCCGGACCCCCACCAGGCGTGGGTGGATCCGATTCCCACCCGAGATGGTCCGGATCCCCACCCGGCCTAGGCGGGTCTAGTTCTCAACCGTAATGGTCAGGACCCCCACTCGGCCCGGGTGGGTCTGGTTCCCATCCGAGGTGGTTCGGATCCCCACCCGGCCTGGGTGAACCTGGTTCCCACCCGGGATGGCCCGGACCCCCACCCGACCCGGCTGGATCCGCTTCCCAACCTGGATAGTCCGGACCCCCATTCGGCCTGGGTGGATCCGGTTCTCACCCGGGATGGTCTGGACCCCCACCCAGCCTGGGTGAATCCGGTTCCCACTCGGGATGGTCCGGACCCCCACCCAACTGGGGTAAATCTGGCTCCCGCCCGGGATGGTCTGGACCCCTACCCGACTCGGGTGGATCCGGTTCCCACCCAATATGGTCCGGACCCCCACCTGATCCGGTAGGATCCGGTTCCTGGTAAGGTTCTTTTGATTGCCCCAAATGATGGTAGCCCAATGTAATCGAAGTGATTGGCCCTATAATGAGGTAGGTATTTGATCATATCATTTGGATCTCCCTAGGATAGTCCGGACCCCCACTCGGCCTGGGTGGATCCAGTTCCCACCTGGGATGGTCCGGACCCCCACCTGACACGGGTGGGTCCGGTTCCATCCCGGGATGGTCCGGATCCCCACCCGACACGGGTGGGTCCGATTCCCACCCGAGATGGTCCAGACCCCCACCAAGCTCGGGTGGATCTGGTTCCCTTCTCGGAATGGTCCGGACCCCCGCCTGGCCTGGGTGGATCCGGTTCCCACCCGGGATGGTCCGGACCCCCACCCGGTTCGGGTGGGTCCGGTTCCCTTCCCGGATGGTCTAGACCCCCACCCCCTGTCTTGGGTGAATCCGGTTCCCAACAAGGATGGTCCGAACACCCCTCCAGCCTGGGTGAATCTGATTCCTGGAAGGGTTTTTTATATTGCCCCAAATGATGGTAACCCAACATTATCGGTGTGGTTGGCCCTGGAAGAAGCTATGTAGTAGATTATATATTCAGTTCCTCCTGGGATGGTCTGGAACCCCACCCGGCCTGGGTGGATCCGCTTCCCACTCAGGATGGTCCGGACCCTCACACGGACCGGGTGGATCCGGTTCCACCCAGGTTGATCCGGACCCCCACCCGACCCGGGTGGATCCGGTTTCCACCCGGGATGGTCCGGACCCCCGTTCGACCCGGTTGGATCCGGTTCCCACCTAGGATGGTCCGGACCCTCGCCCAATCTGGGATTTTCAACTTTAAAATGACGGTAATCCAATGTCATCCGAGTGATTGGCTTCATAAACTGGTAGGTAGATGGATAACTCAACCTTCCCTAAAACGGTTGAGTAGTTTAAAAAAATTGGTAAGCCACGGTTATCAAGGCACTCATGGTTGTGATAATATGTGGAAGAGGTTGTAAAGGACCCTCTCCACAAAAGCTCGGCTTATTACCCAAGGAAGGCACCTTTACTATCAGGGCCCGCCATGTCCCTACAAATATCTTGGCACTGGGAATGATGGACCGTTTTCTATTCCGATTCGCTCATGGTTAGGTGGCTCCCCCTCTTTGCGCTATGCAAGGTGGCGTCATTGACCCATGGGTTGGGGAGGGTAGAAATCGGCAAAGATGAGGGCCCGGTCAGATCACTCCCCATTAGGGGTTTGATCCGGTCGGGTGTTCAACCACTACCTGATGGCAAGGGATGAAAGCTCAATTGTTGCAGTATATCCTGTTGGATAATGCCTCAAGTAGTGGTCTATATGGTCGATTCTTTTTCAAAGGGGAACGCAAAAGCTCGCTTGACACCAACAAAGGGAGGAGATCCATGTTGAACGCAGATGACCTCAGTCGGACGTGGGACAATGCTAGGTCTCCAAACGGCGGATGTGGATAGCGGGTGCTCAGCCGGATGCGGGCAGTGAGGTTCGCCAAACTGCGTGATTACGAGTGGGAAACGCGTTTCTCTGGGAAAGGTGTTGGAGTTCACTTGAGGCCGAGATCGAACGAACAGGTGGTCATCCATCACGCTTGCGGAATGCATGACCACCAAGCGAAGCCGGTCAGAGCCTACAACGGGACACTCACGCATCTTTCTAACGAAGAGGTCTGCTTGCTCGAGATCAGACAAACCGGGTGCTCATTCTTTCCGTTTGCAGGATGCGTGCTCCACGCCGCAGGCTGTCGGAGGTCTACCCGACGCCGGTTCACCCCGGTAAGGGCGGGCCCCCACGTGCCTACTGGCGGACGGGCGCAGAGCGGTCCCTTCACTTGGACCCTCTCCTGGGCGGAGAGCGGTCGTCTCAGAACCGGCGCGGACAAGGGGAGTCCAACTGTTGAAATAAAACAAAGCATTGCGTTGCTCCCGACGGATGTTGACGCAATGTGATTTCTGCCCAGTGCTCTGAACGACAAAGTGAAGAGATTCGACCAAATGCAGGTAAACGGCGGTAGTCACTATGACCCTCTTAAGGTAACCAAGTGCATCGTCATCCAATTAGTGACGCGCATGAATGGATTAACGAGATTCCCACTGTCCCTACCCACTATCCCACCATCCGGGAACCGGACCCAATCGGATCGTCCAGGTGGGGTACCGGGTCGGGAAACAGACTCATCAGGACCATCCGGGTCATTCGGGTGGGAAATCGGACCCATCCAGACAATCCGGGTGGGGAACCGGATCGACCGGGTCGTGCGGTTGGGGAGCTAGACCCATCTGGTCCATCCCCGGGTGGGGAACCAGATCAGCTTGTTCATCCGGGTGGAGAACCGGACCCATTCGGACCATCTGGGTGGGAAACCGGTCCCATCCGGATGGGGAGACGGACCGGCCGGACCATCTGGATGGGGAACCGGGTGGGGAACCGGACCAACCGGGCGGGAAACCAGTTCATCCGAACGGTCCGGGTGGGGAACCGGACCTATCGGGCAGGGAACCAGGTGGGAAACCGGATCAAACGGACCAACCAGGTGGGGTGCCGGGTTGGGAACCGGACAAACCAGGCGGGGAACCGGATGGATCCGACCAGACGGGTCAAGCTGACCGACGCCGGGTGGGGAACCGGATCGGAACCGGGTGGCAAACCAGATCAACCGGGTTGGGAATCAAATAGACCAGATCGGTCGGATCAACTGGACCAAAACCGAGTAAGTAACCGGATCAGAACCGGATCTATTGGGTGGGGACCGGATCGACCGGACCATCCCGAGAAGGGAAACGGATCATCCGGGTTGTCTGGGTGGGGAACATGGTGGGGAACCGGATCAGCCGGGTCATCCGGGTGGGGATTAGGATCGACCGGACCATCCAGATACGGAACAAGATTATCCGGGTCATCAGGGTGGGAAACTTGATCGGACATATCAACCGGACCGGAACCGGGTGGGGAACCGTGTCAACCGGGTAGGGAACCGGATGGAACGGATCGTACGGATCAACCTGACCGAAACCGAGTGGGGAACCCGATCAACCGGGTTGGGAATCGAATAAGCTGGGCCTGTCGGATCAACCAGGCCGGAACTCGGACCTGGCACCGGATGGGGAACTGGGTATGCCTGGTGGGAACCCGATCGGACGGATCAGCCGGGCTTGAACCGGGTGGGGGACCGGATGGACCGGACCGACACCTGGTGGGGAACCGGATCGCAACCGGGTGAGGAACCGGATCAACAAGGTTGGGAATCGAGTGGACCGCATCGGCCGGTCGTATCAACCGGGCCGGAACCCGCATCTCAAACCGGGTGAGAGCCCGATTGGACGGATCAACCGAACCGGAACCGGGTGGGGAACCGGATGGACCGGACCAGACGGATCAACCGGGTTGGGAATCGAATGGACCACTCCGTCAGATTTACCGGGCCGAAACCCGGATCCGGAATCGGATGGGTAAACTAGATCGGACAGATCAACCGGGCCGGAACCGGGTGGGGAACCAGATCAACTGGTTGGGGAACCGGATGGACCAGATCCGAAGGATCGACCGGGCCGAAACCGGGTGGAGAACCAGATCGGAACCTGATCAACCGGGTATTCATAAAAGTATAAAAATATATAGGGGCCAGCAAGCAATGCAAAACCGGACCAACCGGGTCATCCGGGTGGAGAAAACCAGATGGGGAACCGGACCAGGAGCTGGATCAACCGAGCCATCCGGGTGGAAAACCAGACCGACCGGGGTCATCCGGGTGGGGACCGGATCGACCGGACCATCCCGGGAAGGGAAAAGGATCATCCAGGTTGTCGGGGTGGGGAACTTGGTTTGGAACTGGATCGACCGGACCATCCGGATGCGGAACCAGATTATCCGGGTTATCAGGGTAGGGAACCGGGCCAATCGTACCATCCAAGTGGGGAACCAGATCAACCGGACCAACCAGTTGGGGAGCCAGGTGGGGAACCGGACCCAACCGGGCCATTTGAGTGGGGAACCGAACCCAATTTGACCGTCCGGGTGGGGTACCGGGTCGGGAACCGGACCCGTCCGGACCATCTGGGTGGGGAACCGTATCAACCGGGTCATCCGGGTCAGGAACCGGTTCATCCGGATCACCCGGGTGGGGGCCCGGACCCATCGGGACCATCCGGGTAAGGACCCGGACCCATCCGAACCATCCGGGTGGGGAACCGGATCGACCGGGTCATCCGCGTGGGGAAACCGGACCCGTTCGGACCATTTGGGTGGGGAACTGGATCAACCGGGTCATCCACATGAGGAACCAGACCCATCCTGACCATCTGTATTGGGAACCGGACCCATCCGGACCATCCGGGTTAGGAACAGGGTGGGAAACCGGACCAATCGGATCGGGGAGCTGGATCATCCAAGTCATCTGGGTGGGGAACGGGATCAACCGGGTGGAGAACCGGATCGTCCGGGTCATTCGGGTGGGGAAACGGACCGTGTGGACCATCCGGATGGGGAACCCGACCAACCGGCCAGGGAACCCGTTCATCTAGGTGGTCCGGGTGGGGATCCGGATCAACCTGGTGGGGATCCAGACCTACCAGGCAGAGAATCGGATCGAGTGGGCCGGATTGGTTGGATCAACCGGGCTGGAACCCGGGTGGGAATCGTGTGGACCAGATCGGTCGGATTAACCGGGCCGGAACCCGGATCCGGAATCGGCGGGTATGCAGGGTGGGAACTGGATCGGACAGATCAACTGGACCGGAACCGGGTGGGGAACCGTGTCAACCGGATAGGGAACCGGATGGACCAGATCAGACGGATCAACCTGACCGAAACCGAGCGGGGAACCCGATCAACCGGGTTGGGAATCGAATAAGCCGGGCCTGTCGGATCAACCAGGCCGGAATCCGAATCTGGCACTGGATGGGGAACTGGGTATGCCTGGTGGGAACCTGATCGAACGGATCAGCCGGGCTTGAACCGGGTGGAAAACCGGATGGACCAGACCGACACCTAGTGGGGAACCGGATCACAACCGGATGAGGAACCAGATCAACAAGGTTGGGAATCGAGTGGACCGCATCGGCCGGTCGTATCAACCGGGCCGGAACCGGGTGGGGAACCGGATGGACCGGACCAGACGGATCAACCGGGTTGGGAATCGAATGGACCAGTCCGTCAGATCTACCGGGCCGGAACCCGGATCCGGAATCGGATGGGTAAACTGGATCGGACAGATCAACCGGGCCGGAACCGGGTGGGGAACCAGATCAACTGGTTGGGGAACCGGATGGACCGGATCCGAAGGATCGACCGGGCCGAAACCGGGTGGAGAACCAGATCGGAACCTGATCAATCGGGTATTCATAAAAGTATAAAAATATCTAGGGGCCAGCAAGCAATGCAAAACCGGACCAACCGGGTCATCCGGGTGGAGAAAACCGGATGGGGAACCGGACCAGGAACTGGATCAACCGGGCCATCCGGGTGGAAAACCAGACCGACCGGGGTCATCCGGGTGGGGACCGGATCGACCGGACCATCCCGGGAAGGGAAAAGGATCATCCAGGTTGTCGGGGTGGGGAACTTGGTTTGGAACTGGATCGACCGGACCATCCGGATGCGGAACCAGATTATCCGGGTTATCAGGGTAGGGAACCGGGCCAATCGTACCATCCAAGTGGGGAACCAGATCAACCGGACCAACCAGTTGGGGAGCCAGGTGGGGAACCGGACCCAACCGGGCCATTTGAGTGGGGAACCGAACCCAATTTGACCGTCCGGGTGGGGTACCGGGTCGGGAACCGGACCCGTCCGGACCATCTGGGTGGGGAACCGTATCAAACGGGTCATCCGGGTCAGGAACCGGTTCATCCGGATCACCCGGGTGGGGGCCCGGACCCATCGGGACCATCCGGGTAAGGACCCGGACCCATCCGAACCATCCGGGTGGGGAACCGGATCGACCGGGTCATCCGCGTGGGGAAACCGGACCCGTTCGGACCATTTGGGTGGGGAACTGGATCAACCGGGTCATCCACATGAGGAACCAGACCCATCCTGACCATCTGTATTGGGAACCGGACCCATCCGGACCATCCGGGTTAGGAACAGGGTGGGAAACCGGACCAATCGGATCGGGGAGCTGGATCATCCAAGTCATCTGGGTGGGGAACGGGATCAACCGGGTGGAGAACCGGATCGTCCGGGTCATTCGGGTGGGGAAACGGACCGTGTGGACCATCCGGATGGGGAACCCGACCAACCGGCCAGGGAACCCGTTCATCTAGGTGGTCCGGGTGGGGATCCGGATCAACCTGGTGGGGATCCAGACCTACCAGGCAGAGAATCGGATCGAGTGGGCCGGATTGGTTGGATCAACCGGGCTGGAACCCGGGTGGGAATCGTGTGGACCAGATCGGTCGGATTAACCGGGCCGGAACCCGGATCCGGAATCGGCGGGTATGCAGGGTGGGAACAGGATCGGACAGATCAACTGGACCGGAACCGGGTGGGGAACCGTGTCAACCGGATAGGGAACCGGATGGACCAGATCAGACGGATCAACCTGACCGAAACCGAGCGGGGAACCCGATCAACCGGGTTGGGAATCGAATAAGCCGGGCCTGTCGGATCAACCAGGCCGGAATCCGAATCTGGCACTGGATGGGGAACTGGGTATGCCTGGTGGGAACCTGATCGAACGGATCAGCCGGGCTTGAACCGGGTGGAAAACCGGATGGACCAGACCGACACCTAGTGGGGAACCGGATCACAACCGGATGAGGAACCAGATCAACAAGGTTGGGAATCGAGTGGACCGCATCGGCCGGTCGTATCAACCGGGCCGGAACCGGGTGGGGAAGCGGATGGACCGGACCAGACGGATCAACCGGGTTGGGAATCGAATGGACCAGTCCGTCAGATCTACCGGGCCGGAACCTGGATCCGGAATCGGATGGGTAAACTGGATCGGACAGATCAACCGGGCCGGAACCGGGTGGGGAACCAGATCAACTGGTTGGGGAACCGGATGGACCGGATCCGAAGGATCGACCGGGCCGAAACCGGGTGGAGAACCAGATCGGAACCTGATCAATCGGGTATTCATAAAAGTATAAAAATATCTAGGGGCCAGCAAGCAATGCAAAACCGGATCAACCGGGTCATCCGGGTGGAGAAAACCAGATGGGGAACCGGACCAGGAGCTGGATCAACCGGGCCATCCGGGTGGAAAACCAGACCGACCGGGGTCATCCGGGTGGGGACCGGATCGACCGGACCATCCCGGGAAGGGAAAAGGATCATCCAGGTTGTCGGGGTGGGGAACTTGGTTTGGAACTGGATCGACCGGACCATCCGGATGCGGAACCAGATTATCCGGGTTATCAGGGTAGGGAACCGGGCCAATCGTACCATCCAAGTGGGGAACCAGATCAACCGGACCAACCAGTTGGGGAGCCAGGTGGGGAACCGGGCCCAACCGGGCCATTTGAGTGGGGAACCAAACCCGATTTGGCCGTCTGGGTGGGGTACCGGGTGGGGAACCGGATCAACCGGGTCATCCGGGTCGGGAACCGGTTCATCTATTCACCCGAGTGGGGACCCAGACCCATCGGGACCATCTGGGTGGGGACCTGGACCCATCCGGACCATTCGGGGGGGGAACCGGATCGACCGGGTCATCCGGATGGGGAACCGGAGCCATCCGGACCATCCAAGTGGGGAACTGGATCAACTGGGTCATCCACATGGGGAACCGGACCCAACCGGACCATCCGGGTGGGGAACCGAACCCAATTTGACCGTCCGGGTGGGGTACCGGGTCGGGAACCGGATGGAACGGATCGGACGGATCAACCTGACCGAAACCGAGCGGGGAACCCGATCAACCGGGTTGGGAATCGAATAAGCCGGGCCTGTCGGATCAACCAGGCCGGAATCCGGATCTGGCACTGGATGGGGAACTGGGTATGCCTGGTGGGAACCCGAACGGATGGATCAGCCGGGCTTGAACCGGGTGGGGGACCGGATGGACCGGACCGACACCTGGTGGGGAACCAGATCGCAACCGGGTGAGGAACCGGATCAACAAGGTTGGGAATCAAGTGGACCGCATCGGCCGGTCGTATCAACCGGGCCGGAACCCGCATCTCAAACCGGGTGAGAGCCCGATTGGACGGATCAACCGAACGGGAACCGGGTGGGGAACCGGATGGACCGGACCAGACGGATCAACCGGGTGGGGAATCGAATGGACAAGCCCTGTCAGATCAACCGAGCCGGAACCCGGATCCGGAATCGGATGGGTAAACTGGATCGGACAGATCAACCGGGCCATAACCGGATGGGGAACCAGATCAACTACTTGGGGAACCAGATGGACCGGATCCAAAGGTTCAACCGGACCAGAACCGGGTGGAGAATCGGATTGGAACCGGGTGGGGAACCGGATCAGAATCGGATGGGGAACTGGATCGACCGGACCGAAACCGTGTGGGGAACCGGATCGGAACCGGATGGGGAACCGGATCAACCGGTTGGGGAACTAGATGGAACGGATCCGATGGATCAATCGGACTAGAACCGGGTGGGGAACCGGATGGGGAACCGAACAAACCGGGCCGGAACTAGGTGGGGAACCGGGATCGGAACCGATGGGGAACCGGATTGACCGGATCGAATGGATCAACTGGACCAAAATTAGGTGGGGAACCGGATCCGAACCGGGTGGGGAACCGGACCGAAGCAGGGCGGGAAACCCGGATCAACCGGACCGGAACCGGGTGGAGAACCGAATCAACAGGACGGGGAACCGGATGGGCCGGATCCAATGGATCAACCGGACCGTGGCCTCGACTTTTTTTTTTTTTGGTCATGCCCTCGATTTCGACTTGGGTCCTTTGAGGGCTCTAGGGTGGGTGTGGGTCCTTGCAAAAGCCCCTACCCTCCCTAGAGCCCTCTTCTTCTTTTGGTCACACCTTTGGTTTTGACCGGGGTTCTTTCCAGGGTTCTTACCCAACCCAAGGGTCCTTTTGACCGGCTGGAATGAGCCAAGCACTCCAATGAACTGGCCTAGGTCAAACTCCACCCTTACACGGGCTGGGATGGGCTCCAAGACCTCTTTTTCCGGTGGAAAGGCCTAGATGATCGAGGGAAAGTGTCAATCGGGGTAAGAACTGCCTCTGTACAGGTTCATATCCATCCGAAGGGTCCTTTTGACCGGTTCGAATGAGGCAAACACTCCATTGAACTGGCCAAGATCAAACTCCACCCTTGCACGAGCTCGGATGGGCTCCGGAACCTCTTTTTCCGATGGAAAGGCTTGAATGACCGAATGGATGTGTCATTTAGGGCGGGAAATCCCTTTGTGCGGTTTCATATCCGTCCCAAGGGTCCTCTTGACTAGCTGGAATGAGCCAAACACTCCAATGAACCGGCCAAGGTCAAGCTCCACCTCTTGCATGGGCTCGGACGGGCTCCGAGACATCGTTTTCCCGGTGGAAAGGCCTGGATGACCGGGGGGGAGTGTGAACCGTGGTGGGAACTACCTTTGTATGGGTTCATATCCATTCCAAGTGTCCTTTTGACCGGCTAAAATGAGCCCAACTCTCCAACGAACCGGCCAAGGTCAAAATCCACCCTTGTACGGTCTCGGATGAGCCCCGGGACCTCTATTTTTCGGTAGAAAGGCCTGGACGACCGGAGGGAAATTTCTACCGTGGCAGGAGCTACCTTTTTATGGGTTCATATTCATCCCGAGGGCCCTTTTGACTGGCTGGAATGAGGTAAACAGTCCAATGAACCGAGGGGATTTGGGCCCAATGTTGAAATCCACCCTTCCATGGGTTAATATCCATCCCAACTTCGCCCCAAATGATGGTAACCCAACGTAATCCGAGTGATTGGACCTGAAGTGGGGTAGGGAGAGGGGTATGTTGTCCCTCCCTAGGGCCTTTCTAATTGCCTCAAATGATGGTAACCCAACATAATCGAGGTGATTGGCCCTGGAATAGGGTATGGAGAGGGGTATATTGTCCCTCCCTAAGGCCCGGGTAAGTCTATCCAATGCCCCAAATTATGGTAACCCAACGTGATCCAGGTGATTGGCCATGGAATAGGGTGGGGAGAGGGTTATATTTCCCTCCTCATGGCCCAAGTGACTCTTTCCAATCGCCACAAGTGATGGAAGCCCAACATAATCGAGGTGATTGGCCTGGAATAAGGTAGGGAATAAATTATATCTTCCTCTCTAGGGCCCTGGTATGGCACTTTTGTGGCCCCAAATTGTGGTAACCCAATGTAATCCAAGTGATTGGCCTCGGAATAGCGCAGGGAGCTCATTGTGTAATCCATCCCCTGGGCCCTTTTACATGCCTCAAATGATGGTAACCCAATGTAATCGAGATGATTGGCCCTGGAATAGGGTGGGGTGTTGCTTATCTCATGCATCCCTAGGGCCATGGCAAAGTTTTTCAAAGGCCTTAATTGATGGTAACCCAACGTAATCCAGGTGATTGGTCCTGATGTAAGGTAGGGGTAGAGCAATTGTATCCCTCCCTAAGACATTTGCTGGGTGGATCCGGTTCCCAACCGGGCAGGGTCCATCCGGTCCCCATTCTGGATGGTTCGGACCCCCACCCGACCCGAGTGGATCCGGTTCCCACCCGGGATGGTCCGGACCCCCACCCGGCCTGGGTGGATCCGGTTCCGACCCTGGATGGTCCGGACCCCCACCCGGCCAGGGTGGATCCGGTTCCCACCCCGGATGGTCCGGACCCCCACTCCCGTCCAGGGTGGATCCGGTTCCCACCCGGGATGGTCCGGACTCCAACCCCTGGCTTGTGTGGATCCCGTTCCCACCCGTGATGGTCCTGACTCCACCCTCTTGTCTGGGTGGATCCGGTCCCCATACGGGATGGTCCAGACCCCCAACCGACCGGGGTGGATCTGGTTCCCATCCGGGTTGGTCCGGACCCCCATCCGACCCGGGTGGATCCGGTTCCCACCCGGGATGGTTCGGACCCCCATCCAGCCTGGGTAGATGCGGTTCCTGGTAGGGTTCTTTTGGTTGCCCCATATGATGGTAACCCAACGTAATTGGAGTGATTTGCCCTGGAATGAGGTAGATACTTGATCATATCATCCGGTTCCTCTCGGGATGGTCCGGAACCCCACCTGGCCTAGGTGGATCCGGTTCCTACACGGGGTGGTCCAGACCCCCACCCGACCCGAGTGGATCCGGTTCTCAACCGGAATGGTTCGGACCCCCACCCTCGGCCTGGGTGCATCCGGTTCCTAACCCGGATGGTCCAGAACCCCACCCGACTCGAGTGAATCCGGTTCCCACTCGGGATAGTCCGGACCCCCACATGGCCTGGGTGGATCCGGCTCACACACGGAATGGTCCCACATGGCCTGGGTGGATCCGGTTCCCACCTGGGATGGTGCGGACCCCCACCCGACCCGGGTGAATCTGGCTCCCGCCCGGGATGGTCCGGACCCCCACCCGACCCGGAAGGAGCTGGTTCCCACCCGGGATGGTCCGGACTCCCACCCTCGGCCCGTGTGGATCCGGTTTCCACCCGGGATGGTCCGGACCCCCATTCGGCCTGGGTGGATCCGGATCTCACCCGGGATGGTCCAGACCCCCACCCGGCCTGGGTGAATCCGGTTTCAACCCAGGATGGTCCGGACCCCCACCCGACCGGGGTGAATCTGGCTCCCGCCCGGGATGGTCCGGACCCCTTCCCGACCCGGGTGAATCCGGTTCCCACCCGGGATGGTCCGGAACCCCACCTGACCCGGTAGGATCCGGTTCTTTTGATTGCCCCAAATGATGGCAACACGACGTAATCGAAGTGATTGGCCTTGTAATGAGGTAGGTAGTTG
This sequence comes from Closterium sp. Naga37s-1, assembly GCA_947471745.1. NCBI lineage: Eukaryota > Viridiplantae > Streptophyta > Zygnematophyceae > Desmidiales > Closteriaceae > Closterium > Closterium sp. Naga37s-1. The sequence continues at coordinate 97,117 of CANJKZ010000971.1, forward strand.
ATCATATCATTTGGTTCTCCTTCGGATAGTCCGGACCCCCACTCGGCCTGGGTGGATCTGGTTCCCACCCGGGATGGTCCGGACCCCCACCTGACGTGGGTGGGTCCGGTTCCCACCCAGGATGGTCCGGACCCCACCCGGCTCGGGTGGATCCGGTTCCCCCGGGTCCGGACCCCCACCCAGCCTGGGTGGAACTGGTTCCCACCCGGGATGGCCCGGATCCCGTTCCGACCAGGGTGGGTCTGGACCCCTACCCGGCCTTGGCAGATCCGGTTCCTACCCGGGATCTTCCGGATCCCCACCCGGCCTGGGTGGATCCGGTTCACACCCGGGATGGTCCTGACCCCCACCCGGCCAGGGTGGGTCCGGACCCCCACCTGGCCTGGGTGGGTCCGATTCCCACCCGGGATGGTCCGGACCACCACCAGGCCCGGGTGGATCTGGTTCCCTTCCCGGAATGGTCCGGACCCCTGCCTGGCCTGGGTGGATCCGGTTCCCACCCGGGATGGTCCGGACACCCCTCCGGCCTGGGTGAATCCCATTCTTGGAAGGGTTTTTCTTATTGCCCCAAAAGATGGTAACCCAACGTTATCGGAGTGATTGGCCCTGGAATAAGCTCTGTAGTCGATTATATCATTCGATTCCTCCCGGGATTGTCCGGAACCCCACCCGGCCTGGGTGAATCCGGTTCCCACTCGGGATGGTCCGGACCCTCACACGGATCGGGTGGATCCGGTTTCCACCCAGGTTGGTCCGGACCCCCACCCGACCCGGGTGGATCCGGTTTCCACCCGGGACGGTCCGGACCCCCACCCACCCTAGGTGGATCCGGTTCCCATCCGGGATGGCCCGGACCCCCAACCGACCAGGGTGGGTCTGGACCCCCACCCGGCCTTGGCGGATCCGGTTCCTACCCGGGATGGTCCAGACCCCCATCCGGCCTGGGTGGATCCGGTTCCCACCCGGGATGGTCCTGAGCCCCACCCGGCCAGGGTGGGTCCGGACCCCCACCCGGCCTGAGTGGGTCCGATTCCCACCCGGGATGGTCCGGACACCCACCCGACCCGGGTGAATCTGGCTCCCGCCCGGGATGGTCCGGACCCCCACCCGACCCGGGTGGAGCCGGTTCCCACCTGGGATGGTCCGGACTCCCACCCCCGGCCCGTGTGGATCCGGTTCCCACTCGGGATGGTCCGGACCCCCACCTGACCCGGTAGGACCGGTTTCTGGTAAGGATCTTTTGATTGCCCCAAATGATGGTAACCCAACGTAATCGAAGTGATTGGCCCTGTAATGAGGTAGGTAGTTGATCATATCATTTGGTTCTCCTCCGGATAGTCCGGACCCACACTCAGCCTGGGTGGATCCGGTACCCACCCGGGATGGTCCGGACCCCACCCGACATGGGTGGGTCCGGTTCCCACCCAGGATGGTGCGGACCCCCACCCGGCCCGGGTGGATCCGGTTCCCCCGGGATGGTCCGGAACCCCCACCCTACCAGGGTGGAACCGGTTCCCACCCGGGATGGCCCGGATCCCCTTCCGACCAGGGTGGGTCCGGACCCCCGCCAGGCGTGGGTGGATCCGATTCCCACCCGAGATGGTCCGGACCCCCACCCGGCCTAGGCGGGTCTAGTTCTCAACCGTAATGGTCAGGACCCCCACTCGGCCCAGGTGGGTCTCGTTCCCATCCGGGGTGGTCCGAATCCCCACCCGGCATGGGTGAACCTGGTTCCCACCCGGGATGGCCCGGACCCCCACCCGACCCGGCTGGATCTGCTTCCCAACCTGGATAGTCCGGACCCCCATTCGGCCTGGGTGGATCCGGTTCTCACTCGGGATGGTCCGGACCCCCACCCGGCCTGGGTGAATCCGGTTCCCACCCGGGATGGTCCGGACCCCCACCCAACCGGGGTAAATCCGGCTCCCGCCCGCGATGGTCCGGACCCCCACCTGACCCGGTAGGATCCGGTTCCTGGTAAGGTTCTTTTGATTGCCGCAAATGATGGTAACCCAACGTAATCGAAGTGATTGGCCCTGTAATGAGGTAGGTAGTTGATCATTTCATTTTGTTCTCCCCTGGATTGTCCGGACCCCCACTCGGCCTGGGTGGATCCGGTTCCCACCCGGGATGGTCCGGACCCCCACCCGACACGGGTGGGTCCGGATCCATACCGGGATGGTCCGGACCCCCACCCGGCCCTGGTGGATCCGGTTTCCCCGGGATGGTCCGGACCCCCACCCGACCCGGGTGGAACTGGTTCCTGGTAAGGTTCTTTTGATTGCCCCAAATGATGGTAACCCAACGTAATCGAAGTGATTGGCCCTGTAATGAGGTAGGTAGTGGATCATATCATTTGGTTCTCCCTAGGATAGTCCGGACCCCCACTCGGCCTGGGTGGATCCGGTCCCCACCCGGGATAGTCCGGACCCCCACCCGACACGAGTGGGTCCGGTTCCATCTTGCGATGGTCCAGACCCCCACCCGGCCCGGGTGGATCCAGTTCCCCCGGGATGGTCCGGACCCCCACCCGACCCGGGTGGAACTAGTTCCTGGTAGGGTACTTTTGATTGCCCCAAATGATAGTAACCCAACGTAATCAGAGTGATTGACCCTAGAATATGGTAGGTAGTTGATCATATCCTCCGGTTCCCCCCGGGATGGTTCGGACACCTACCCGACCCGGGTGGATCCGGTTCCCACCCGAGATGGTCCAGACCCCCACCAAGCCCGGTTGGATCTGGTTCCCTTCTCGGAATGGTCCGGACCCCCGCCTGGCCTGGGTGGATCCGGTTCCCACCCGGGATGGTCCGGACCCCCACCAGGTCCGGGTGGGTCTGGTTCCCTTCCCGGATGGTCTGGACCCCCACCCCCTGTCTTGGGTGAATCCGGTTCCCAACAAGGATGGTCCGGACACCCCTCCGGCCTGGGTGAATCTGATTCCTGGAAGGGTTTTTTATATTGCCCCAAATGATGGTAACCCAACGTTATCGGTGTGGTTGGCCCTGGAAGAAGCTATGTAGTAGATTATATATTCAGTTCCTCCCGGGATGGTCTGGAACTCCACCCGGCCTGGGTGGATCCGCTTCCCACTCGGGATGGTCCGGACCCTCACACGGACCGGGTGGATCCGGTTCCACCCAGGTTGATCCGGACCCCCACCCGACCCGGGTGGATCCGGTTTCCACCCGGGATGGTCTGGACCCCCGTTCGACCCGGTTGGATCCGGTTCCCACCTGGGATGGTTCGGACCCTCGCCCAATCTGGGATTTTCAACTTTAAAATGACGGTAATCCAATGTCATCCGAGTGATTGGCCTCATAAACTGGTAGGTAGATGGATAACTCAACCTTCCCTAAAACGGTTGAGTAGTTTAAAAAAATTGGTAAGCCACGGTTATCAAGGCATTCATGGTTGTGATAGTATGTGGAAGAGGTTGTAAAGGACCCTCTCCACAAAAGGTCGGCTTATTACCCAGGGAAGGCACCTTTACTATCAGGGCCCGCCATGTCCCTACAAATATCTTGGCACTGGGAATGATGGACCGTTTTCTATTCCGATCCGCTCATGGTTAGGTGGCTCCCCCTCTTTGCGCTATGCAAGGTGGCGTCATTGACCCATGGGTTGGGGAGGGTAGAAATCGGCAAAGCTGAGGGCCCGGTCAGATCACTCCCCATTAGGGGTTTGATCCGGTCGGGTGTTCAACCACTACCTGATGGCAAGGGATAAAAGCTCAATTGTTGCAGTATATCCTGTTGGATAATGCCTCAAGTAGTGGTCTATATGGTCGATTCTTTTTCAAAGGGGAACGCAAAAGCTCGCTTGACACCAACAAAGGGAGGAGATCCATGTTGAACGCAGATGACCTCAGTCGGACGTGGGACAATGCTAGGTCTCCAAACGGCGGATGTGGATAGCGGGTGCTCAGCCGGATGCGGGCAGTGAGGTTCGCCGAACTGCGTGATTACGAGTGGGAAACGCGTTTCTCTGGGAAAGGTGTTGGAGTTCACTTGAGGCCGAGATCGAACGAACAGGTGGTCATCCATCACGCTTGCGGAATGCATGACCACCAAGCGAAGCCGGTCAGAGCCTACAACGGGACACTCACGCATCTTTCTAACGAAGAGGTCTGCTTGCTCGAGATCAGACAAACCGGGTGCTCATTCTTTCCGTTTGCAGGATGCGTGCTCGACGCCGCAGGCTGTCGGAGGTCTACCCGACGCCGGTTCACCCCGGTAAGGGCGGGCCCCCACGTGCCTACTGGCGGACGGGCGCAGAGCGGTCCCTTCACGGGGACCCTCTCCTGGGCGGAGAGCGGTCGTCTCAGAACCGGCGCGGACAAGGGGAATCCAACTGTTGAAATAAAATAAAGCATTGCGATGCTCCCGACGGATGTTGACGCAATGTGATTTCTGCCTAGTGCTCTGAACGACAAAGTGAAGAGATTCGACCAAATGCAGGTAAACGGCGGGAGTCGCTATGACCCTCTTAAGGTAACCAAGTGCATCGTCATCCAATTAGTGACGCGCATGAATGGATTAACGAGATTCCCACTGTCCCTACCCACTATCCCACCATCCGGGAACCGGACCCAATCGGATCGTCCAGGTGGGGTACCGGGTCGGGAAACAGACTCATCAGGACCATCCGGGTCATTCGGGTGGGAAATCGGACCCATCCAGACAATCCGGGTGGGGAACCGGATCGACCGGGTCGTCCGGGTGGGGAGCTAGACCCATCTGGTCCATCCCCGGGTGGGGAACCAGATCAGCTTGTTCATCCGGGTGGAGAACCGGACCCATTCGGACCATCCGGGTGGGAAACCGGTCCCATCCGGATGGGGAGACGGACCGGCCGGACCATCTGGATGGGGAACCGGGTGGGGAACCGGACCAACCGGGCGGGAAACCAGTTCATCCGAACGGTCCGGGTGGGGAACCGGACCTATCGGGCAGGGAACCAGGTGGGAAACCGGATCAAACGGACCATCCGGATGGGGATTAGGATCGACCGGACCATCCAGATACGGAACAAGATTATCCGGGTCATCAGGGTGGGAAACTTGATCGGACATATCAACCGGACCGGAACCGGGTGGGGAACCGTGTCAACCGGGTAGGGAACCGGATGGAACGGATCGGACGGATCAACCTGACCGAAACCGAGTGGGGAACCCGATCAACCGGGTTGGGAATCGAATAAGCTGGGCCTGTCGGATCAACCAGGCCGGAACTCGGACCTGGCACCGGATGGGGAACTGGGTATGCCTGGTGGGAACCCGATCGGACGGATCAGCCGGGCTTGAACCGGGTGGGGGACCGGATGGACCGGACCGACACCTGGTGGGGAACCGGATCGCAACCGGGTGAGGAACCGGATCAACAAGGTTGGGAATCGAGTGGACCGCATCGGCCGGTCGTATCAACCGGGCCGGAACCCGCATCTCAAACCGGGTGAGAGCCCGATTGGACGGATCAACCGAACCGGAACCGGGTGGGGAACCGGATGGACCGGACCAGACGGATCAACCGGGTTGGGAATCGAATGGACCACTCCGTCAGATCTACCGGGCCGGAACCCGGATTCGGAATCGGATGGGTAAACTAGATCGGACAGATCAACCGGGCTGGAACCGGGTGGGGAACCAGATCAACTGGTTGGGGAACCGGATGGACCGGATCCGAAGGATCGACCGGGCCGAAACCGGGTGGAGAACCAGATCGGAACCAGATCTCATGCATCCCTAGGGCCATGGCAAAGTTTTTCAAAGGCCTTAATTGATGGTAACCCAACATAATCCAGGTGATTGGTCCTGATGTAAGGTAGGGGTAGAGCAATTGTATCCCTCCCTAAGACATTGGCTGGGTGGATCCGGTTCCCAACCTGGATGGTCCAGAACCCCACCCGACTCGAGTGAATTTGGTTCCCACCCGGGATAGTCCGGACCCGCATCCAGCCTGGGTGGATCCGGCTCACACACGGGATGGTCCCACATGGCCTGGGTGGATCCGGTTCCCACCTGGGATGGTCCGGACCCCCACCCGACCGGGTGAATCTGGCTCCCGCCCGGGATGGTCCGGACCCCCACCCGACCCGGATGGAGCCGGTTCCCACCCGGGATGGTCCGGACTCCCACCCTCGGCCCGTGTGGATCCGGTTCCCACCCGGAATGGTTCGGACCCCCACCCCTTGCCTGGGTGGATCCGGTCCCCACCCGGGTTGGTCAAGACCCTGACCCAACCCGGGTGGATCCGGTTCCCACCCAGGATGGTTCGGACCCCCAATTCCGGCCTGGGTGCATCCGGTTACCACCCCGGATGGTCCCGAACCCCACCCGACTCAGGTGGATCCGGTTCTCACTCGGGATGGTTCGGACCCCCACCCGACCCGGCTGGATCCACTTCCCAACCGGGATGGTCCGGACCCCCATTCGGCCTGGGTGGATCCGGATCTCACCCGGGATGGTCCAGACCCCCACCCGGCCTGGGTGAATCCAGTTTCAACCCAGGATGGTCCGGACCCCCACCCGACCGGGGTGAATCCGGCTCCCGCCCGGGATGGTCCGGACCCCTTCCCGACCCGGGTGAATCCGGTTCCCACCCGGGATGGTCCGGAACCCCACCTGACCCGGTAGGATCCGGTTCCTGGTAAGGTTCTTTTGATTGCCCCAAATGATGGCAACACGACGTAATTGAAGTGATTGGCCCTGTAATGAGGTAGGTAGTTGATCATATCATTTGGTTCTCCTTCGGATAGTCCGGACCCCCACTCGGTCTGGGTGGATCTGGTTCCCACCCGGGATGGTCCGGACCCCCACCTGACGTGGGTGGGTCCGGTTCCCAACCAGGATGGTCCGGACCCCACCCGGCTCGGGTGGATCCCGTTTCCCCGGGTCCGGACCCCCACCCGGCCAGGGTGGAACCGGTTCCCACCCGGGATGGCCCGGATCCCGTTCCGACCAGGGTGGGTCTGGACCCCTACCCGGCCTTGGCGGATCCGGTTCCTACCCGGGATCGTCCGGATCCCCACCCGGCCTGGGTGGATCCGGTTCACACCCGGGATGGTCCTGACCCCCACCCGGCCAGGGTGGATCCGGACCCCCACCCGGCCTGGGTGGGTCCGATTCCCACCCGGGATGGTCCGGACCACCACCAGGCCCGGGTGGATCTGGTTCCCTTCCCGGAATGGTCCGGACCCCTGCCTGGCCTGGGTGGATCCGGTTCCCACTCGGGATGGTCCGGACCCCCACCCGACACGGGTGGGGCCGGTTCCCTTCCCGGATGGTGGATCTGGTTCCCTTCCCGGAATGGTCCGGATCCCTGCCTGGCCTGGGTGGATCCGGTTCCCACCCGGGATGGTCCGGACCCCCACCCGGTCCGGGTGGGGCCGGTTCCCTTCCCGGATGGTCTGGACCCCCACCCCCTGTCTTGGGTGAATCCGGTTCCCAAAGGGGATGGTCCGGACACCCCTCCGGCCTGGGTGAATCCCATTCCTGGAAGGGTTTTTCTTATTGCCCCAAAAGATGGTAACCCAACGTTATCGGAGTGGTTGGCCCTGGAGGATGCTATTTAGTCGATTATATGATTCGGTTCCTCCCGGGATTGTCCGGAACCCCACCCGGCCTGGGTAAATCCGGTTCCCACTCGGGATGGTTTGGTCCGCCCCCAGAGGTAGGGGGCGGGACGTACTTGTGGTGCGGAGGGCCATCTAGGAGGCGGGGGCTCTGGCTAAAATTAAATGCAGAGCCCCAAATGTGTTGGGGAGGGGGGGCCGGGAGGGCCCGTGGAAGAAAGGGCAACGGGAAACCGTTGCAGGTTGGCAAGCGCTGCTACCCCGGACCCTCCGTGGAGGTCGACGGGAACCCTCGTTTACGGGGGCAACCGGAGTCCACCTAGGAGAGACCGGGGAAGATGGTGTGCCTCTCGGGCCGGAGGCAAACCAGGTCGATTGAGGGACAGCGAAGCCTCGTTTTTAACAGGGCCGAGCGGGGACCTCGGCCTGGAGGGAGGGACGGAACACAGCCGCCTCGTGCGGTGGCGTTGCCGTCTCGCCGCGGGCGGGCCGCCGCGGCACATGGGAGAAACCGAGGGATGGCTGCCACCTTGGGGCCAATCCATCACACCCAGCTTTGGGTACCCGGGATCGAGGCCCGGAGCCTTCCGCCAGAGGCTCTGGGCCGAAAATCGGAAGAGATGACGGCAGGCGAACAAGGGACGGGCACGCGGGTGGCACCGCGGGCTCTTCTCGGGTTCGGCTTGCCACGAGCGTCGCGAACGCGGACGAGCCTCGGGTCTTGCAGGGAGATAAAGGGTGAATCCACTCCCCGCATCACTCGGGCGCTCTTCCGTGGACCGGCGTGCGGAGGTGTCGGCGAACCGTGGAATCTGTGTTGCGCATTACGTTAAGCGTCGGGCCTGACCCTCGACGCCCTGCGAGCCGGGTGATTCCGGCTGGGGCGGAGGAGGGGAAAAATAAGGGCTCGACGGTGCGCACGCCTCGCGTAGCGGGCCGCTCCCACATCCGGGTGATTTCCGGCGGGACGGCTCGTGCGAGAAAGGGGAAAAAGGGCAGACGTCGCAGGGGGCTTTCGAGCCTGCTGTGACCGAGGCCCGCGAGGGTGCCGTCAAGGCTCCCGCGCTCCTGATCACCTTGGGGAAGGGCTACCTGGTTAATCCTGCCAGTAGTCATATGCTTGTCTCAAAGATTAAGCCATGCATGTCTAAGTATAAGAGGGCATTTGTTCCCTCGAAACTGCGAATGGCTCAATAAATCAGTTATTGTTTATTTGATGGTGCCCAATTACTCGGATAACCGTAGTAATTCTAGAGCTAATACGTGCAAAATGTCCCGACCTCACAGAAGGGACGCATTTATTAGAGCAAAGGCCAATGCCGGGCTTGCCCGGTCCATTTGGTGAAACATGGTAACTCCGCAGATCGCACGGCCTTGTGCCGGCGACGCATCATTCAAATTTCTGCCCTATCAACTTTCGATGGTAGGATAGAGGCCTACCATGGTGGTAACGGGTGGATCCGGTTTCCACCCAGGTTGGTCCGGACCCCCACCCGACCCGGGTGGATCCGGTTTCCACCTGGGACGGTCCGGACCCCCACCCGCCCTGGGTGGATCCGGTTCCCATCCGGGATGGCCCGGACCCCCAACCGACCAGGGTGGGTCTGGACCCCCACCCGGCCTTGGCGGATCCGGTTCCTACCCGGGATGGTCCAGACCCCCATCCGGCCTGGGTGGATCCGGTTCCCACCCGGGATGGTCCTGAGCCCCACCCGGCCAGGGTAGGTCCGGACCCCCACCCGGCCTGAGTGGGTCCGATTCCCACCCGGGATGGTCCGGACCCCCACCCGACCCGGGTGAATCTGGCTCCCGTCCGGGATGGTCCGGACCCCCACCGACCCGGGTGGAGCCGATTCCCACCTGGGATGGTCCAGACTCCCACCCCCGGCCCGTGTGGATCCGGTTCCCACCCGGGATGGTCCGGACCCCCACCGGACCCGGTAGGACCGGTTCCTGGTAAGGATCTTTTGAGTGCCCCAAATGATGGTAACCCAACGTAATCGAAGTGATTGGCCCTGTAATGAGGTAGGTAGTTGATCATATCATTTGATTCTCCCCTGGATAGTCCGGACCCCCACTCGGCCTGGGTGGATCCGGTTCCCACCCGGGATGGTCCGGACCCCCACCCGACACGGGTGGGTCCGGTTCCCACCCACGATGGTGCGGACCCCCACCCGGCCCGGGTGGATCCGGTTCCCCCGGGATGGTCCGGACCCCCACCCGACCTGGGTGGAACCGGTTCCCACCCAGGATGGCCCGGATCCCCTTCCGACCAGGGTAAGTCCGGACCCCCACCAGGCGTGGGTGGATCCGATTCCCACCCGAGATGGTCCGGACCCGCACCCGGCCTAGGCGGGTCCAGTTCTCAACCGTAATGGTCAGGACCCCCACTCGGCCCGGGTGGGTCTGGTTCCCATCCGGGGTGGTTCGGATCCCCACCCGGCCTGGGTGAACCTGGTTCCCACCCGGGATGGCCCGGACCCCCACCCGACCCGGCTGGATCCGCTTCCCAACCTGGATAGTCCGGACCCCCATTCGGCCTGGGTGGATCCGGTTCTCACCCGGGATGGTCCGGACCCCCACCCGGCCTGGATGAATCCGGTTCCCACCCGGGATGGTCCGGACCCCCACCCAACCGGGGTAAATCTGGCTCCCGCCCGGGATGGTCTGGACCCCCACCCGACCCGGGTGGATCCGGTTCCCACCCAATATGGTCCGGACCCCCACCTGACCCGGTAGGATCCGGTTCCTAGTAAGGTTCTTTTGATTGCCCCAAATGATGGTAACCCAACGTAATCGAAGTGATTGGCCCTGTAATGAGGTAGGTAGTTGATCATATCATTTTGTTCTCCCCTGGATAGTCCGGACCCCCACTCGGCCTGGGTGGATCCGGTTCCCACCCGGGATGGTCCGGACCCCCACCCGACACGGGTGGCTCCGGTTCCCACCCAGGATTGTGCGGACCCCCACCCGGCCCGGGTGGATCCGGTTCCCCCGGGATGGTCCGGACCCCCACCCGACCTGGGTGGAACCGGTTCCCACCCAGGATGGCCCGGATCCCCTTCCGACCAGGGTAAGTCCGGACCCCCACCAGGCGTGGGTGGATCCGATTCCCACCCGAGATGGTCCGGACCCGCACCCGGCCTAGGCGGGTCCAGTTCTCAACCGGAATGGTCAGGACCCCCACTCGGCCCGGGTGGGTCTGGTTCCCATCCGGGGTGGTTCGGATCCCCACCCGGCCTGGGTGAACCTGGTTCCCACCCGGGATGGCCCGGACCCCCACCCGACCCGGCTGGATCCGCTTCCCAACCTGGATAGTCCGGACCCCCATTCGGCCTGGGTGGATCCGGTTCTCACCCGGGATGGTCCGGACCCCCACCCAACCGGGGTAAATCTGGCTCCCGCCCGGGATGGTCTGGACCCCCACCCGACTCGGGTGGATCCGGTTCCCACCCAATATGGTCCGGACCCCCACCTGACACGGTAGGATCCGGTTCATAGTAAGGTTCTTTTGATTGCCGCAAATGATGGTAGCCCAACGTAATCGAAGTGATTGGCCCTATAATGAGGTAGGTATTTGATCATATCATTTTGTTCTCCCTAGGATGGTCCTTACCCTCACACAGACTGGGTGGATCCGGTTCCCACCCGGGATGGTCCGGACCCCCACTTGACACGGGTGGGTCCGGTTCCATCCCGGGATGGTCCGGATCCCCACCCGACACGGGTGGGTCCGATTCCTACCCGAGATGGTCCAGACCCCCACCAAGCCCGGGTGGATCTGGTTCCCTTCTCGGAATGGTCCGGACCCCCGCCTGGCCTGGGTGGATCCGGTTCCCACCCGGGATGGTCCGGACCCCCACCCGGTCCGGGTGGGTCCGGTTCCCTTCCCGGATGGTCTGGACCCCCACCCCCTCTGTCTTGGGTGAATCCGGTTCCCAACAAGGATGGTCCGGACACCCCTCCGGCCTGGGTGAATCTGATTCCTGGAAGGGTTTTTTATATTGCCCCAAATGATGGTAACCCAACGTTATCGGAGTGGTTGGCCCTGGAAGAAGCTATGTAGTAGATTATTTATTCAGTTCCTCCCGGGATGGTCTGGAACCCCACCCGGCCTGGGTGGATCCGCTTCCCACTCAGGATGGTCCGGACCCTCACACGGACCGGGTGGATCCGGTTCCACCCAGGTTGATCCGGACCCTCACCCGACCCGGGTGGATGGATATCTCAACCTTCCCTAAAACGGTTGAGTAGTTATCAAGGCACTCATGGTTGTGATAATACGTGGAAGAGGTTGTAAAGGACCCTCTCCAGAAAAGCTCGGCTTATTACCCAGGGGAGGCACCTTTACTATCAGGGCCCGCCATGTCCCTACAAATATCTTGGCACTGGGAATGATGGACTGTTTTCTATTCCGATCCGCTCATGGTTAGGTGGCTCCCCCTCTTTGCGCTATGCAAGGTGGCGTCATTGACCCATGGGTTGGGGAGGGTAGAAATCGGCAAAGATGAGGGCCCGGTCAGATCACTTCCCATTAGGGGTTTGATCCGGTCGGGTGTTCAACCACTACCTGATGGCAAGGGATGAAAGCTCAATTGTTGCAGTATATCCTGTTGGATAATGCCTCAAGTAGTGGTCTAGATGGTCGATTCTTTTTCAAAGGGGAACGCAAAAGCTCGCTTGACACCAACAAAGGGAGGAGATCCATGTTGAACGCAGATGATCTCAGTTGGACATGGGACGATGCTAGGTCTCCAAACGGCGGATGTGGATAGCGGGTGCTCAGCCGGATGCGGGCAGTGAGGTTCGCCAAACTGCGTGATTACGAGTGGGAAACGCGTTTCTCTGGGAAAGGTGTTGGCGTTCACTTGAGGCCGAGATCGAGCGAACAGGTGGTCATCCATCACGCTTGCGGAATGCATAACCACCAAGCGAAGCCGGTCAGAGCCTACAACGGGACACTCACGCATCTTTCTAACGAAGAGGTCTGCTTGCTCGAGATCAGACAAACCGGGTGCTCATTCTTTCCGTTTGCAGGATGCGTGCTCGACGCCGCAGGCTGTCGGAGGTCTACCCGACGCCGGTTCACCCCGGTAAGGGCGGGCCCCCACGTGCCTACTGGCGGACGGGCGCAGAGCGGTCCCTTCACGGGGACCCTCTCCTGGGCGGAGAGCGGTCGTCTCAGAACCGGCGCGGACAAGGGGAATCGAACTGTTGAAATAAAATAAAGCATTGCGATGCTCCCGACGGATGTTGACGCAATGTGATTTCTGCCCAGTGCTCTGAACGACAAAGTGAAGAGATTCGACCAAATGCAGGTAAACGGCGGGAGTCACTATGACCCTCTTAAGGTAACCAAGTGCATCGTCATCCAATTAGTGACGCGCATGAATGGATTAACGAGATTCCCACTGTCCCTACCCACTATCCCACCATCCGGGAACCGGACCCAATCGGATCGTCCAGGTGGGGTACCGGGTCGGGAAACAGACTCATCAGGACCATCCGGGTCATTCGGGTGGGAAATCGGACCCATCCAGACAATCCGGGTGGGGAACCGGATCGACCGGGTCGTCCGGGTGGGGAGCTAGACCCATCTGGTCCATCCCCGGGTGGGGAACCAGATCAGCTTGTTCATCCGGGTGGAGAACCGGACCCATTCGGACCATCCGGGTGGGAAACCGGTCCCATCCGGATGGGGAGACGGACCGGCCGGACCATCTGGATGGGGAACCGGGTGGGGAACCGGACAAACCGGGCGGGAAACCAGTTCATCCGAACGGTCCGGGTGGGGAACCGGACCTATCGGGCAGGGAACCAGGTGGGAAACCGGATCAAACGGACCATCCAGGTGGGGTGCCGGGTTGGGAACCGGACAAACCAGGCGGGGAACCGGATGGATCCGACCAGACGGGTCAAGCTGACCGACACCGGGTGGGGAACCGGATCGGAACCGGGTGGCAAACCAGATCAACCGGGTTGGGAATCAAATAGACCAGATCGGTCGGATCAACTGGACCAAAACCGAGTAAGTAACCGGATCAGAACCGGATCTATTGGGTGGGGACCGGATCGACCGGACCATCCCGAGAAGGGAAACGGATCATCCGGGTTGTCTGGGTGGGGAACATGGTGGGGAACCGGATCAGCCGGGTCATCCGGGTGGGGATTAGGATCGACCGGACCATCCAGATACGGAACCAGATTATTCAGGTCATCAGGGTGGGAAACTTGATCGGACAGATCAACCGGACTGGAACCGGGTGAGGAACCGTGTCAACCGGGTAGGGAACCGGATGGACCAGATCGGACGGATCAACCTGACTGAAACCGAGTGGGGAACCCGATGAACCGGGTTGGGAATCGAATAAGCCGGGCCTGTCAGATCAACCAGGCCGGAACTCGGACCTGGCACCGGATGGGGAACTGGGTATGCCTGGTGGGAACCCGATCGGACGGATCAGCCGGGCTTGAACCGGGTGGGGGACCGGATGGACCGGACCGACACCCGGTGGGGAACCGGATCGCAACCGGGTGAGGAACCGGATCAACAAGGTTGGGAATCGAGTGGACCGCATCGGCCGGTCGTATCAACCGGGCCGGAACCCGCATCTCAAATCGGGTGAGAGCCCGATTGGACGGATCCACCGAACCGGAACCGGGTGGGGAACTGGATGGACCGGACCAGACGGATCAACCGGGTTGGGAATCGAATGGACCAGTCCGTCAGATCTACCGGGCCGGAACCCGGATCCGGAATCGGATGGGTAAACTGGATCGGACAGATCAACCGGGCCAGAACCGGGTGGGGAACCAGATCAACTGGTTGGGGAACCGGATGGACCGGATCCGAAGGATCGACCGGGCCGAAACCGGGTGGAGAACCAGATCGGAACCTGATCAACCGGGTATTCATAAAAGTATAAAAATATATAGGGGCCAGCAAGCAATGCAAAACCGGACCAACCGGGTCATCCGGGTGGAGAAAACCGGATGGGGAACCGGACCAGGAACTGGATCAACCGGGCCATCCGGGTGGAAAACCAGACCGACCGGGGTCATCCGGGTGGGGACCGGATCGACCGGACCATCCCGGGAAGGGAAAAGGATCATCCAGGTTGTCGGGGTGGGGAACTTGGTTTGGAACTGGATCGACCGGACCATCCGGATGCGGAACCAGATTATCCGGGTTATCAGGGTAGGGAACCGGGCCAACCGTACCATCCAAGTGGGGAACCAGATCAACCGGACCAACCAGTTGGGGAGCCAGGTGGGGAACCGGACCCAACCGGGCCATTTGAGTGGGGAACCGAACCCAATTTGACCGTCCGGGTGGGGTACCGGGTCGGGAACCGGACCCGTCCGGACCATCTGGGTGGGGAACCGTATCAACCGGGTCATCCGGGTCGGGAACCGGTTCATCCGGATCACCAGGGTGGGGGCCCGGACCCATCGGGACCATCCGGGTGGGGAACCGGATCGACCGGGTCATCCGGGTGGGAAACCGGACACGTCCGGACCATTTGGGTGGGGAACTGGATCAATCGGGTCTTCCAAATGAGGAACCAGACCCATCCTGACCATCTGTGTTGGGAACCGGACCCATCCGGACCATCCGGGTTAGGAACAGGGTGGGAAACCGGACCAATCGGATCGGGGAGCCGGATCATCCAGGTCATCTGGGTGGGGAACCGGATGGTTCATCACACCCGTACAGCGTGCACGAGTCCTGGTTTGCCGAGACAGGCAGCAGCGCGGCCGCGAAGATCGCCCTGAGAGCCGAAAGCTGCGACGAGTCACTGCTGGTTCCGCCCACCGCTGGTTCATTATCTATCCCATTCGGATCAATAAATATCTTCGGTACAATCTGCCTCGATTTGGGCCGGAAAGCCGTCGTCGGTGAGCAGTAGAGGAGTAGCAGGAGGAGGCACGCTGCTATGGTGGTACTAACGTGAGTGCGCAACGCATCGTGAAGAACGGAGACGGAACGCGCGACTCGAGGATATTCTACGTCCGCCATGTTTGACTCCGAGTCAAGCGATTGCTAGCTTCCAGAAAATGTCATTGGAGAAACCAAACGTACTAACGCAGTTTCAGAGTGAAACCTGAAATGAGTTTCCATTTCGAGCGAGGAAGTAAGATAAGGGAACGAATTGGAGCGATACGAAGCTGAGCGATACGAAGCCGAGCGATAAGATGGCGGTGAGCTTTCCTAGAAGAGCTGAGCGCACGGCATCCGCCTACGTGGCAGTTTCCACGGCAGACACACCCAGCACGTGCCATGCAATATTCTCGCCAATGGCCGTCCACATACATACTGAGCTTAGTCATTGCCGGTTCCTGTAAGATGCGATGTGCGTAGGCTAGGGCAATGAAACGAACGGCTGCTGCTACAGCAGCAGCATGGACGAATAGAATGCACGCGACAGCAGCGCAAGCAATACGTGGGCTTGGCTTGGCTTGGCAGGCATTCGTCCTTCCACAGAAGCACTACCATTAGTGAGAAGCAGCACTACAGAGAGGCACCACTAGCGAGGGCTAAGGGCGTATCCCTGGGTGGTGGCAAGGCCACTGTAGCTGGCACTGTTGATGGCATGCGGGTTTCCCGCATGCCATCAACTTTTGGCCCGAGTCGCGCGCGATTCGCAGTTGGTGGCAATCGAAACACATTTGGCAACAAACCCACCCGAATTGAAACCACCAATCACAGCACAGACCCGAAACCTCTCTCGTCGTGTAGGCGGTTACACCCCACTTGATTTGAGGAACCAACACCAACTGACTGGGTCATGTTACCCGGTCCACAATTTCACAATTCCGCGCAACCAATCACATTTCACAATTCACAATTTCACATTTCCACAATTTTCTGACACCAACCCCGCGATATACAGATTCGTGGCATGTGCATTTCCCGCCTGCCATCTACAGTTGCCCTGCCACCACCCAGGGATACGCCCTAAGTGTGAGGGCATGAATTGCATTGCAGCTGTGGATTGGATTGGAACACAAGTGGGAGTGGAAGTGGAAGCAGAAGTGGAAGTGGGAGAAGTTGAGCTGTCATGGGCTGGGTTGGGTTGCGATGGGTTAGGTTGGTTTGGTGATTATTTGGGCTAGGTGGGTGAGGGCTTGGTTGGGGCGAAGGGGTTTGGGCGACGGAAGGTTCGGCATTTTGGGCGAGGCTCGGAAATTGGTGCAACTGACAACTAGAGGTGGCATCACGCATATCGAAAGCAAAGAAATTTGAGAAAGGTTAAGTGCGGTCCATGATCATTATGACTTGACGCAGCACGGTGAATCGGTGATGCCGGCTGTGTTGAGTTGGTTTGGGTTAATTGGGCTGGTTTGGGCTGGGTTGGCTAGGTTGGGTGTTGTTGGCTGGTTTGATTTCCTTGGCTTGGTTGGGTGTGGTTGGGCTAGGATAACTTAGGGTTGGTTGGGTAAGGTTGTAGCGAATGGGGATTGGGCAGGGAAGGTTTGGCATTTTGGTCGGGGCACAGAAGAAATGACGAATGAGGGGAGATTCGAGAAAAAGCGGGTCTGCAAAAGGTCGAGTGCGGTAATTAGCTTTACAGATTGGTGTAACGGGGTAAGTGAGCCAAATTTGAGACGTGCGCTGGGTTGTTGCTACTTCCCTCGAATCCCTTGCACGATTATCCGTAAGTCGACTAGGCACCTACCTACCACTCTCATTTACTCGCACTCCTCCCACATTAGGAAGCAGTTACGGTAGCTCTTTAGGGCGCGTTATTCTCATATCAGGTCAGCTCAATTTACGCAACCAGAAACGATTTTCATAGGGTAACCAGCTAGCAAGGGTTAAAACGTCTCCCCATACAGAAATGCGCCAAACTGTGGGGACACATACGGACAAGTCCCTACACGAAACAAATTCGTGCAGATTTCAAAATTTAGCGAGGCCCCAGCAGCTGTCTCCCTTAACAGACGTGTCCCTCGCAAATCCAATGACCAGATTCGGTTTCCAGCATGTATCAGAAATGTGCTATTCAATCTGTGCAGATTTCGAAAAATTATGTCATTTTTGCCGAAACGAACGCGTGGGACCCGCCCTTATGAAACATATAGGGATAGAGCGATAGAGCTGAAATGCGACGAGGAGCACATAGTTCCAACATATGTTTCCGGATCCCTGCCTTTTAGTCGAAACTACTTGTTAGTCGACTCAGAAGATTCGATTTTATTACCTGCGTTCTTGCACTAACCGGTATTAGTAGCGCGGTTCACGATTCCTACAGCAGATCGTCACACAACAAGAGCCTGTTCAAAAGTCATGTTTTACAAGCGCATTCATTACAGGGTAGAATAATGTCTTTTGCGCTGCGCCACGTGCCATGGGCGTCGTGGAAGGAGTAGGAGGCGGTGAGGGCGAATCTGCTGGCCCCGCCGCGACCCGCGGCGAATCCATCTCCCTTCCAGATCGACCGGGAAGTACGTAATAGGTGTAGCTGTGTCCCCATTGTAGTGCGATTCGTGATTCGTTTCCGTGTCTTGTGAGTGCCCTGCGAGGATTTAGATGCACTGAGGGATGCTTACTGGGTCGTTCAGCCTCGGTAGGTAGCACCGTAGCAGCCAAGCCACGGCTATCCCTGATATGAAGCCATGCGTTATCCCCGAAATGAATTTTGATTGTCCTGGGAGGGGTGAAATACGGTGAGTAAATTCTCAATCGTCGTGTCCTCATTTCCCCATTTTCACGTATTCATACATCTTTGAAACCGCAAACCCTGTTCCGTTCCGTTCCCCTCCATTCCGCGCTTGCGTTTTGAACTGACAGGTGGCAGCATGGCAGATTGGGGGCCTGGTTCCCGTGTCCGTGGACGTGACAGCTGGCATGCTCACCGTGGAGCTAGACCCGGACCTGTGGTAGGTTCGGGGCTGCAGGTTCGGAGTGGTACGTTTGGGTGACGTAGGTTTGCTGTAGGGAGGGCTATCCAGCTAGGGCGTGTTCATAAAGTTTGTTTGAATGCAGCTGAGTGAGGTGATTTACTTCCCCCCCCCCCCTCTCTGCCTCCCTCGCATCGCTTTTTTTTACGCTTCAAAAACTGCCCACATGGTGCGCTCCCCCCCATTGGTGCTTTGCCAGTCATTCTCTGCTGTAAAATATAAAAAATTCATCCGTACATCCTCTTCCTCCGTCCGTGCTTCGCCATTCATTCTCCCCCATAATGCAATCCATCCGTATACCCCGTCCACACCCCTTCCTTCCTTCCCCCGTCCCCCCAACCCCCCCCATCTCTCCCTCTCGCAATCCCACCCTCCCCCACACAGGCCGCCCCACGTGGTTCCGCCGCTCCTTGCATTCGTGCTCCGCCCGTCACATTCAGCTGTAATAATCAGGTCAGTGAGTCCAACACAACGACCCAAGGTTGAGAGTGGTTCTGTGTGGTTGTGTGTGCTCCGCAAGTCATATGCGGCTGTGATTATCAAGTCAATCTGTTTGATCCCAACACTCATGGTTGAGAGATTTTCTGTGCGGTTCTGTGCGGTTTCCACTCTATAGGCGGTCAGTTGTACGCTGCATGCCGTCATCATCAGATGGATCAGTTTGAGCCCAACACACTGCCCCGCACAGTTAGAAGAGATTCGCCAGGTAGCGTTCCGACATGCTAGTAAGAAGAGGAAGAGGTTATGTGCGCTACGGGCTGGTCTTGCCGTCATTATCAGGTCAGTCTGTCTGTTGCCCAACACACAGGATATGTCACGATTGCAACGGTTTTTAGCCGTGCACTTACGGTTCTGGGGGGTTCTGTGTGGTGCGGTTCTGTGCTCCGCCAGTCATGCGCTGCTCTGCCGTCACATCACTTGTCCCTTCTTCCGTTTCCTGACTCCTGTCAAATGTATGCTCGTGTTCGTAGGTGTTCGCAAGTGTTCGTAGGTGTTTGTAAGTGTCCGTAAGTGTCCGTAAGTGTTTGTAAGTGTTTGTAAGTGTTCGTGACTGGTTTGGGTCTTTGTGAGCAAATTGGTTACTCTTGAGAACTCTGATAAGTCCTTTGTGTTCTCCTCCCCCTTCTTTCATGCACGTGATGCATGCAGGCTCGTGAGTGGTCTGTGACAATTGCAGCCCAGCCCTGGGTCGGTCGGTGGTGAGGGTGGCGGCTCACGTGGGCATTCCAAGTAAAAGAATTAGATTCCTGAGACGTCTCAGAAATTTCCTTCTTCCATGCCCGTGATACATGTATGCAGGTTCGTGAGTGGTTTATGTGACAATCGCATCGCAGCCCAGCCCTGGGTCGGTCGGTGGTGAGGATGGCGGCACACGAGGGCATTCCTCGACTGCTGGTGGACGTCAGGCATTGAAAGGCTGGAACAGCAGTACAGTAGTGATGGGTGGTCTGATGGGAGTTTCCACTGCCCGTGGCACATGCACGTTCGTGAGTGAGTGGTCTGTGTGACAATTCCTAAGCCCGAAAACCTAAACTTTTTCCTTTACGCTCCCGTTCCCCTTCCTCCTCCCCCTTCTCCCTTTCACAGCCCTGGCCCACAATCCCCTGCTGCAGCTGCCAGTTCTAAAGCTCCCCGCACCATCCTTCCTCCCCCCCTTCCTCACTCACTCCCCCTTCTTTCCACCCTCCCGCTTTTCTTTCCTGTCTGTCTCCCCTCAATTCCTCAACCTTGGCATACAATCGCCTGCTCCAGGTGCCGCTGCTGCTACTGCAGCTGTGAGAGCTGAATTGAAACACACTTGGCCTCGTACCATTCTTCCTTCCCCTCCCTCCTTCCTTCGCCCCCCCTCCCACTCTCCCTTCCCCTTCCCCTCTTCATCCCTTAAAGGTTTCTAGCCTGGCCCACAATCGCCTGCTGCATCTACTGGTGCCGTGACTCCCCATACCATCCTTACCCTTACTCTCCTTACTCCCCCTTTCTCCCCACCCTGCACTTCCCTTCCGCCTTCCCCTTCCCCTCCCCCGCCTCCTTCCCCTGCGCAGCCCTGCCCCATAATCGCCTACTGAACTGCCCTGCCAGTGCTGCGACTGGCAGTCACTCAGGTGAGAGGAAGGGGTGTGGATGGTGGTTGTGATGTGATGTGAGGAAGAGAGAGAGTCAGTGCACGAGGGAGGGTGGAAGGCGAGAGGAGATGGAGGAAGGACAGGGAGGGAGTATGGGCCCACTCTCTCTCCCTCAGTAAGAGGTTCCTTGTTGCAGCTGCCAGTGCTGCGACTGGCAGTCCCTCAGGTGAGAGGAAGGGATGTTGGTGGTGGTTGGTAGGAAAGAGAGGGTTGAAGGTAGAGTTAGTGCAAATGGCAGTCACTCAGGTGAGCGGGAGGGGTGTGGATGGTGGTTAGTAAGCGAGAGTGAGAGAAGGACAGAGGTACCGAGAGAGTCAGAGCGAAGTGGCTGGTGGCGAAGTGGCTGGTGGCGAAGTGGCTGGTGGCGAAGTGGCTGGTGGCGAAGTGGCTGGTGGCGAAGACGCTGGTGGCGAAGACGCTGTGACAACAGGAGGAGCAGGGAGAATTGGTCACTCACCTTCCGCTTCCCTTGTTCCCCGTTTCGGTGCTGCGATTGGTAGTCTCTCACGTGAGCGCGAGGGGTGTGGATGGTGGTTGAGAAGAGAGGGTGAGAGCAGGATAGAGGTGCCGAGAGAGTCAGAGGGAGATGGAGTCAAGAATTCTCAGAAGTGACCCCAACAGCAAAGGATATAGATAAATTTTGAGGTGCCTCGAGGAAACAAAGAAAAACAAAGAAAAACTCAAAAGTGACTGCAACTTGAGGGATAGAGATACCGAGAGCGTTAGAGCGAAGTGGCTGGTGGGGGGAAGTTGCTGTGACGAAAGGATGAGAACAGAGGGAGGGTCACTCTTGCCTTCCGCTTCCCTTGTTCTCCATTCCGTTCCAGGCTCTGATGTGGTTGGTGACAAACCTCGTTGTTGCAGGCGTTTTTCTTTTTCTCTCTTTTTTTACTGCAGGCGATTTTTGATAGTCCTGGAAAAATCCTCTACCTATGTTCTCCATTCCGTTCCAGGCGCTGGGGTGGTTGGTGACAAACCTATCCCCCTCATTCTTCCCCTGTCTTTCTTCATCCTCCTCCTCTCTCCACTTAACTCCAGGCCTTGGGCTGGCTGATCAGCAACTACAGTTGTTTTAATATTCTCAATAAATTGGAGAGTGTTTTCGATAGCATTTTAAAATCTTTGAGAATTCCAAAAAACACTCTGCAATTTTGAGGATTCTCAAGAACACTTTGCAATTTTGAATGTTGTCAACAGATTATTTCCACTCAACTCCAGGCCATGGGCTGGGTGAAAGCAACAACTGGAGCAGGCAGGCGGTTATGCTAGCAGCAGGCAACGAGCAAGGAGGGGAAGAACAGCACACCTTTCTCGAATGGTCCTTTCATTAATGTAATATATTTTTACAGCCTGGGACAAGCAATGCTAGCACGCACACCTCTCTCTTTCTCATTCTCCCTCTTCTCCTTCCCCCTCTCTTCACCCCAGGCCCTGGCCTGGCTAGTTAGCAACAACTGGAGCAGGCAGGCAGCTATGCTAGCAACAGGCAACGAGCACTAAGCGCACCTATCTTTATCGTTCTACCCTTCTCCCTACCCTCTTCCCTTGTTCTCCATTCCACCCCAGGCTCTGGGGTGGCTACTGAGCAACTATTGGAGCAGGCAGGCGGCCTGCTGGCAGCAGGCAGGCAATGGGGATGCAGAGCAGAGGGCCACCCACCTCTTCATTCTGTTCTCCCCCCTTCCCTCCCTTGTTCTCCATCCCTCTCCAGGCTCTTAGGTGGTTAGTCTGCAACTATGCTGGAAGCAGGAGGAATCTTGCTGAGAATCTCCTTCCCACAAACATGAGGTTCGGCGCAGACCCGGGCTGGGCGTTCGGTCCGGATGGAGGTTCAGGCGGGCCAATCTCGAACGAGAGAGTGTGGGAGGAGGAGCAGAGTGGAGTGAGTGCAGGCGGCTCGATTCGGAACGAGAGAGTTTGGCAGGAGGAGCAGACCGGTGAAAGGGAGAGGGGATGGGGAGAAGAAATTGGTGGGGCGGTTGCGGAAGGTAGGGGCGAGGGACAGGGATAGTGTTGGGGGGATTGGTGGGGTTAGAGGGGAAGGGGACGATGGAGAAAGAGAGGAGAAGAGAGTAGAAGCAGGATCCGGTACTGCGTTTGGTAGTGGTGCTGGTGGTGATGCTGTTGGTGTGGTGAGGTGGGTGCAACATCACATTTTGAGAAGGCTGCAAGTGCTGCATTGTTGGGAGAAGCAGCAGCATCAATAGCACGAGCAAGACATCAGCCGCAGCAATGCTGACATTGTTGTTGATTCTTACCTCCTCTTCTTTTAATCATATTGTTTCACTCTGACACCAGGGAGGTCACTTTGGAGGTCATCTTTCATTTGCTGTCTTCTATGCCTAACTTTTGACAAAGCAATTTGGTACTTTCATTCGTATTTCCACCTTGGAACGAACATAGGGTACATTTTTTCTGCTAGATGAAGCAAGAATTTGGCCCGACTACTGTACTATGCGGCTGTATGGGCAGGGAAGGAGCATCTCTTTAGCTTGCTATTGTAAAGAAATTATACGTCACCATAAAAGAGATATACCGTATGACATATGCGTTGTAAATTATATTACCGTAGTAGTGGTGATCATATGCACAAGCAGGGATGGTTCCAAGCACAGGCAGACAGCGGGGTTCGTTTCTCCGCAAAGGGGTACTTTTGGGGACAGTGTTACCCTGTTTTCAAGTGATAAACCTTTGCCTCCCGCTTGAGGTATGTAGACCGCAGCTTTAAGAGCAGTCATGGCAGAGCGCATGAGAATGTCATCTGATGCTAAACACTCCTCAACGATGGACACACACCGCTGCCGCCGCTTCTCCGCCGCTTGCTGCACGTGGGTTGAGGGGGGTGAGCGGGAAGAGGGGGGTGAGCGGGAAGAGGGAGGTGAGCGGGAAGAGGGAGGTGAGCGGGAAGAGGGGGGTGAGCGGGAATTGGGGGATGAAGGGGGTGAGAGCGATGAAAAAGATGAGGGGGGTGAGATGAGAGGGACGAGAGATGGGTGTGCTGCATGGCATGGTGTGCTGCATGGCATGGTGTGCTGCATGGCATGGTGTGCTGCATGGCAGGGTGTGATGCATGGCACGGTGTGCTGCATGGCATGGTGTGCTGCATGGCAGGGTGTGATGCATGGCATGGTGTGATGCATGGCATGGTGTGATGCATGGCATGGTGTGCTGCATGGCATGGTGTGCTGCATGGCATGGTGTGCTGCATGGCAGGGTGTGATGCATGGCATGGTGTGATGCATGGCATGGTGTGCTGCATGGCATGGTGTGCTGCATGGCATGGTGTGATGCATGGCATGGTGTGCTGCATGGCATGGTGTGATGCATGGCATGGTGTGCTGCATGGCATGGTGTGATGCATGGCATGGTGTGCTGCATGGCATGGTGTGATGCATGGCATGGTGTGCTGCATGGCATGGTGTGATGCATGGCATGGTGGGATGCATGGCATGGTGTGATGCATGGCATGGTGTGATGCATGGCATGGTGTGATGCATGGCATGGTGTGATGCATGGTATTGTGTGATGCATGGCATGGTGTGATGCATGGCATGGTGTGATGCATGGCATGGTGTGATGCATGGCATGGTGTGATGCATGGCATGGTGTGATGCATGGCTTGGTGTGCTGCATGGCATGGTGTGATGCATGGCATGGTGGGATGCATGGCATGGTGTGCTGCATGGCATGGTGTGATGCATGGCATGGTGTGATGCATGGCTTGGTGTGAGGCATGGCATGGTGTGACGCATGGCATGATGTGACGCATGGCATGGTGTGACGCATGGCATGGTGTGACGCATGGCATGGTGTGACGCATGGCATGGTGTGACGCATGGCATGGTGTGACGCATGGCATGGTGTGACGCATGGCATGGTGTGACGCATGGCATGGTGTGACGCATGGCATGGTGTGACGCATGGCATGGTGTGACGCATGGCATGGTGTGACGCATGGCATGGTGTGACGCATGGCATGGTGTGACGCATGGCATGGTGTGATGCATGGCATGGTGTGATGCATGGCATGGTGGGATGCATGGCATGGTGTGATGCATGGCATGGTGTGATGCATGGCATGGTGTGATGCATGGCATGGTGTGATGCATGGCATGGTGTGCTGCATGGCATGGTGTGCTGCATGGCATGGTGTGCTGCATGGCATGGTGTGCTGCATGGCATGGTGTGATGCATGGCATGGTGTGATGCATGGCATGGTGTGATGCATGGCATGGTGTGATGCATGGCATGGTGTGACGCATGGCATGGTGTGACGCATGGCATGGTGTGACGCATGGCATGGTGTGACGCATGGCATGGTGTGACGCATGGCATGGTGTGACGCATGGCATGGTGTGACGCATGGCATGGTGTGACGCATGGCATGGTGTGACGCATGGCATGGTGTGATGCATGGCATGGTGTGATGCATGGCATGGTGTGATGCATGGCATGGTGTGATGCATGGCATGGTGTGATGCATGGCATGGTGTGATGCATGGCATGGTGTGATGCATGGCATGGTGTGATGCATGGCATGGTGTGATGCATGGCATGGTGTGATGCATGGCATGGTGTGATGCATGGCATGATGTGATGCATGGCATGGTGTGATGCATGGCATGGTGTGATGCATGGCATGGTGTGATGCATGGCATGGTGTGATGCATGGCATGGTGTGATGCATGGCAGCGGTGCCATGGGATGGTGGGGGCCTGCACTACTACCATACCGGGGTGATGGCGCATATGCTGGGTTCGATGCAGGAGAGCAGGTGGGTGGGGAAGATGAGCAAGCAGCGGTGCCATGGGATGATGTCGTCAAACGGCAGCTTCTAGTTGTCCGCCACCACCACTGGTATCGCGCCAGCTGTCAGCGCCTGGTTGGTCGGGGAGGGGCTGGGGGAGTGGTGAGGGAGGCGGGAGGCAGAAAGGAGGGGGAATGGAGAGAAGGGAGGCAGAAGGGGGCATGCAGGTTGGAGGAAGGGGGAAAGGGTGGTAAGGAGAGGAGAAGCATGGACGAATGTAGCAGTGCTGGTTGCAATTGGGAAGGCAGCCATGGCAACGGTGATGGGAGGTGCAGTGCGAGTAGTGCTGTTTGCCCTGCCCACTCTCTCTAGTTAGCTCCCATCCCACCTCCTCCGAGACCCTGAATACACTCTCTCTCATGAGCCTCATGCGAATTAGTACGTGGACGTGTGTACGATCCAGCAACCCAGCCCCCCATTCTTGAGCCACCTCGATAAGCGGTAGGTGGAGTGGTGGAAGCCGGCGGGGACGAGGGCGAAAGAGGAGTTCATGAGGGCGCAACAGCTTCGCTTCGGCCATTGCAAGTGCTCAAAACGGTGCGGAATCATACCACTTCGAGCCCGCATTTAGCTCATGCCTGCACCCACCCACCCACCCTCCTCGATGAATCGATAGGTGGAGGCCTGGCGGCCGGCGGGGACGAGAGCAAAGGAGGAGTTCATGAGGGCGGGGTAGGAGAAGGAGCGGAAGAGCGCCGCGTCCGCGTTGCACTCGGGCAGCAAAGACGGGTCCTCCGAGATTATCCTCCGATTCGTGGACCCTCTGTTGAGAAAGGTGGGGGTTAGTGATTTGCAGTTTGCTGGCTACAGCGTGGTTCGACACTCTGCTCCATGGGAGGGGGTCGAAGAGAGGGATGAGTTTAGAATGAGTTGGGAGGGCAGCAGCAATGAGGGTGAGGAGTGGCGCGGGATAGATGTGGATGGCAGTGGGCACGAGAGAAACTGTGAGACCTGGTTGGTGGATCAGCTGTGGTCGCCACTCTCCCACACTCCTCACTGCCCATGGATTGATTCACACGCTCTGCTCCTCCACTCACCCGCACTGAGTGACAACAATGATGTCCTTGCCGTTGTGCAGCGCCTTGAACTCTTTGGAGCTGCTGAAGCTGCCGTGCATGGAGCCCAGGTAGCGCGTGCCCATGAACGTCAGCAGGTACCGCCTCTCACCCACCGCCACCGCCCGCATGGCGGCAGCGTGGCGCTTCCAGGTGGGCGGCAGCGGCAGGGAGACGTCAAAGAGCGCGCGGTGCACTGTGAGGTGCGCCGCTGTGAGCATGAGCGCCGCCTTGCCCACACTCCACGCTGGTGGGCCGCTCCAGTTGTCCGAGAAGCTGTTTGAGGGGGGGGGGTGCAGGGGAGGGGAGGGGAGGAGGGAGATGTGAAGGGCGAGGGCTGAGGTGGTGAGGTATCAGAGGAGGGGAGTGGGGCAGTGGTGGAGTGAGTGGAAGATGGAAGCAGCGTGGTGAAGCAGGGCCGGACGAATGGAGATCTCCCTTTGCGTATAGGCTTGTGTTTGGCAATGGCACCTATGGACATACCTGAAGTTAACATCGCCTTATAAGCACATGGCTGTCACCTTACTAGCACATGATGGCTTCCGTTATATGCAAACCACCTTACGAGCACATGTCACTCCATCAGCACACAGTGCCTGTCACATTATAAGCAAGTCACCTGATGAGCACGTGGTTCTGACCTGATAAGCACATGGCACCTTATGAGCACTGAGCTGGTGGCGGGCCAGTAGGAGTACACGAGGGGCTCGTGGGCGGGTGGGGAGGGGCAGCGGGGGAAGTTGAAGCAGGCGTCCATGGTGCACAGGGGGAAGACTGGAGGGAGGTGGAAGGGGCGGTCTGAGTACCATAGATTCGTCTGCATAGAGGGGGAGGGAAGAGAGGGAAGGAATGGGTGGGGCGGAAGTTGAAACAGGCGTCTGCGGGTGGTTTGATTTGAGGTCGCTGTGTTATTGCGGGAACACGGGGTTATGGCAGTGAGGGGAACATGGGGCGAGCGAGAGGGGAATTGGGCAGTGACGGAGAGAACGCATCATGGTGACGAGAGTAAGGACGAGAGAGTGAGTGGTAGGGACGAGAGCGGGGGCTTGCGTTGACAACGACGGTGAAATACTGCTCATCACCCTGGATCAAATTTGACGGGGAAGAGGTGAGAGTGCAGGTGAGGGAGAGTGCAAGGGCACGAGGCAAGCGCGGCGGGGGGGAAGGGGCGTTGCCTTGACTGTGACGGTGGGGTTGGCGGAGGAGCAGTTGGCGCTGGGGTCGTGTGGCTCGTGCGGCAGCTCCACGCTCCACCCCGCCTGCCGCTCTCACACGGCCCCCCGTGGATGGGTGTGCGCGCACGGCGCATGGGGGCGGATGAGAGGGGGGGGGGGGCGCATGGGGGCGGGAAGGACGGGTGGCGGCGGGATGGGGTGGATAGTTGAGGTGTGCGAGAGGATTGACAGTTATGGCAGGCGGGGGGAAGGGGAACAAGGCGGGTGGGGGGAAGAGAAGCAGGGGGGGGGGGGGGGGGGAAGCGGGAGGGTTGGGTCAGAGGCAGCGTGGTGTTGCTGGTGAAATGCAGAAGCGCGGAATCGTGAGGGAAAAAAGGGGAGGTAGGGGAGGAGAGACGATCAACGTGCGGAGCACACATTGGAGGAGGGGGGCCGGGGAGAGGGAGAGGGGGAG
This sequence comes from Closterium sp. Naga37s-1, assembly GCA_947471745.1. Classification (NCBI taxonomy): domain Eukaryota; kingdom Viridiplantae; phylum Streptophyta; class Zygnematophyceae; order Desmidiales; family Closteriaceae; genus Closterium; species Closterium sp. Naga37s-1. The sequence continues at coordinate 125,208 of CANJKZ010000971.1, forward strand.
AGTGGGGGGAGACAAAGGGGAAGGGAGGGTGGAAGAGAGGGGGAGGGGAGGGGAGAAAGGGGGAGGGGAGGGGAGAAAGGGGAGAGCGCGGGGCACCTGGCGGTTGGGGAGGCGGATGCAGCCGAGGAGGAGCAGCGAGGTGGCGGCGACCGCCAACAGCAGCAGCGCGACGCCCATCTGCGCCGCCGCCATCGCGCCGCACGTCCACCGCTCGCCCGCCGACCGCCAACGCCCGCGCGATAGCGGCTTGGCGCCGGGGCTGGCCGCCTTGGCGGACGGCATGGCTGCCTCCGCGGGGCGCCAGAGGCCCGGGCGCTTAGCGGAGATGGCGACCCATGGCTGGTGCGCTTGGTGAATCATCGCGGCTCCTCATTGACAACTCATGCTGCACACGTGGACGTACGGAAACGCGTCTCGCCTGGGTGACTGTAGCGAGGAAGGGGGGACTGGCAACGAATAAACTAACGCGTAAAAGGCAGTCGTAGGGGTGGCCGTTCTGGAATCGGGAACTGGATTCAACTACTTGATACTGGTCGCATTTGATGCATCCGAAGGGAAAATGTAGAACGACCAAGTTACAATATTATGTAGAATGTTTTCCCTTACCTGTGATTGTTATGAGTTGTAAAAGAGAGTGCGCAGGTAAACGAATAACGAGACTGTGATTAACTGATCTGAGAATACAATGAAGGCACAGACTAATGTAGGGACTGTTGGAAACAAGTGACTTAAGCGCCTCTGTCGTGTCGAATCACTAAGTCACAAGCAAAGCAAAGCATAGCGAAGCATCAGCGAGTCAAACTTCAGAGGTTGAGTAACTGCCGGAGGTTACGAGAAAGTCAAAGGTCAGCGACCTTTGACCTAAAAAATACAGCACGACAGCAAGGACAAACAACTGACTCTCTACTGAGCAGTTGCCCGAGTCGTCACTGTATCGAACCGCAACAGCAAACAGGAAAGCATTCGTTAACTGTATCTCTTCATATTCCTTGTACTCTTATATAAGCTTGTATCTCTTTACTTTAATCAATCTACTTTGCCCTCACATACCAGCGCAAGGTGGTTCAACTACTTCATTAAACGCTTCCGCATTTACAACAAAGCCCTACTCAGAGTTTAGCCTTGCAAAGATCCTAAGGGCTTTCCTCAGCCCAACAGGGACTAGCCTAGCTAGACGGGAACCTCGGACGAGCGAGGTTGGGTGCAGGTTTGGCGATGGGAAAATGCCGAAGGCGACGCGAGGAGCCTCGGCAGCGTTGAAATCGGCCGAACGTGCAAAGTCCGAAAATCGGGCTGTACGCGAAGCAGTCAACCCCGATAAGGAATTCGGGAAAATTCCTTACACTACCCCCCCCCGCCCTTAAGAAAGGCGGTCAATATCCGAAACACGCCTGCGCACCACGTAATCACCAACAAGTGACGAGGCAGACAGCGAGTCGGAGTGCATCCACGTGTCGTCTTCACGGATGCGGTCAGTCCAACGGACTAGGAAATCCACGTGGCGACCAGCTGCGTCGAGTCGAACCCGATGTGCCAAAATCTTCGAAGGGTCAAGAGTCGGCTCCGGGACAGGGCATGCATTTGGTGCAGCTTGTTGCCGCGCGATGTCTGTCGTGGCTGGCACGAACTTTCGAAGCAGGCTGACGTGGAAGGCGTCATGAATGCGCCAGTCGTCGGGTAGCAGCAGCTTCGCGGTGACAGGTGTCACCATCTTGATAATTTTGAATGGCCCACAAAATCGTGGCCGTAGTTTCGACGGGCCGGGCAGGTGCAGGTTCTTCGTGTCAAGTAGCACTAGTTGCCCAGTGGTCAAGACGAGTTCCCGGCGTAGAAGGTCGGTGTATTTGCGGGAAGTTATATTCGCCTTGCGAATTGCATCGGCGGCTTTCTCTCGGGCTTCCTGAAGTTCCGTCACAAAGGTTTGTGACCGCGGGACTGGGTTGTCGAGAGAAGTCGCTGTAGGAACCGTCGGGTCCATCCCGTAATTTAGGAAAAACGGGGAGTGATTAGTCGTGCTGGACGGCGCGTTGTTGAAGGCGAACTCCAACATTGCGAGAGAGTCTTCCCAGCGGGCAGGGTCGGGGCAGTTTGTCCTGATCAGCTGCTCCATGGTCTGATTGGTCCGCTCGGTCTGGCCGTCCGTCTGTGGGTGATAGGCCGATGAGAACTGTAGTTTCGTGCCGCCCACGTCTCTTTCCAGAATTTCGATGTAAACTTCGGGTCTCGGTCGCTGATGATCGCCGAAGGGATGCCGTGCAGTCGCACGACCGTTGAGATGAAGAGGCGCGCAGTTTCTTCGGCTGTGATTGTTGTTCGGCATGGGGCAAAGTGCGCCATCTTCGTGAAGCGATCGACGACGACGAGTACAGCGTCGTCGCCGGACGGTCCAGCTGGCATCCCCGTGACAAAATCCATTGTCACTTGCTGCCACGGTCGTTCGGGTGGCTCGAGGGGTTGCAGCAGCCCAGCTGTTCGTTGACGTGTCGATTTCATGGCTTGGCACACCCTGCATGAGGACACATATCGCTGCACGTCGTTAGAGGAATCAGGCCAGTAATATTGACGGTGCAGTAATTTCTGGGTTTTGTCAACCCCGAAGTGTCCGGAGAAGTTAGAATCGTGGACCTCTTGGATGAGAAGTTCACGCAGCAGCCTGTAAGCGGGAACCCAAATCCGGTCGGTTCTGGCTTTTAGGTAATAATTCCCTTTCTGCGTCGTGAAGAACGGGTCCGTAGTGTAGCCGTGGGTAAATAGTCCGGTAAGTAATGGGTTCGACTGGGTGATGAGTACTGCAGCGGATTGTACTGTCGGTCGGGTCAGGGCGTCGGCGATGTTATTCGCCCCTTTCTTGTACGTGATGCGGTAGGTGAAGTGGCTCTCCATGTAATCCAGCCACCGAATTTGTCGCGGGTTGAGGTTGGGCTGGGCTCGCAGGTACTGTAGGGACTTGTGGTCCGTGCGAACAGTGACGTCGGCGCCCACCAAGTAGCAGCGCCACAGTTTGAACGCGTGTATTATGGCGAGCATCTCCTTGTCGTGGATCGGGTAGTTGCGTTCGGCTGCCTGCAGCTTGCGTGATTCGTAGGCGATCGATTGCAACCCGTTCCCGAAATCTTGGAGTAGCACAGCTCCGATGGCGAAATCTGAGGCGTCGGTGACGACTTCGAACGACTTCGATGGGTCGGCGATGCGCAGCATAGGAGGGGAAACGAGAAAACTCTTGAGTTCCTGGAAAGCCGCTTCTGCCTCCTCCCCCCACACAAAGTTCCTGTCCTTGTGCAGCAGGTCGGTCAGCGGGCCGGTTATCCCCGCCATATTCGGGATAAACCGCCTGACGTTATTCACGAATCCGAGAAAACTCTGAAGTTCCGTGACGTTTGTCGGGGACTTCCACTCCTGTATGGTCTTGATTTTCGCCGGGTCGATTTTAATGCCGTCGGGTGAGATGACGAGCCCCAAAAACTCCAAGTCCTGCTTAAAAAACTCGCACTTAGAGCCCTTGGTGATGAGTCGGTTCTCCTGCAGCTGCTTAAACACTGCATCCAGGTCTCGGAGGTGCTGCTCCCGTGTCTTGCTAAAAATCAGGATATCGTCCAAGTAGACGATGACACATCGGTCTAGAAGATCCCGAAAAACCCTGTTCATGGTCAGTTGAAATGTCGAAGGCGCGTTCATGAGGCCGAAAGGCATCACTGTAAATTCGTAACTCCCGTAGCGTGTGCGAAACGCAGTCTGGTGACAGTCGTCGGCGAAGACTCGAAACTGGTGGTAACCGCCACGTAAGTCAATCTTCGAGAAATAGCGAGCGCCGCGAAGTTGGTCGAGGAGGTCGTCGGTGCGTGGGATTGGGTAGCGAGACTTGATGGTGATCCGGTTCAGCGCGCGATAGTTGATGCACATGCAAAGCCCGCCGTCTTTCTTCGGAGTGAACAGGATCGGTGCTGCGAAGGGAGATGTGCTGGCTCGAATGAACCCTTTCTCCAACAGTGCGTCAATTTGACTTCGCAGCTCCTCGAGTTCCGGCTGGGTCAACCGCCACTGTGACCGAACAGTCGGCTGCGCGCCAGGTTCCAGCTGGATTTTGTGGTCCTCTGGTCTCTCGGGTGGCAGTCCAGGTGGCAGGTCGTCGGGGAAAATGTCGGGGTACCTCCGAATCAGCTCCGCTAAATTCGGTGGTACAGCTGCACACAGCTTCTCGATGTCTTTTCCGTCGGTGTCAACCGCCAACTCGCGTAAGCAGACAGCGAACAGATGCGCGCCCCTGTTGAAGTGGCGAGCTATAGTGATGGCTTTGACGCACGGGGCTTGGATGTAGTCAGGTGTCCATGCAGGCAGTTTAATTAGCCCCTCGTGCTTGTTGATGCTGCACGATCACGTTGTCCAGTCGATGACGGGGTTGTAACGTCGCAGCCAATCACGTCCCAGCAGCACGTCGCAGCCGTCCAGTGTTGTCGCGAGGAACTTCATGCTGAAGCCGAAATCGTTGCCGCACTCGATCCTAACCGTCCGTGTTTCTTCCGTTCATCCACGAGGCGTGCGTCAATTTCGGGCAGACACCTGTCAAGTTGCAGCTTGCATTTTTTTGCGCTCGCCAAGTTGAAGAGGCTATGGCTGGCCCCTCCGCCGACGAACATTTCCAAGTTATTTTTTAACACCTTGCCAGCGACCAGCACAGGGTGATCCACATGTGTATCCCCGTTATTCGGCCGAGTGCGATCGATTGCATGAATCGGAACCACGACTCGGTGGGGATGGTGGGGTTTGGGCGACGGAGCACAGTCAGTAAAGGGCCCGCTAATTACTGACTCTTCCCATTTCCCTGCTCCTTCTTGTCTTTCCCCGTCAGCGGCGTTTTCTCGTGGCAGTCTTTCATGTAGTGACCCGTCTTCCCACACTGGTAACACGGTCCCTTAGGAGGGCGGTCGGGTGTATGGACGGCGTTGATCGTGGCCCGATGGGTCTGGCCACGAAAGCGGTTTCCATCCCTCGAAGCTGCTCTCGCGTACTGCATCAGCACATCTGTTGACTCCGCCAGCCGTACTGCTTCAAGGAATTTTGTCGGGCGGCCCCTGCGAACCTCGTACTGTATCTCGTATTTGAGGCCGCTGATATATTTATCCAACCGCTCTGCTTTCAACATGTCATCAACTTGGTCGGCGAGGCCCATAAATGATGCCGTGTAGTCTTGGACAGAAGCCATCTGCGACCATGCACGCAGCTTCATGCGAGCTTGCTCCGAGGCGGATGCGTGCACGAAGCAATCCCGTAAGGCCGCGCCCCACTCCTTCCACATGTGTATCGTGGTCACTCCGAAGATTGATTGTGCCACTTGATTAGTCACTGTTGAGGTCTCGTCTGCCGCATGTGTCACACCTGTCGGCGTCCCCGTTTCCAAGGTTCGGCGCCACCACTCAAGCGCTGCACCTCGAAGAAGCGAAACCGCGTAATTAATACGCGTGGAAACGTCGTTAACTCCTGCTGCAGTGAAGAAGACCTCGACCCCGAACAACCACCCCTTTACTGTAACGGTCTTGTCCGTAGGATTAAACGGGGGCGGGTTGACGGGCTTGATCGTAATCGCCGTTACTGCAACTGGCTCTGCTGCCGCTCGCTGCCTATCCTCCTCTTCGAAGTCACGTGTGAGCGCGTCCAAGGGATTGCTCACCGCTTGACTGTTGCCCTCGCCTTCGTCTTCGGGCGACACCTGACGCGCTTCACCTCGCGTCTGGCGCAGCTCGGCGTTTTCTTCACGCAGTGTTGTCACTTCCGCCATTAATGACTTCATGCTTTCCTGCACTTCTGCCACTTGCGCCATCATCTTGTTAACCGCCTCCTGATCCATGTGCCTAGCGCTACGTCTGGTGGGCAAGCGGGTCTCCGTGGCCTTCAGGCAAGTGAAAACACGAACTATCGGAGTCGGGCAGGATTGAATTAACAATCCCTGCGGCCAACCGTCGTGTAGTCACTAAACCAGCCACACCCGTGCCACCAAACTACCCTCGGAAAAGCAGGGTGAACTAGGAAAGTAGCTCTGATACCAGGTGTTATGAGTTGTAAAAGAGAGTGCGCAGGTAAACGAATTGTCAATTATATGCATGTTATATCTGTTTAGGCTGTAGTGGGGTAGCCAATGTAGGGTACAACCCCTTAGGGTTCTCATCCTTGTACCCAAACTTCCTCGACACTCAATCATCCCTACCAACCTACTCTTACATGGTATCAGAGCACTTAGGTCTTAGGACCTAATTTCCTAGTGGGCCCACCGTTAACTCTCATGTTTTAGGGTTTCCCCTGCATGTCGAGCTGCCCCACCCGTCGCGCCGCCCTGCTGGCCGCGCGACGCGCGTTTAATTTTTATTTTTTCTCGTCACGCCGCCCTAGGGCCCGGCCCCGTCCGTCACGTCGCCTTAGGGCCTTCGTGCCGCCCACGGGAGCCAGTCGCACTGCCCTGCTGGCAGCGCGCGACCCCGCCTGGCCCGTCGCGCACCTGTAGGGCCCGCGAGCCGCCTTTCCCTGCCCGCCGCGCCGCCCCTTTTTGGCAGCGCGCTGCTCGGCCCCGCCCTCGCGCACCCCTACGGCCCTCGTGCCGCGCTCTGACAGCCGATGCGGCCCCGCCCTGCCCCAACGCCGCCCATGGACCCAGAGCAGCCGCCCCTGGCTCCTACAGCAGCCGCCCCTGGTGCAGCCACCCCTGGACCCTTAAGCAGCTGCCCCTGGACCCTGAGCAGCCGCCCCTGGCCCCTGCAGCAGCCGCCCCTGGTGCAGCCGCCCCTGGACCCTCGAGCAACTGCCCTTGGACCCAGAGCAGCCGCCCCTGGCCCTTGAAGCAGCCGCCCCTGGTGCAGCCGCCCCTGGACTCCGTGCAGCCGCCCCTGGACCCCACGACGCCACCCCTGGACCCGCGACGCCGCCCCTGGACCCCGTGCAGCCGCCCGCCGAGCGCCGGCCCTGCTCTTCCCGCCACTGGTGAGCACATGCCTTGTTAGCGCACTGCCTGCCTGCCAGCCTGCCTGCCAGCCAGCCTGCCAGCCTGCCTGCCAGCCTGCCTGCCAGCCTGCCTGCCAGCCTGCCTGCCAGCCTGCCTGCCTGTCTGTCTGCCTGCCTGCCTGCCTACCTGCCTGCCGCGCCTGCCCTGCCCGCGCTGCTGCTGCTACTACTGCCACTACCACTGCTACTGCTGCTACTGGCGGTGGCCAGATGCAGCTCCAGCGACGTCCGCGCGAGTCTCTCACGCCCCAGCAACTTCGTGAGTGGTACGCTAGTTGGGGTTGTGGCGGTAGCCGTCGTGGCTGTCGCCCTGGAGCTGGTCAGTCGGGAGCGTCTGGCAGTGGCCAGCTGCAGCTGCAGCGGCGTCCGCGCGAGACCCTTACGCCCCAGCAGCTTCGTGAGTGGTACGCTCAGAGTAGAGGGTCTTTGAGTACCGTTCGCTGCCCGTACGTCATTCGCACACGTGATCGGACTGGTCAGGCTTGCGGGACGCTTAGTCACACACAGTCCCGCTGCTTCGCTCGTCTGAGCGTCGCCTGGCGTACCGAGTTTGGCGACGAGGCTGAGCTCCCCGACTGGGTGGAGCTGCTTGGGCAGAGGGTAGATATATTTGCTCTTGACTATGATGCTATTCTCACTGCCATGTATGCATTGCCTACTAGTGCTGACCGTGCCTGTTACCTGTGCGTACCGCCTGACCCAGATATAGAGCCTGCTGCTCTCGGTGCTGGTGAGGCTGCTGCTCTAGGTGCTCGTGCGTCTCCTGCTCTAGGTGCTAGTGCGTCTCCTGCTCTGGGTGCTGGTGAGGCTGCTGCTCCAGGTGCTGGTGAGTCTGCTCTCTCTGGTACTGCGCCTGCTGAGGCCTTGTACACCTTCACACTTGACTCAGGTGCTTCCCGCTCCTTCTTTCGCGACAGCACCACCCTCACGCCGCTTAGCCGGCCGGTTCCAGTCTCCCTGGCAGACCCCTCTGGGGGTCCAGTCCTTGCGCACTCCTCCACGGTCCTGCCGTGTCCGGCGGTCCCGTCTGGCTCCCTGTCAGGTCTTCACCTCCCCTCGTTCTCTACGAACTTGGTGAGTGGTGCTGACCTCCAGGACCAGTGGGTTGACCAGTTCACTCCTGGAGGTCAGCGCGTGACCCACTGTACGTGCTCCCGGACGGGCCGGCACCTGGCCACGTTTACCCGTGCGCCTGGCTCGAGTTTGTACACACTGACTACTGTGTCCCCTCAGGTCGCTGCGTCTGCGTCTGCGTCAGGTCAGCTAGCGGCTCCCTGCTTGAGTCGCGCTTTGTCGCACCAGACCCTCCTTTGGCACCACCGTCTTGGTCACCCCTTGGTGCAGCGCCTTCGTAGCATGCACCGCCGTGTCCTTGTCTCTGGTCTTCCCAGGGTTCTCCCTCCCCTCCCACCCTCGCCTGCTCCTCCCTGTCTTCCCTGTGTCGAGGGGCGGCAGCGCGCCGCTCCTCACTCCTCCTCGTTCCCTCCCACAGAGGCTCCCCTGCAGACCCTCCACCTGGACGTGTGGGGCCCAGCCCGCGTCCGTGGACAGGGCCACGAGCGGTACTTCCTGCTGGTCGTCGACGACTACACGCGTTACACCACGGTCTTCCCCTTGCAGCGCAAAGGGGAGGTCCCTGATGTTTTGATCCCTTGCATCCGCGCTGTTCGTCTCCAGCTCCGCGAGCGGTTCGGGACGGACTTTCCTGTCCTGCGTCTGCACTCTGACAGAGGTGGTGAGTTCTCCTCAGACCTCTTGGCAGCCTTCTGTGCGGAGCACGGCATCCGCCAGACGTTCACGCTTCTGGCCTCTCCGCAGCAGAATGGGGTTGCTGAGCGCCGCATTGGCTTAGTCATGGAGGTCGCTCGTACCTCCATGATCCATGCGGCTGCCCCCCATTTTCTGTGGCCGTTTGCGGTCCTTGCCGGAGACCTCGCCCACACTGCTGTGGACGGGGAAGGTTGGCGATGCGTTGTGTTTCCGGGTCTGGGGTGCTCGTGCCTTTGTCCGCGATACCACCGCGGACAAGCTCTCCGCCCGCGCTGTTCCCTGTGTCTTCCTTGGCTTTGTCCCTGACGCGCCTGGTTGGCAGTTTTACCACCCCACCTCGCGCCGTGTCTTCCCCTCTCAGGACGTCACGTTCGACGAGTCGGTTCCCTTTTACCGTCTCTTCCCCTACTGCACTGCCCCTCTCCCTCCCCCGCCACTCTTCCTCGCTCCAGGTGCTCCCCAAGTAGACCCCCTCCCCGCTCCTGGTCCTGCTCCTTCAGGTGTGTCTCAGGTAGACCCTCCTCCCTTGACTGCGCCGGTTGAGGTCACTGGTGACTCAGGTCCTCCTGAGAGTGGTCCTGCTCGGGTTGCTGCTTCTGGGGGTGCTGAGCCTGGGGGTGTTGAGCCTGGGGGTGCGGAGCCTGGGGGTGCTGAGCCTGGGGGTGCGGAGCCTGAGGGTGCGGAGCCTGGAGGTGCTGAGCCTGAGTGTGAGGAGTCTGGGGGTGCTGCACCTGCGGGCGCAGAGGCGTCTGGTGAGCAGTCTCCTTGGAGCGGCCGTCTCTGTAGTCGCTCCGCTGGTGCTTCGCCGCTCCACTCTCGTCGTTGACTCCCTCTCTCCCCACAGCACCTGCGTGAGTGGTACGTTGGCCGTCAGGGTCGCGCTGCTGGAGCTAGGGGCCCTGCTGCGGGAGGCGCTGGAGCTGGTGACTCTGCTACTGGAGTTGTTTCTGCTGGAGGTTCTGGAGCTGCTGAGGGTGCTGGCGCTGGAGGTTCTGGAGCTACTGGAGGTGCTGGCGCTGGTGGCGCTGGAGCTGGAGGTTCTGGAGCTGCTGAGGGTGCTGGCGCTAAGGGTTCTGAGTATGCTGTTACGCGGTCTCCTTGGAGTAGCCGCCTTCGTCCGCGTGTGCCTCTCACCTCACAGCAGCTGCACGACTGGTACGGTCGCCGTCAGGGTCGCGCTTCTGGAGCTCGGGGCTCTGCCGCTGGAGGTACTTCTGCTGACGTCACTGGAGCTGGGAGTGGTCCTGGTCCCGGAGGTGCTCGTACTGGGGGTACTGGAGCTGCTGGGGCTGGAGGTGCTAAGCCTGAGGGTGCTGCTGCTAGAGACACTGGGTCTGGGGGTGCTGCTGCTGGAGACACTGAGGCTGGAGACCCTGGGACTGGAGGTGCTGGTTCTGGGGGTGCTGCAGCTGGTGGAGCTGGTCCTGGAGGAGCTGGCGCTGAGGGTTCTGGAGCTGCTGGAGGTGCTGGAGCTGCTGGGGGTACTGGAGCTGCTGGTGCTGGTGGAACTCCACAGCCGCGCCTGTTCTTTGCTCCTCCGTCTCCGTCGTCCCAGCCACCGCCTGACTATGTGCTTCGCCAGGTTCTTAGTCTCCCTTCGTCTACTGGTCTTCCGTTACAGCCTGGCTCACCACTGCCTGCTCCTTCTCCTTACACTGAGCAGACAGGGGGTCTTACTGAGCGTCGTGAGCTTGCATCGCGTCCTGTCTCGCCTGTCCGTTCTGGTCGTTCCGGTCGCCGTGTCCCTCGTTCGCGTCAGCCGGCTGTCTCCGGCACCCACCTCGTCGTCCGTCGTCCTTCCTCTCCTCCGCAGCGTGTTCCCCTGCCGTCCCCTCCTGCGTCTTCTCTGCCTACCGTTCCTGAGCCTGAGTCTGACCGCACCCGTGCTGCTCACCCTACTGTTACGCGTCTGCTAGCCACAGTTGTCACTGACCCGTCGTTTGAGTCTGCTGCTGCGTCTGCCTTCGTCGCTGAGCTTGTTGACTTTGCTGCTGCCTGTCGTCTAGACTACACCGCTAGTCTTGTTGCTGAGTCTGAGTCTGTCTGTCCTCCGTCCGTCGGGGGTGAGTGTGCTCTTAGCACGGACGTCCTTGAGGACAGGCAGGAGGACCTTGAGTGTCTTGCAGCCGCTGCGCCTCATCTCGTGTCCATGCTGCTTGCTCCTGAGGGAGACCCGGATGCTTCAGACATCCCGACCCCGCGCTCTTACGCTGAGGCGATCGCGGGTGAGTACTCCTCTCAGTGGCAGACAGCCATGGACGCAGAGATGGCATCCTGGAAGTCCACAGGCACATACGTCGACGAGGTTCCCCCTCCTGGGGCGAACATCGTCAGTGGCATGTGGATTTTCAGGGTGAAGCGGCCGCCAGGTTCTCCGCCTGTCTTCAAGGCTCGTTACGTTGCTCGAGGCTTCAGTCAGAGGGAGGGAGTCGACTTCTTCCAGACCTTCTCCCCCACCCCGAAGATGACTACTCTTCGGGTGCTGCTGCACGTTGCCGCTCAGCGTGACTACGAGCTTCACTCTCTTGACTTCAGCACAGCCTTCTTACAGGGCAGCCTGCAAGAGGAGATCTGGCTGCGCCGCCCACCTGGCTTCACTGGGTCGTTCCCTCCTGGTACCCAGTGGAGCCTCCGGCGGCCAGTCTACGGTCTCCGCCAGGCGCCGCGTGAGTGACACGACACACTGAGGACGACACTTTCGGCTCTTGGGTTTGCTCCGTCGACTGCTGACCAGTCGTTGTTTTTGCGCACCGACACTTCGCTGCCGCCGTTCTACATCCTCGTGTATGTCGACGACTTGGTCTTTGCCACTGCTGACACTGAGGCTCTCGCCCTGGTGAAGTCAGAGCTGCAGAAGAGACACACGTGCACAGACCTGGGTGAGCTGCGCAACTACCTTGGCTTGCAGATCACCCGGGACAGAGCACGCCGCACCATCACACTGACTCAGTCACACATGGTGCAGCAGGTCCTTCAGCGCTTCAACTGCACCTGGTCCTCGGCACAGGCCACTCCTCTGACTACAGGTCACTCGCTCTCAGCTCCACCTTCGGACGAGTCCGTAGAGCCGAGTGGTCCTTACCCAGAACTAGTGGGCTGCCTCATGTACCTGATGACCTGCACTCGTCCTGACCTTGCGTACCCTCTTGGCCTTTTGGCTCGCTACGTCGCTCCTGGTCGGCACCGAAAGGTGCACATGGATGCGGCTAAGAGGGTACTACGCTACTTGTGCAGTACATCGGGCATGGGGCTCGTGCTTGGAGGACGGGGCGACGTTGTCCTCACTGGTCACTCGGACGCTTCTTGGGTTGACGACCAGGCTACGCAGCGGTCGTCATAGGGTTACACCTTCAGCCTTGGCTCTGGTTCAGTTTCTTGGCGTTCTACACGCTCGTCTTCAGTTCTCAGCTCCAGTTGTGAGGCTGAGATCTACGCCACAGCCATGGCTGCACAGGAGTTACGCTGGCTCACCTACCTGCTGACCGACTTGGGAGAGCGGCCCTTGTTCTCCTCCAGTGCTGTACGTCGACAACAAGGCCGCCATTGCCTTGTGTCAGGAGCACAGACTGGAGCACAGAACGAAGCACATCGCTCTGCGTTACTTCTTGGCTCGAGAGTTGCAGCAGCGTGGTCAGCTTCGTCTTGCTCACGTGGCCACTCGGGCCAACACTGCTGATATATTCACCAAGGCACTTCTGTCTGGTGATCATCAGCGTTTTTGTACTCTGTTAGGCCTTGTGCCCACGTTTCCTCACTTGCTGTAGACTTTGTTTGTACTGTGATATATATATATATATATATATACCTGCATGCTTGCTCTGCTAGGTAGAGATCACTGTGCTGTTGTTGTTGCATATATAGCTCTGCATGTGAACTGGCCTTCTGGCCCCTTTGCTTGTGCTCAGTGTGTGTGGTGACGTTGTGATCCACCCTGAGCTTGCTTTGCTTCTCTTGACTGGTCTTGTGACCCCTTGCTCTCCCCCACTGTGCCTATGGGGGTGTGTCAATTATATGCATGTTATATCTATTTAGGCTGTAGTGGGGTAGCCAATGTAGGGTACAACTCCTTAGGGTTCTCATCCTTGTACCCAAACTTCCTCGACACTCAATCATCCCTACCAACCTACTCTAACACGAATAACGAGACTGTGATTAACTGATCTGAGAATACAATGAAGGCACAGACTAATGTAGGGACTAGCCTAGCTAGGAGGGAACCTCGGACGAGCGAGGTTGGGTGCAGGTTTGGCGATGGGAAAATGCCGAAGGCGACGCGAGGAGCCTCGGCAGCGTTGAAATCGGCCGAACGTGCAAAGTCCGAAAATCGGGCTGTACGCGAAGCAGTCAACCCCGATAAGGAAATCGGGAAAATTCCTTACAGTGATACTGGTCAGTTTCAGAATTGAAAAAAATATGGTTATTGTTACGTTGGTGAAATCCTATTTAATACAATCCTTTTAATATTTGTTCTTATAGATAATTTAATTGAGAACAACTTTGGGCAAAGGTTTAATAAGGTAGTTGATACGATATTGTTAAGGCAGCTGAAAGCTGTCTTCCGAATATCGCTAGATTGACGACACCTCCGAGCTGCTTGTATCGGAGCATAACTGAATTGACTGTTGCCTGTCACGGCGACACATCCGATCACCATTCGACCCCCCCTTGTCCTCCCCGCGGCCCCATCGCTCCTCAGCGCGACTCCGCTAGTCGCCTCGTCGTCACTATCGAGGCAAACCAGAGCCTTACCCACCAGTCGCCGTCGTGGATTGCGACAGGCCTCCAGCGCAGCATGCCCGACCACACAGCTACCTCATACGCCTCCCGCCAGGCAACGGGCAGCCCAACTCCCCGCCAGCCTGCGCCGTTGCTTTCCACGATGCTCCGCCGTTCCGCCTCTGAGTGCGACGGGTGCGCCGTTGGCGGGCCTCTGACGGGTGAGCGGCGACGCCGCCCCGCTAGCCGCTGGTGGGAGTTGGTCAGCCCGCCTCCATCTGATGCCGCCACGCCCTCACGTCGCCCTCCGTCCGTCTCCGTCGCTCTCGTAGGTGTTGGCTTTTCGTTGGCGAGGGGCAGAATATGGGCGACGGGACGGCGAGGAGGGGCGGGAGAATGCGGAGGGCGGGTGGTACGGATGGCGCGGGACGACTCCACTCGCTGCTCGCTGCGCACATCGGAAATAGAGAAGCGCGCTTGTCCGTTGCTGTTCTGGCCGCCGCTCGTGTTGTCGTGCTCGTGCTGCGGCGAGACAGATCAAGGCCCTTGGGAGCACAGCAGCAGGACTGATTTTCCGCCGCTTTCTTGCGTCTTCTCAGCTTCCCACCCTTCGTATCCCTGCTCAAGCGAACAATAGGACGCCCACACTTAGATCGAACTCGTCAGACTGCCTGCTCTCAACTGCGGCTTTCTAGACTTGGATAGTAGATAACCGCTGCTTTCCCGCCCGTGTCGGCGCTCGCGCCCTCGCAGCGCTGTTGCCACGCACCCCGCGTCTCGCGGCGATGGCTTCGCGGCACCACTTTCCCGCCGCGCGGCACCTCGCGTGCTTCGCGTCGTTCGCGTCGCCCACCCCCTCGCTCACCCCGCTCGTCGACCCCGCCGCCCCCACCACCGACGACCCCTTTCCGTGCACCGCGGACGCGTCGCCTTACGCGTCCCCTGACGCGTCGCCTGGCGCGGAGGGCTCTCTTAACGGAGACGCGCATAGCGAGGAGGGCAGCGCTGTCGCGGAGAGCGAGACTGGACGCGCAGGGCGGGGAGCGGAGGGCGCGCGCATGTGCGAGGAATACGTGGCGGCGTGCGCCGCCGTCATGCGCCACCGCCACGCCCTCGACCACCATGCGCCCTCCGCCTCCGCCATCCCCGCCGCCTCCGCCGTTTCCGCCGTCTCCTCCGTGACCCCCGCCCCGCCTGTCTCGCCTGTCTCTCCCGCGCAGCCGTGGATCGAGCTGGCTGCTGACACCAGCAGTGACGTCACCACGGACATCAGCAGTGACGTCAGCGGTGAGATACGCAACGGCATGAGCATGAGCGGCACGAGGCGGCCGTTCGGCTCGCCCATCATCATGACCCCTGCCTCCTCCGCTGCTGCTGCGGACCGTTACGGGAGGAAAGCTAGCCATGCTGCTGCGTGGTGGGGTGGCGGTGGGGGAGGGGATTGCGGGGGTGAGGGGCGGGTGGTGCAGCAGTTCCATGTGCGCACGGACGACCTCTCTTACACGGTGAGTAATGGGGGAGTATGGGAAGGTGGGGGATGCATCTGGGTTGATAGTGAGATGCATCGTACAAACACATTGGCTATTATCTCCTTCTCCTCCCTCCGTTCCCACTGCCCCTCTCTCATCCCCATCGAAGCCCCTCCCCTCCCCATTTTTCCTTCTAGGTCCTCACCTCTCCCCTTTCCTCTCTCTCTTCGCCCCTTTCCTCTATCCCCTCCCTCCTCTCCCCTCTTGTACTCCCTCAGGCTGTCAACGGGCGCACCATTCTGAACCGAGTGAGCGTGGCGGCTCATCCCGGGCAGCTGCTTGCGCTGGCGGGGCCCTCGGGCAGTGGAAAAACGTCTCTGCTGGACGCCATTGGCTGCCGCATCGATCCGGGCAGCCTGTCGGGGTCCATCCTCGTGAACGAACGCCCCATGCCGCCCAGCTTCCGCAAACACTCCGCCTACGTGCTGCAGGTTGGTTTCGTGTGGTACAGATGGGCTTGTGCAAGTGGGTGGGTGTGGTGTGGTGCAGCTGGGTGCCTGGGTGGACTGCGGGTGGGTGGGTGTGGTTCATCCCCTGGCTGGCCGTGCCGTGTGCTCCTGACCTCGTAGCAAACGTTCCTGCCCCCTGCCCCAACTTCTCTTTCCTTCCCCCACCTCCCCCCCACCAGGACGACGCCCTCTTCGCCCTCCTCTCCGTGCGCGAGACACTCGACTTCGCCGCCAGCCTGCGCCTGCCGGCCACCGTGACGCCGGCCGCGCGGCAGCAGCGAGTGCAGCAGCTGCTGCAGCAGCTGGGGCTCACCGCGTGCGCCGACACGCCCGTGGGGGACGAGCGGGTGGGTGGGGCGAGCGGGTGGGTGGGGCGAGCGGTTGGGTGGGGCGAGCGGGTGGGTGGGGCGAGCGGGTGGGTGGGGCGAGCGGTTGGGTGGGGCGAGCGGGTGGGTGGGGCGAGCGGTTGGGTGGGGCGAGCGGTTGGGTGGGGCGAGCGGTTGGGTGGGGCGAGCGGTTGGGTGCCACTTGGTTCCTGTAGGCTGAATGAGAGTGATTGCTTACCACTTTGGGGCGTCACACACACCCCACCCCTCCTCGCCGCACTGCCATGCATGCTTGCTTCTCAATTTCACATCACATCCCCCCTCCTCTCTTCCACCCCCCTCCCATCAACCCTGTCTATCATGTGTCTGCTCACTCCCATCTTCCCCTCTCCCCAACCTCACTCCCCACCCTCTCTCTCGACCCTCTCTCCCCACCCCCATCTGCCACCCCTTTCCCGACACAGCACCGGGGGGTGTCGGGCGGGGAGAGGAGGCGCACGTCCATCGGGGTGGAGCTCATCCACAACCCCGCCGTGCTGCTGCTCGATGAACCCACCTCAGGTCCACTCCCACCTCAGGTCCACTCCCACCTCAGGTCCACTCCCACCTCAGGTCCACTCCCACCTCAGGTCCACTCCCACCTCAGGTCCACTCCCACGTCAGGTCCACTCCCACCTCAGGTCCACTCCCACCTCAGGTCCACTCCCACCTCAGGTCCACTCCCACCTCAGGTCCACTCCCACCTCAGGTCCACTCCCACCTCAGGTCCACTCCCACCTCAGGTCCACTCCCACCTCAGGTCCACTCCCACCTCAGGTCCACTCCCACCTCAGGTCCACTCCCACCTCAGGTCCACTCCCACCTCAGGTCCACTCCCACCTCAGGTCCACTCCCACCTCAGCTCCACTCCCACCTCAGGTCCACTCCCACCTCAGGTCCACTCCCACGTCAGGTCCACTCCCACCTCAGGTCCACTCCCACCTCAGGTCCACTCCCACCTCAGGTCCACTCCCACGTCAGGTCCACTCCCACCTCAGGTCCACTCCCACCTCAGGTCCACTCCCACGTCAGGTCCACTCCCACCTCAGGTCCACTCCCACGTCAGGTCCACTCCCACCTCAGGTCCACTCCCACCTCAGGTCCACTCCCACGTCAGGTCCACTCCCAAGTCAGGTCCACTCCCACCTCAGGTCCACTCCCACCTCAGGTCCACTCCCACCTCAGCTCCACTCCCACCTCAGGTCCACTCCCACCTCAGCTCCACTCCCACCTCAGCTCCACTCCCACCTCAGGTCCACTCCCACCTCAGGTCCACTCCCACCTCAGGTCCACTCCCACCTCAGCTCCACTCCCACCTCAGGTCCACTCCCACCTCAGGTCCACTCCCACGTCAGGTCCACTCCCACCTCAGGTCCACTCCCACCTCAGCTCCACTCCCACCTCAGCTCCACTCCCACGTCAGGTCCACTCCCACCTCAGCTCCACTCCCACCTCAGGTCCACTCCCACCTCAGGTCCACTCCCACCTCAGGTCCACTCCCACCTCAGCTCCACTCCCACCTCAGCTCCACTCCCACCTCAGCTCCACTCCCACCTCAGGTCCACTCCCACCTCAGGTCCACTCCCACCTCAGGTCCACTCCCACCTCAGCTCCACTCCCACCTCAGGTCCACTCCCACCTCAGGTCCACTCCCACCTCAGGTCCACTCCCACCTCAGCTCCACTCCCACCTCAGGTCCACTCCCACCTCAGCTCCACTCCCACCTCAGGTCCACTCCCACCTCAGCTCCACTCCCACCTCAGGTCCACTCCCACCTCAGCTCCACTCCCACCTCAGGTCCACTCCCACCTCAGGTCCACTCCCACCTCAGGTCCACTCCCACCTCAGGTCCACTCCCACCTCAGGTCCACTCCCACCTCAGCTCCACTCCCACCTCAGGTCCACTCCCACCTCAGCTCCACTCCCACCTCAGGTCCACTCCCACCTCAGGTCCACTCCCACCTCAGGTCCACTCCCACCTCAGGTCCACTCCCACCTCAGCTCCACTCCCACCTCAGGTGCACTCCCACCTCAGGTCCACTCCCACCTCAGGTCCACTCCCACCTCAGCTCCACTCCCACCTCAGGTCCACTCCCACCTCAGCTCCACTCCCACCTCAGGTGCACTCCCACCTCAGGTCCACTCCCACCTCAGCTCCACTCCCACCTCAGCTCCACTCCCACCTCAGCTCCACTCCCACCTCAGGTCCACTCCCACCTCAGCTCCACTCCCACCTCAGGTCCACTCCCACCTCACCTCCACTCCCACCTCAGCTCCACTCCCACCTCAGGTCCACTCCCACCTCAGGTCCACTCCCACCTCAGCTCCACTCCCACCTCAGCTCCACTCCCACCTCAGGTCCACTCCCACCTCAGCTCCACTCCCAACTCAGGTCCACTCCCACCTCAGGTCCACTCCCACCTCAGGTCCACTCCCACGTCAGGTCCACTCCCACGTCAGGTCCACTCCCACGTCAGGTCCACTCCCACCTCAGGTCCACTCCCACGTCAGGTCCACTCCCACCTCAGGTCCACTCCCACCTCAGGTCCACTCCCACCTCAGGTCCACTCCCACCTCAGGTCCACTCCCACCTCAGCTCCACTCCCACCTCAGGTCCACTCCCACCTCAGCTCCACTCCCACGTCAGGTCCACTCCCACCTCAGCTCCACTCCCACGTCAGGTCCACTCCCACGTCAGGTCCACTCCCACGTCAGGTCCACTCCCACGTCAGGTCCACTCCCACCTCAGGTCCACTCCCACGTCAGGTCCACTCCCACCTCAGGTCCACTCCCACCTCAGGTCCACTCCCGCCTCAGGTCCACTCCCACGTCAGGTCCACTCCCACCTCAGGTCCACTCCCACGTCAGGTCCACTCCCACCTCAGGTCCACTCCCACCTCAGGTCCACTCCCACGTCAGGTCCACTCCCACGTCAGGTCCACTCCCACGTCAGGTCCACTCCCACGTCAGGTCCACTCCCACCTCAGGTCCACTCCCACGTCAGGTCCACTCCCACCTCAGCTCCACTCCCACCTCAGCTCCACTCCCACCTCAGCTCCACTCCCACCTCAGCTCCACTCCCACCTCAGCTCCACTCCCACCTCAGGTCCACTCCCACCTCAGGTCCACTCCCACCTCAGGTCCACTCCCACCTCAGGTCCACTCCCACCTCAGGTCCACTCCCATCTCACGTCCACTCCCACCTCAGGTCCACTCCCACCTCAGGTCCACTCCCACGTCAGGTCCACTCCCACCTCAGGTCCACTCCCACCTCAGGTCCACTCCCACCTCAGGTCCACTCCCACCTCAGGTCCACTCCCACCTCAGGTCCACTCCCACGTCAGGTCCACTCCCACCTCAGGTCCACTCCCACCTCAGGTCCACTCCCACCTCAGGTCCACTCCCACCTCAGGTCCACTCCCACCTCAGGTCCACTCCCACCTCAGGTCCACTCCCACCTCAGGTCCACTCCCACGTCAGGTCCACTCCCACCTCAGGTCCACTCCCACCTCAGGTCCACTCCCACGTCAGGTCCACTCCCACGTCAGGTCCACTCCCACCTCAGGTCCACTCCCACCTCAGGTCCACTCCCACGTCAGGTCCACTCCCACGTCAGGTCCACTCCCACCTCAGGTCCACTCCCACCTCAGGTCCACTCCCACCTCAGGTCCACTCCCACCTCAGGTCCACTCCCACGTCAGCTCCACTCCCACCTCAGGTCCACTCCCACCTCAGGTCCACTCCCACCTCAGGTCCACTCCCACCTCAGCTCCACTCCCACCTCAGGTCCACTCCCACCGCAGGTCCACTCCCACCTCAGCTCCACTCCCACGTCAGCTCCACTCCCACCTCAGGTCCACTCCCACCTCAGCTCCACTCCCACCTCACCTCCACTCCCACCTCAACTCCACTCCCACCTCAGGTCCACTCCCACCTCAGGTCCACTCCCACCTCACCTCCACTCCCACCTCAGCTCCACTCCCACCTAAAACTCCCACCTCAGGTCCACTCCCACCTCAGCTCCACTCCCACCTCAGGTCCACTCCCACCTCAGGTCCACTCCCACCTCAGGTCCACTCCCACCTCAGATCCACTCCCACCTCAGGTCCACTCCCACCTCAGGTCCACTCCCACCTCAGGTCCACTCCCACGTCAGGTCCACTCCCATGTCAGGTCCACTCCCACGTCAGGTCCACTCCCACCTCAGGTCCACTCCCACCTCAGGTCCACTCCCACCTCAGGTCCACTCCCACCTCAGGTCCACTCCCACCTCAGGTCCACTCCCACCTCAGCTCCACTCCCACCTCAGCTCCACTCCCACGTCAGGTCCACTCCCACCTCAGCTCCACTCCCACCTCAGGTCCACTCCCACCTCAGGTCCACTCCCACGTCAGGTCCACTCCCACCTCAGGTCCACTCCCACCTCAGCTCCACTCCCACCTCAGGTCCACTCCCACCTCAGGTCCACTCCCACCTCAGCTCCACTCCCACCTCAGGTCCACTCCCACGTCAGGTCCACTCCCACCTCAGGTCCACTCCCACCTCAGCTCCACTCCCACCTCAGGTACACTCCCACCTCAGGTCCACTCCCACCTCAGGTCCACTCCCACCTCAGGTCCACTCCCACCTCAGGTCCACTCCCACCTCAGGTCCACTCCCACCTCAGGTCCACTCCCACCTCAGGTCCACTCCCACGTCAGGTCCACTCCCATCTCAGGTCCACTCCCACCTCAGGTCCACTCCCACCTCAGGTCCACTCCCACCTCAGGTCCACTCCCACCTCAGGTCCACTCCCACCTCAGGTCCACTCCCACCTCAGGTCCACTCCCACGTCAGCTCCACTCCCACCTCAGGTCCACTCCCACCTCAGCTTCACTCCCACCTCAGGTCCACTCCCACCTCAGGTCCACTCCCACCTCAGCTCCACTCCCACCTCAGGTCCACTCCCACCTCAGGTCCACTCCCACCTCAGCTCCACTCCCACCTCAGGTCCACTCCCACCTCAGGTCCACTCCCACGTCAGGTCCACTCCCACCTCAGGTCCACTCCCACCTCAGGTCCACTCCCACGTCAGGTCCACTCCCACGTCAGGTCCACTCCCACCTCAGGTCCACTCCCACCTCAGGTCCACTCCCACGTCAGGTCCACTCCCACGTCAGGTCCACTCCCACCTCAGGTCCACTCCCACCTCAGGTCCACTCCCACCTCAGGTCCACTCCCACCTCAGGTCCACTCCCACCTCAGCTCCACTCCCACCTCAGGTCCACTCCCACCTCAGGTCCACTCCCACCTCAGGTCCACTCCCACCTCAGCTCCACTCCCACCTCAGGTCCACTCCCACCTCACCTCCACTCCCACCTCAGCTCCACTCCCACGTCAGGACCACTCCCACCTCACCTCCACTCCCACCTCACCTCCACTCCCACCTCACCTCCACTCCCACCTCAGCTCCACTCCCACCTCAGGTCCACTCCCACCTCAGGTCCACTCCCACCTCAGCTCCACTCCCACCTCAGGTCCACTCCCACCTCAGGTCCACTCCCACCTCAGGTCCACTCCCACCTCAGGTCCACTCCCACGTCAGGTCCACTCCCATGTCAGGTCCACTCCCACGTCAGGTCCACTCCCACGTCAGGTCCACTCCCACCTCAGGTCCACTCCCACGTCAGGTCCACTCCCACCTCAGGTCCACTCCCACCTCAGGTCCACTCCCACCTCAGCTCCACTCCCACCTCAGGTCCACTCCCACCTCAGCTCCACTCCCACCTCAGCTCCACTCCCACCTCAGCTCCACTCCCACCTCAGCTCCACTCCCACCTCAGGTCCACTCCCACCTCAGGTCCACTCCCACGTCAGGTCCACTCCCACCTCATGTCCACTCCCACCTCAGCTCCACTCCCACCTCAGGTCCACTCCCACCTCAGGTCCACTCCCACCTCAGGTCCACTCCCACCTCAGGTCCACTCCCACCTCAGCTCCACTCCCACCTCAGGTCCACTCCCACGTCAGGTCCACTCCCACCTCAGGTCCACTCCCACCTCAGCTCCACTCCCACCTGAGGTCCACTCCCACCTCAGGTCCACTCCCACCTCAGCTCCACTCCCACCTCAGGTCCACTCCCACCTCAGGTCCACTCCCACCTCAGCTCCACTCCCACCTCAGGTCCACTCCCACCTCAGGTCCACTCCCACGTCAGGTCCACTCCCACCTCAGGTCCACTCCCACGTCAGCTCCACTCCCACCTCAGGTCCACTCCCACCTCAGGTCCACTCCCACCTCAGGTCCACTCCCACCTCAGGTCCACTCCCACCTCAGCTCCACTCCCACCTCAGGTCCACTCCCACGTCAGGTCCACTCCCACCTCAGCTCCACTCCCACCTCAGCTCCACTCCCACCTCAGGTCCACTCCCACCTCAGCTCCACTCCCACCTCAGCTCCACTCCCACCTCAGGTCCACTCCCACCTCAGGTCCACTCCCACCTCAGGTCCACTCCCACCCTCAGCTCCACTCCCACCTCAGCTCCACTCCCACCTCAGGTCCACTCCCACGTCAGGTCCACTCCCACCTCAGGTCCACTCCCACCTCAGCTCCACTCCCACCTCAGGTCCACTCCCACCTCAGGTCCACTCCCACCTCAGGTCCACTCCCACCTCAGCTCCACTCCCACCTCAGGTCCACTCCCACGTCAGGTCCACTCCCACCTCAGGTCCACTCCCACCTCAGCTCCACTCCCACCTCAGGTCCACTCCCACCTCAGCTCCACTCCCACCTCAGCTCCACTCCCACCTCAGGTCCACTCCCACCTCAGCTCCACTCCCACGTCAGGTCCACTCCCACGTCAGGTCCACTCCCACCTCAGGTCCACTCCCACCTCAGCTCCACTCCCACGTCAGGTCCACTCCCACCTCAGGTCCACTCCCACCTCAGGTCCACTCCCACGTCAGGTCCACTCCCACGTCAGGTCCACTCCCACCTCAGGTCCACTCCCACCTCAGGTCCACTCCCACCTCAGGTCCACTCCCACCTCAGGTCCACTCCCACCTCAGGTCCACTCCCACGTCAGGTCCACTCCCACCTCAGGTCCACTCCCACCTCAGGTCCACTCCCACCTCAGGTCCACTCCCACCTCAGCTCCACTCCCACCTCAGGTCCACTCCCACCTCACCTCCACTCCCACCTCAGCTCCACTCCCACGTCAGGACCACTCCCACCTCAGGTCCACTCCCACCTCAGGTCCACTCCCACCTCACCTCCACTCCCACCTCAGCTCCACTCCCACCTCAGGTCCACTCCCACCTCAGGTCCACTCCCACCTCAGCTCCACTCCCACCTCAGGTCCACTCCCACCTCAGGTCCACTCCCACCTCAGGTCCACTCCCACCTCAGGTCCACTCCCACGTCAGGTCCACTCCCATGTCAGGTCCACTCCCACGTCAGGTCCACTCCCACGTCAGCTCCACTCCCACCTCAGGTCCACTCCCACCTCAGCTCCACTCCCACCTCAGCTCCACTCCCACCTCAGGTCCACTCCCACCTCAGCTCCACTCCCACCTCAGGTCCACTCCCACCTCAGCTCCACTCCCACCTCAGCTCCACTCCCACCTCAGCTCCACTCCCACCTCAGCTCCACTCCCACCTCAGGTCCACTCCCACCTCAGGTCCACTCCCACGTCAGGTCCACTCCCACCTCATGTCCACTCCCACCTCAGCTCCACTCCCACCTCAGGTCCACTCCCACCTCAGCTCCACTCCCACCTCAGGTCCACTCCCACCTCAGGTCCACTCCCACCTCAGCTCCACTCCCACCTCAGGTCCACTCCCACGTCAGGTCCACTCCCACCTCAGGTCCACTCCCACCTCAGCTCCACTCCCACCTGAGGTCCACTCCCACCTCAGGTCCACTCCCACGTCAGCTCCACTCCCACCTCAGGTCCACTCCCACCTCAGGTCCACTCCCACCTCAGCTCCACTCCCACCTCAGGTCCACTCCCACCTCAGGTCCACTCCCACGTCAGGTCCACTCCCACCTCAGGTCCACTCCCACATCAGCTCCACTCCCACCTCAGCTCCACTCCCACCTCAGGTCCACTCCCACCTCAGGTCCACTCCCACCTCAGGTCCACTCCCACCTCAGCTCCACTCCCACCTCAGGTCCACTCCCACGTCAGGTCCACTCCCACCTCAGCTCCACTCCCACCTCAGCTCCACTCCCACCTCAGGTCCACTCCCACCTCAGGTCCACTCCCACCTCAGGTCCACTCCCACCTCAGCTCCACTCCCACCTCAGCTCCACTCCCACCTCAGCTCCACTCCCACGTCAGGTCCACTCCCACCTCAGGTCCACTCCCACCTCAGCTCCACTCCCACCTCAGCTCCACTCCCACCTCAGGTCCACTCCCACCTCAGGTCCACTCCCACGTCAGGTCCACTCCCACGTCAGGTCCACTCCCACCTCAGGTCCACTCCCACCTCAGCTCCACTCCCACCTCAGGTCCACTCCCACCTCAGGTCCACTCCCACGTCAGGTCCACTCCCACCTCAGGTCCACTCCCACCTCAGGTCCACTCCCACCTCAGGTCCACTCCCACCTCAGGTCCACTCCCACCTCAGGTCCACTCCCACGTCAGGTCCACTCCCACCTCAGGTCCACTCCCACCACAGCTCCACTCCCACCTCAGGTCCACTCCCACCTCAGGTCCACTCCCACGTCAGCTCCACTCCCACCTCAGGTCCACTCCCACCTCAGGTCCACTCCCACCTCAGCTCCACTCCCACCTCAGGTCCACTCCCACCTCAGGTCCACTCCCACCTCAGCTCCACTCCCACCTCAGGTCCACTCCCACCTCAGGTCCACTCCCACCTCAGCTCCACTCCCACCTCAGGTCCACTCCCACCTCAGGTCCACTCCCACGTCAGGTCCACTCCCACCTCAGGTCCACTCCCACCTCACCTCCACTCCCACCTCAGGTCCACTCCCACCTCACCTCCACTCCCACCTCAGCTCCACTCCCACCTCAGGTCCACTCCCACCTCAGGTCCACTCCCACCTCAGGTCCACTCCCACGTCAGGTCCACTCCCACGTCAGGTCCACTCCCACCTCAGGTCCACTCCCACCTCAGGTCCACTCCCACCTCAGGTCCACTCCCACGTCAGGTCCACTCCCACGTCAGGTCCACTCCCACCTCAGGTCCACTCCCACCTCAGGTCCACTCCCACCTCAGGTCCACTCCCACCTCAGGTCCACTCCCACCTCAGGTCCACTCCCACCTCAGGTCCACTCCCACGTCAGGTCCACTCCCACCTCAGGTCCACTCCCACCTCAGGTCCACTCCCACCTCAGGTCCACTCCCACGTCAGGTCCACTCCCACGTCAGGTCCACTCCCACGTCAGGTCCACTCCCACCTCAGCTCCACTCCCACGTCAGGTCCACTCCCACCTCAGCTCCACTCCCACCTCAGGTCCACTCCCACCTCAGGTCCACTCCCACCTCAGGTCCACTCCCACCTCAGGTCCACTCCCACCTCAGGCTCCACTCCCACCTCAGGTCCACTCCCACCTCAGGTCCACTCCCACCTCAGGTCCACTCCCACTCAGGTCCACTCCCACGTCAGGTCCACTCCCACCTCAGGTCCACTCCCACCTCAGGTCCACTCCCACCTCAGGTCCACTCCCACCTCAGGTCCACTCCCACCTCAGGTCCACTCCCACGTCAGGTCCACTCCCACGTCAGGTCCACTCCCACCTCAGGTCCACTCCCACCTCAGCTCCACTCCCACCTCAGGTCCACTCCCACCTCAGGTCCACTCCCACGTCAGGTCCACTCCCACCTCAGGTCCACTCCCACCTCAGGTCCACTCCCACCTCAGGTCCACTCCCACCTCAGGTCCACTCCCACCTCAGGTCCACTCCCACGTCAGGTCCACTCCCACCTGAGCTCCACTCCCACCACAGCTCCACTCCCACCTCAGGTCCACTCCCACCTCAGGTCCACTCCCACGTCAGCTCCACTCCCACCTCAGCTCCACTCCCACCTCAGGTCCACTCCCACCTCAGCTCCACTCCCACCTCAGGTCCACTCCCACCTCAGGTCCACTCCCACGTCAGGTCCACTCCCACCTCAGGTCCACTCCCACCTCAGTTCCACTCCCACCTCAGGTCCACTCCCACCTCAGCTCCACTCCCACCTCAGCTCCACTCCCACCTCAGGTCCACTCCCACCTCAGCTCCACTCCCACCTCAGGTCCACTCCCACGTCAGGACCACTCCCACCTCAGGTCCACTCCCACCTCACCTCCACTCCCACCTCAGCTCCACTCCCACCTCAGACCCACTCCCACCTCAGGTCCACTCCCACCTCAGGTCCACTCCCACCTCAGCTCCACTCCCACCTCAGGTCCACTCCCACCTCAGGTCCACTCCCACCTCAGGTCCACTCCCACCTCAGGTCCACTCCCACGTCAGGTCCACTCCCATGTCAGGTCCACTCCCACGTCAGGTCCACTCCCACGTCAGGTCCACTCCCACGTCAGGTCACTCCACCTCAGGTCCACTCCACGTCAGGTCCACTCCCACCTCAGGTCCACTCCCACCTCAGGTCCACTCCCACCTCAGGTCCACTCCCACCTCAGGTCCACTCCCACCTCAGGTCCACTCCCACCTCAGCTCCACTCCCACGTCAGCTCCACTCCCACCTCAGGTCCACTCCCACCTCAGGTCCACTCCCACCTCAGGTCCACTCCCACGTCAGGTCCACTCCCACCTCAGGTCCACTCCCACCTCAGCTCCACTCCCACCTCAGGTCCACTCCCACCACAGGTCCACTCCCACCTCAGGTCCACTCCCACCTCAGGTCCACTCCCACCTCAGCTCCACTCCCACCTCAGGTCCACTCCCACGTCAGGTCCACTCCCACCTCAGGTCCACTCCCACCTCAGCTCCACTCCCACCTGAGGTCCACTCCCACCTCATCTCCACTCCCACGTCAGCTCCACTCCCACCTCAGGTCCACTCCCACCTCAGGTCCACTCCCACCTCAGCTCCACTCCCACCTCAGGTCCACTCCCACCTCAGGTCCACTCCCACGTCAGGTCCACTCCCACCTCAGGTCCACTCCCACGTCAGCTCCACTCCCACCTCAGGTCCACTCCCACCTCAGGTCCACTCCCACCTCAGGTCCACTCCCACCTCAGCTCCACTCCCACCTCAGCTCCACTCCCACCTCAGGTCCACTCCCACGTCAGGTCCACTCCCACCTCAGCTCCACTCCCACCTCAGCTCCACACCCACCTCAGGTCCACTCCCACCTCAGGTCCACTCCCACCTCAGGTCCACTCCCACCTCAGGTCCACTCCCACCTCAGCTCCACTCCCACCTCAGGTCCACTCCCCACGTCAGGTCCACTCCCACCTCAGCTCCACTCCCACCTCAGCTCCACTCCCACCTCAGGTCCACTCCCACCTCAGGTCCACTCCCACCTCAGCTCCACTCCCACCTCAGGTCCACTCCCACGTCAGGTCCACTCCCACGTCAGGTCCACTCCCACTCAGGTCCACTCCCACCTCAGGTCCACTCCCACCTCAGGTTCCACTCCCACCTCAGCTCCACTCCCACCTCAGGTCCACTCCCACCTCAGCTCCACTCCCACCTCAGTCCACTCCCACCTCAGGTCCACTCCCACCTCAGGTCCACTCCCACCTCAGGTCCACTCCCACCTCAGGTCCACTCCCACCTCAGGTCCACTCCCACCTCAGGTCCACTCCCACGTCAGGTCCACTCCCACCTCAGGTCCACTCCCACCTCAGGTCCACTCCCACCTCAGGTCCACTCCCACCTCAGGTCCACTCCCACCTCAGGTCCACTCCCACCTCAGCTCCACTCCCACCTCAGGTCCACTCCCACCTCAGGTCCACTCCCACCTCAGGTCCACTCCCACCTCAGCTCCACTCCCACCTCAGGTCCACTCCCACCTCAGGTCCACTCCCACCTCAGCTCCACTCCCACCTCAGGTCCACTCCCACCTCAGGTCCACTCCCACCCTCAGGTCCACTCCCACCTCAGGTCCACTCCCACCTCAGGTCCACTCCCACCTCAGCTCCACTCCCACCTCAGCTCCACTCCCACCTCAGGTCCACTCCCACCTCAGGTCCACTCCCACCTCAGGTCCACTCCCACCTCAGGTCCACTCCCACCTCACCTCCACTCCCACCTCACCTCCACTCCCACCTCAGGTCCACTCCCACCTCACCTCCACTCCCACCTCAGCTCCACTCCCACCTCAGGTCCACTCCACCTCGGTCCATCCACCTCAGCTCCACTCCCCACCTCAGCTCCACTCCCACCTCAGGTCCACTCCCACCTCAGGTCCACTCCCACCTCAGCTCCACTCCCACCTCAGCCACTCCCACGCCTCCTACATCCCACCTCAGGTCCACTCCCACCTCAGGCTCCACTCCCACCTCAGTCCACTCCACCTCAGCTCCACTCCCACCTCACCTCCACTCCCACCTCAGGTCCCCTCCCACCTCAGCTCCACTCCCACCCTCAGTCCACTCCACCTCAGGTCCACTCCCACCTCAGGTCCACTCCCACCTCAGCTCCACTCCCACCTCACTCCACCCACCTCAGGTCCACTCCCACCTCAGGTCCACTCCCACCTCAGGTCCACCCCCACCTCAGGTCCACTCCCACCTCAGGTCCACTCCCACCTCAGGCTCCACTCCCACCTCAGGTCCACTCCCACCTCAGCTCCACTCCCACCCTCAGGTTCCACTCCCACCTCAGGTCCACTCCCACCTCAGGTCCACTCCCACCTCAGGTCCACTCCCACCTCAGGTCCACTCCCACCTCAGGTCACTCCCACCTCAGGTCCACTCCCACGCTCAGGTCCACTCCCACCTCAGGTCCACTCCCACCCTCAGGTCCACTCCCACCTCAGGTCCACTCCCACCTCAGGTCACTCCCACCTCAGCTCCACTCCCACCTCAGGTCCACTCCCACCTCAGGTCCACTCCCACGTCAGGTCCACTCCCACCTCAGGTCCATCTCCCACCTCAGGTCCACTCCCACCTCAGGTCCACTCCCACCTCAGGTCCACTCCCACCTCAGGTCCACTCCCACCTCAGCTCCACTCCCACCTCAGGTCCACTCCCACCTCAGGTCCACTCCCACCTCAGGTCCACTCCCACCTCAGGTCCACTCCCACCTCAGGTCCACTCCCACCTCAGGTCCACTCCCACCTCAGCTCCACTCCCACCTCAGGTCCACTCCCACCTCAGGTCCACTCCCACCTCAGGTCCACTCCCACCTCAGGTCCACTCCCACCTCAGGTCCACTCCCACCTCAGGTCCACTCCCACCTCAGGTCCACTCCCACCTCAGGTCCACTCCCACCTCAGGTCCACTCCCACCTCAGGTCCACTCCCACCTCAGGTCCACTCCCACCTCAGGTCCACTCCCACCTCAGGTCCACTCCCACCTCAGGTCCACTCCCACCTCAGGTCCACTCCCACCTCAGGTCCACTCCCACCTCAGGTCCACTCCCACCTCAGGTCCACTCCCACCTCAGGTCCACTCCCACTCCTCAGGTCCACTCCCACCTCAGGTCCACTCCCACCTCAGGTCCACTCCACCTCAGGTCCACTCCCACCTCAGGTCCACATCCCACCTCAGGTCCACTCCACGTCAGGTCCACTCCCAACGTCAGGTCCACTCCCACCTCAGCTCCACTCCACGTCAGGTCCACTCCCACCTCAGTCCACTCCCACGTCAGGTCCACTCCCACGTCAGGTCCACTCCACCTCAGGTCCACTCCCACCTCAGGTCCACTCCCACCTCAGGTCCACTCCCACGTCAGCTCCACTCCCACGTCAGGTCCACTCCCACCATCAGGTCCACTCCCACGTCAGGTCCACTCCCCCTCAGGTCCACTCCCACCTCAGGCCACCCCCCCTCAGTCCACTCCCACCTCCAGGTCCACTCCCACCTACAGGTCCACTCCCACCTCAGGTCCACTCCCACGTCAGGTCCACTCCCACGCCTCAGGTCCACTCCCACCTCAGGTCCACTCCCCACGTCAGGTCACTTCCCACCTCAGAGTCCACCCCACTCAGGTCCACTCCCACGTCAGGTCCACTCCCACCTCAGGTCCACTCCCACCGTCAGGTCCCACTCCCACGCCTCAGGTCCCCTCACCACCTCAGGTCCACTCCCACCTCAGGTCCACTCCCACCTCAGGTTCCCACTCCCGACCGTCAGTCCACCTCCCACCGTCAGGTACACCTCCCACCTCAGGTCACCCCACCTCGTTCCACTCCCCCACCTTCAGGTCCACTCCCACCGTTCAGGTCCACTGCCCACCTCAGGTCCACTCCCACCTCAGGTCCACTCCCACCTCAGGTCCACTCCCACCTCAGGTCCACTCCCACCTCAGGTCCACTCCCACCTCAGGTCCACTCCCACCTCAGGTCCACTCCCACCTCAGGTCCACTCCCACCTCAGGTCCACTCCCACCTCAGGTCCACTCCCACCTCAGGTCCACTCCCACCTCAGGTCCACTCCCACCTCAGGTCCACTCCCACCTCAGCTCCACTCCCACCTCAGGTCCACTCCCACCTCAGGTCCACTCCCACCTCAGGTCCACTCCCACCTCAGGTCCACTCCCACCTCAGGTCCACTCCCACCTCAGGTCCACTCCCACCTCAGGTCCACTCCCACCTCAGGTCCACTCCCACCTCAGGTCCACTCCCACCTCAGGTCCACTCCCACCTCAGGTCCACTCCCACCTCAGGTCCACTCCCACCTCAGGTCCACTCCCACCTCAGGTCCACTCCCACCTCAGGTCCACTCCCACCTCAGGTCCACTCCCACCTCAGGCTCCACTCCCACCTCAGGTCCACTCCCACGTCAGGTCCACTCCCACCTCAGGTCCACTCCCACCTCAGGTCCACTCCCACCTCAGGTCCACTCCCACCGTCAGGTCCACTCCCACCTCAGGTCCACTCCCACCTCAGGCTCCACTCCCACCTCAGGTCCACTCCCACCTCAGGTCCACTCCCACCTCAGGTCCACTCCCACCTCAGGTCCACTCCCACGTCAGGTCCACTCCCACCTCAGGCTCCACTCCCACCTCAGGTCCACTCCCACCTCAGGTCCACTCCCACCTCAGGTCCACTCCCACCTCAGGCTCCACTCCACCTCAGGTCCACTCCCACCTCAGCTCCACTCCCACCTCAGGTCCACTCCCACCTCAGGTCCACTCCCACCGTCAGGTCCACTCCCACCTCAGGTCCACTCCCACGTCAGGTCCACTCCCACGTCAGGTCCACTCCACGTCAGGTCCACTCCCACGTCAGGTCCACTCCCACCTCAGGGTCCACTCCCACGTCAGGTCCACTCCCACCTCAGGTCCACTCCCACCTCAGGTCCACTCCCACCTCAGGTCCATTCCTACCTCAGCTCCACTCCCACCTCAGCTCCACTCCCACCTCAGGTCCACTCCCACGTCAGGTCCACTCCCACCTCAGGTCCACTCCCACGTCAGGTCCACTCCCACGTCAGGTCCACTCCCACCTCAGGTCCACTCCCACCTCAGGTCCACTCCCACCTCAGGTCCACTCCCACCT
Source organism: Closterium sp. Naga37s-1 (assembly GCA_947471745.1). NCBI lineage: Eukaryota > Viridiplantae > Streptophyta > Zygnematophyceae > Desmidiales > Closteriaceae > Closterium > Closterium sp. Naga37s-1. Next base: position 156,646 of record CANJKZ010000971.1, read on the forward strand.
CAGGTCCACTCCCACCTCAGGTCCACTCCCACCTCAGGTCCACTCCCACCTCAGGTCCACTCCCACGTCAGGTCCACTCCCACGTCAGGTCCACTCCCACCTCAGGTCCACTCCCACGTCAGGTCCACTCCCACCTCAGGTCCACTCCCACCTCAGGTCCACTCCCACGTCAGGTCCACTCCCACCTCAGGTCCACTCCCACCTCAGCTCCACTCCCACCTCAGGTCCACTCCCACCTCAGGTCCACTCCCACCTCAGGTCCACTCCCACCTCAGGTCCACTCCCACCTCAGGTCCACTCCCACGTCAGGTCCACTCCCACCTCAGGTCCACTCCCACGTCAGGTCCACTCCCACCTCAGGTCCACTCCCACCTCAGGTCCACTCCCACCTCAGGTCCACTCCCACCTCAGGTCCACTCCCACCTCAGGTCCACTCCCACCTCAGGTCCACTCCCACCTCAGGTCCACTCCCACCTCAGGTCCACTCCCACGTCAGGTCCACTCCCACCTCAGGTCCACTCCCACCTCAGGTCCACTCCCACCTCAGGTCCACTCCCACCTCAGGTCCACTCCCACCTCAGGTCCACTCCCACCTCAGGTCCACTCCCACCTCAGGTCCACTCCCACGTCAGGTCCACTCCCACCTCAGGTCCACTCCCACGTCAGGTCCACTCCCACCTCAGGTCCACTCCCACCTCAGGTCCACTCCCACCTCAGGTCCACTCCCACCTCAGGTCCACTCCCACGTCAGGTCCACTCCCACCTCAGGTCCACTCCCACCTCAGGTCCACTCCCACGTCAGGTCCACTCCCACCTCAGGTCCACTCCCACGTCAGGTCCACTCCCACCTCAGGTCCACTCCCACCTCAGGTCCACTCCCACCTCAGGTCCACTCCCACGTCAGGTCCACTCCCACCTCAGGTCCACTCCCACCTCAGGTCCACTCCCACCTCAGGTCCACTCCCACGTCAGGTCCACTCCCACCTCAGGTCCACTCCCACCTCAGGTCCACTCCCACCTCAGGTCCACTCCCACCTCAGGTCCACTCCCACCTCAGGTCCACTCCCACCTCAGGTCCACTCCCACCTCAGGTCCACTCCCACCTCAGGTCCACTCCCACCTCAGGTCCACTCCCACCTCAGGTCCACTCCCACCTCAGGTCCACTCCCACCTCAGGTCCACTCCCACCTCAGGTCCACTCCCACCTCAGGTCCACTCCCACCTCAGGTCCACTCCCACCTCAGGTCCACTCCCACCTCAGGTCCACTCCCACCTCAGGTCCACTCCCACCTCAGGTCCACTCCCACCTCAGGTCCACTCCCACCTCAGGTCCACTCCCACCTCAGGTCCACTCCCACCTCAGGTCCACTCCCACCTCAGGTCCACTCCCACCTCAGGTCCACTCCCACCTCAGGTCCACTCCCACGTCAGGTCCACTCCCACCTCAGGTCCACTCCCACGTCAGGTCCACTCCCACCTCAGGTCCACTCCCACCTCAGGTCCACTCCCACCTCAGGTCCACTCCCACCTCAGCTCCACTCCCACCTCAGGTCCACTCCCACCTCAGGTCCACTCCCACGTCAGGTCCACTCCCACCTCAGGTCCACTCCCACGTCAGGTCCACTCCCACGTCAGGTCCACTCCCACCTCAGGTCCACTCCCACCTCAGGTCCACTCCCACCTCAGGTCCACTCCCACCTCAGGTCCACTCCCACCTCAGGTCCACTCCCACCTCAGGTCCACTCCCACCTCAGGTCCACTCCCACCTCAGCTCCACTCCCACCTCAGGTCCACTCCCACCTCAGGTCCACTCCCACCTCAGGTCCACTCCCACCTCAGGTCCACTCCCACCTCAGGTCCACTCCCACCTCAGGTCCACTCCCACCTCAGGTCCACTCCCACCTCAGGTCCACTCCCACCTCAGGTCCACTCCCACCTCAGGTCCACTCCCACCTCAGGTCCACTCCCACCTCAGGTCCACTCCCACGTCAGGTCCACTCCCACGTCAGGTCCACTCCCACCTCAGGTCCACTCCCACGTCAGGTCCACTCCCACCTCAGGTCCACTCCCACCTCAGGTCCACTCCCACCTCAGGTCCATCCCACCTCAGCTCCACTCCCACCTCAGCTCCACTCCCACCTCAGGTCCACTCCCACGTCAGGTCCACTCCCACCTCAGGTCCACTCCCACGTCAGGTCCACTCCCACGTCAGGTCCACTCCCGTCAGGTCCACTCCCACGTCAGGTCCACTCCCACCTCAGGTCCACTCCCACCTCAGGTCCACTCCCACCTCAGGTCCACTCCCACCTCAGGTCCACTCCCACGTCAGGTCCACTCCCACCTCAGGTCCACTCCCACCTCAGGTCCACTCCCACCTCAGGTCCACTCCCACCTCAGGTCCACTCCCACCTCAGGTCCACTCCCACGTCAGGTCCACTCCCACCTCAGGTCCACTCCCACCTCAGGTCCACTCCCACCTCAGGTCCACTCCCACCTCAGGTCCACTCCCACGTCAGGTCCACTCCCACCTCAGGTCCACTCCCACCTCAGGTCCACTCCCACCTCAGGTCCACTCCCACCTCAGGTCCACTCCCAGGTCCTCAGGTCCACTCCCACCTCAGGTCCACTCCCACGTCAGGTCCACTCCCACGTCAGGTCCACTCCCACCTCAGGTCCACTCCCACGTCAGGTCCACTCCCACCTCAGGTCCACTCCCACCTCAGGTCCACTCCCACCTCAGGTCCACTCCCACCTCAGGTCCACTCCCACCTCAGGTCCACTCCCACGTCAGGTCCACTCCCACCTCAGGTCCACTCCCACCTCAGGTCCACTCCCACGTCAGGTCCACTCCCACCTCAGGTCCACTCCCACCTCAGGTCCACTCCCACCTCAGGTCCACTCCCACCTCAGGTCCACTCCCACCTCAGGTCCACTCCCACGTCAGGTCCACTCCCACCTCAGGTCCACTCCCACCTCAGGTCCACTCCCACCTCAGGTCCACTCCCACGTCAGGTCCACTCCCACCTCAGGTCCACTCCCACCTCAGGTCCACTCCCACCTCAGGTCCACTCCCACCTCAGGTCCACTCCCACCTCAGGTCCACTCCCACCTCAGGTCCACTCCCACCTCAGGTCCACTCCCACCTCAGGTCCACTCCCACCTCAGGTCCACTCCCACCTCAGGTCCACTCCCACCTCAGGTCCACTCCCACCTCAGGTCCACTCCCACCTCAGGTCCACTCCCACCTCAGCTCCACTCCCACCTCAGCTCCACTCCCACGTCAGGTCCACTCCCACCTCAGGTCCACTCCCACCTCAGGTCCACTCCCACCTCAGGTCCACTCCCACCTCAGGTCCACTCCCACCTCAGGTCCACTCCCACCTCAGGTCCACTCCCACCTCAGGTCCACTCCCACCTCAGGTCCACTCCCACCTCAGGTCCACTCCCACGTCAGGTCCACTCCCACCTCAGGTCCACTCCCACCTCAGGTCCACTCCCACCTCAGGTCCACTCCCACCTCAGGTCCACTCCCACCTCAGGTCCACTCCCACCTCAGGTCCACTCCCACCTCAGGTCCACTCCCACCTCAGGTCCACTCCCACCTCAGGTCCACTCCCACCTCAGGTCCACTCCCACCTCAGGTCCACTCCCACGTCAGGTCCACTCCCACGTCAGGTCCACTCCCACCTCAGGTCCACTCCCACGTCAGGTCCACTCCCACCTCAGGTCCACTCCCACCTCAGGTCCACTCCCACCTCAGGTCCACTCCCACCTCAGGTCCACTCCCACCTCAGGTCCACTCCCACGTCAGGTCCACTCCCACCTCAGGTCCACTCCCACCTCAGGTCCACTCCCACCTCAGCTCCACTCCCACCTCAGGTCCACTCCCACGTCAGCTCCACTCCCACCTCAGGTCCACTCCCACCTCAGGTCCACTCCCACGTCAGGTCCACTCCCACCTCAGGTCCACTCCCACCTCAGGTCCACTCCCACCTCAGGTCCACTCCCACCTCAGGTCCACTCCCACCTCAGGTCCACTCCCACGTCAGGTCCACTCCCACCTCAGGTCCACTCCCACCTCAGGTCCACTCCCACCTCAGGTCCACTCCCACCTCAGGTCCACTCCCACCTCAGGTCCACTCCCACCTCAGGTCCACTCCCACGTCAGGTCCACTCCCACCTCAGGTCCACTCCCACCTCAGGTCCACTCCCACCTCAGGTCCACTCCCACCTCAGGTCCACTCCCACCTCAGGTCCACTCCCACCTCAGGTCCACTCCCACCTCAGGTCCACTCCCACCTCAGGTCCACTCCCACCTCAGGTCCACTCCCACCTCAGGTCCACTCCCACCTCAGGTCCACTCCCACCTCAGGTCCACTCCCACCTCAGGTCCACTCCCACCGTCAGGTCCACTCCCACCTCAGGTCCACTCCCACCTCAGGTCCACTCCCACCTCAGGTCCACTCCCACCTCAGGTCCACTCCCACCTCTAGGTCCACTCCCACCCTCAGGTCCACTCCCACCTCAGGTTCACTCCCACCTCAGGTCCACTCCCACCTCAGGTCCACTCCCACCTCAGCTCCACTTCCCCACCTCAGGTCCACTCCCACTTCAGGGTCCAATCCCACGTCAGGTCCACTCCCACGTCAGGTCCACTCCCACGTCAGGTCTCCACTCCCACCTCAGGTCCACTCCCACGTCAGGTCCACTCCCACGTCAGGGTCCACTACCACCTCAGGTGCACTCCCAGTCAGCTCCACTCCCACCTCAGGTCACTCCACGTCAGGTCCACTCCCACGTCAGGTCCACTCCCACCTCAGGTTCCACTCCCACCTCAGGTCCACTCCCACCTCAGGTCCACTTCCCACCTCAGGTCCACTCCCACCTCAGGTCCACTCCCACCTCAGGTCCACTCCCACCTCAGGTCCACTCCCACGTCAGGTCCACTCCCACCTCAGGTCCACTCCCACCTCAGGTCCACTCCCACGTCAGGTCCACTCCCACCTCAGGTCCACTCCCACCTCAGGTCCACTCCCACCTCAGGTCCACTCCCACCTCAGGTCCACTCCCACGTCAGGTCCACTCCCACCTCAGGTCCACTCCCACCTCAGGTCCACTCCCACCTCAGGTCCACTCCCACCTCAGGTCCACTCCCACCTCAGGTCCACTCCCACGTCAGGTCCACTCCCACCTCAGGTCCACTCCCACGTCAGGTCCACTCCCACCTCAGGTCCACTCCCACCTCAGGTCCACTCCCACCTCAGGTCCACTCCCACCTCAGGTCCACTCCCACCTCAGGTCCACTCCCACCTCAGGTCCACTCCCACCTCAGGTCCACTCGCACCTCAGGTCCACTCCCACGTCAGGTCCACTCCCACGTCAGGTCCACTCCCACGTCAGGTCCACTCCCACCTCAGGTCCACTCCCACGTCAGGTCCACTCCCACCTCAGGTCCACTCCCACCTCAGGTCCACTCCCACGTCAGGTCCACTCCCTCGTCAGGTCCACTCCCACCTCATCTCCACTCCCACGTCAGGTCCACTCCCACCTCAGGTCCACTCCCACCTCAGGTCCACTCCCACCTCAGGTCCACTCCCACCTCAGGTCCACTCCCACGTCAGCTCCACTCCCTCGTCAGGTCCACTCCCACCTCAGCTCCACTCCCACGTCAGGTCCACTCCCGCCTCAGGTCCACTCCCACGTCAGGTCCACTCCCGCCTCAGGTCCACTCCCACGTCAGGTCCACTCCCGCCTCAGGTCCACTCCCACGTCAGGTCCACTCCCACCTCAGGTCCACTCCCGCCTCAGGTCCACTCCCGCCTCAGGTCCACTCCCGCGTCAGGTCCACTCCCGCCTCAGGTCCACTCCCGCCTCAGGTCCACTCCCACCTCAGGTCCACTCCCGCCTCAGGTCCACTCCCACCTCAGGTCCACTCCCACCTCAGGTCCACTCCCACCTCAGGTCCACTCCCACGTCAGGTCCACTCCCACCTCAGGTCCACTCCCACGTCAGGTCCACTCCCACGTCAGGTCCACTCCCACCTCAGGTCCACTCCCACGTCAGGTCCACTCCCACCTCAGGTCCACTCCCACGTCAGGTCCACTCCCACCTCAGGTCCACTCCCACGTCAGGTCCACTCCCACCTCAGGTCCACTCCCACGTCAGGTCCACTCCCACCTCAGGTCCACTCCCACCTCAGGTCCACTCCCACCTCAGGTCCACTCCCACCTCAGGTCCACTCCCACCTCAGGTCCACTCCCACCTCAGGTCCACTCCCACGTCAGGTCCACTCCCACCTCAGGTCCACTCCCACGTCAGGTCCACTCCCACCTCAGGTCCACTCCCACCTCAGGTCCACTCCCACGTCAGGTCCACTCCCACCTCAGCTCCACTCCCACCTCAGGTCCACTCCCACCTCAGGTCCACTCCCACGTCAGGTCCACTCCCACCTCAGGTCCACTCCCACCTCAGGTCCACTCCCACGTCAGGTCCACTCCCACCTCAGATCCACTCCCACCTCAGCTCCACTCCCACCTCAGGTCCACTCCCACCTCAGGTCCACTCCCACCTCAGGTCCACTCCCCACCTCAGCTCCACTCCCACCTCAGGTCCACTCCCACCTCAGGTCCACTCCCACCTCAGGTCCACTCCCACCTCAGCTCCACTCCCACCTCAGGTCCACTCCCACCTCAGGTCCACTCCCACCTCAGGTCCACTCCCACCTCAGCTCCACTCCCACCTCAGGTCCACTCCCACCTCAGGTCCACTCCCACCTCAGGTCCACTCCCACCTCAGGTCCACTCCCACGTCAGGTCCACTCCCACGTCAGGTCCACTCCCACCTCAGGTCCACTCCCACGTCAGGTCCACTCCCACCTCAGGTCCACGCCCACCTCAGGTCCACTCCCACCTCAGGTCCATTCCTACCTCAGCTCCACTCCCACCTCAGCTCCACTCCCACCTCAGGTCCACTCCCACGTCAGGTCCACTCCCACCTCAGGTCCACTCCCACGTCAGGTCCACTCCCACGTCAGGTCCACTCCCGTCAGGTCCACTCCCACGTCAGGTCCACTCCCACCTCAGGTCCACTCCCACGTCAGGTCCACTCCCACCTCAGGTCCACTCCCACCTCAGGTCCACTCCCACGTCAGGTCCACTCCCACCTCAGGTCCACTCCCACGTCAGGTCCACTCCCACCTCAGGTCCACTCCCGCGTCAGGTCCACTCCCACCTCAGGTCCACTCCCACCTCAGGTCCACTCCCACCTCAGGTCCACTCCCACCTCAGGTCCACTCCCACGTCAGGTCCACTCCCACGTCAGGTCCACTCCCACGTCAGGTCCACTCCCCCGTGAGGTCCACTCCCGCCTCAGGTCCACTCCCCCCTGAGGTCCACTCCCGCCTCAGGTCCACTCCCACGTCAGGTCCACTCCCACCTCAGGTCCACTCCCACCTCAGGTCCACTCCCACCTCAGGTCCACTCCCACCTCAGCTCCACTCCCACGTCAGGTCCACTCCCACCTCAGGTCCACTCCCACCTCAGGTCCACTCCCACCTCAGGTCCACTCCCACCTCAGGTCCACTCCCACCTCAGGTCCACTCCCACCTCAGGTCCACTCCCACCTCAGCTCCACTCCCACCTCAGCTCCACTCCCACGTCAGGTCCACTCCCACGTCAGGTCCACTCCCACCTCAGGTCCACTCCCACGTCAGGTCCACTCCCACCTCAGGTCCACTCCCACCTCAGGTGCACTCCCACCTCAGGTCCACTCCCACCTCAGGTCCACTCCCACCTCAGGTCCACTCCCACGTCAGGTCCACTCCCACGTCAGGTCCACTCCCACCTCAGGTCCACTCCCACGTCAGCTCCACTCCCACCTCAGGTCCACTCCCACGTCAGCTCCACTCCCACCTCAGGTCCACTCCCACCTCAGGTCCACTCCCACCTCAGGTCCACTCCCACGTCAGGTCCACTCCCACCTCAGGTCCACTCCCACCTCAGGTCCACTCCCACCTCAGGTCCACTCCCACGTCAGGTCCACTCCCACGTCAGGTCCACTCCCACCACAGGTCCACTCCCACGTCAGGTCCACTCCCACCACAGGTCCACTCCCACCTCAGCTCCACTCCCACCTCAGGTCCACTCCCACCTCAGCTCCACTCCCACCTCAGGTCCACTCCCACGTCAGGTCCACTCCCACCTCAGGTCCACTCCCACCTCAGCTCCACTCCCACCTCAGCTCCACTCCCACCTCAGGTCCACTCCCACCTCAGCTCCACTCCCACCTCAGCTCCACTCCCACGTCAGGTCCACTCCCACCTCAGGTCCACTCCCACCTCAGCTCCACTCCCACCTCAGGTCCACTCCCACCTCAGGTCCACTCCCACCTCAGCTCCACTCCCACCTCAGGTCCACTCCCACCTCAGCTCCACTCCCACCTCAGCTCCACTCCCACCTCAGGTCCACTCCCACGTCAGGTCCACTCCCACGTCAGGTCCACTCCCACCTCAGGTCCACTCCCACCTCAGGTCCACTCCCACCTCAGGTCCACTCCCACCTCAGGTGCACTCCCACCTCAGGTCCACTCCCACCTCAGGTCCACTCCCACCTCAGGTGCACTCCCACGTCAGGTCCACTCCCACCACAGGTCCACTCCCACCTCAGGTCCACTCCCACGTCAGGTCCACTCCCACCTCAGGTCCACTCCCACCTCAGGTCCACTCCCACGTCAGGTCCACTCCCACCTCAGGTCCACTCCCACCTCAGGTCCACTCCCACGTCAGGTCCACTCCCACGTCAGGTCCACTCCCACCTCAGGTCCACTCCCACCTCAGGTCCACTCCCACGTCAGGTCCACTCCCACCTCAGGTCCACTCCCACCTCAGGTCCACTCCCACCTCAGCTCCACTCCCACCTCAGGTCCACTCCCACCTCAGGTCCACTCCCACCTCAGCTCCACTCCCACCTCAGGTCCACTCCCACCTCAGGTCCACTCCCACGTCAGGTCGACTCCCACGTCAGGTCCACTCCCACCTCAGGTCCACTCCCACGTCAGGTCCACTCCCACCTCAGGTCCACTCCCGTCAGGTCCACTCCCACGTCAGGTCCACTCCCACCTCAGGTCCACTCCCACGTCAGGTCCACTCCCACCTCAGGTCCACTCCCACCTCAGGTCCACTCCCCCGTCAGGTCCACTCCCACCTCAGGTCCACTCCCCCGTCAGGTCCACTCCCACCTCAGGTCCACTCCCACGTCAGGTCCACTCCCACCTCAGGTCCACTCCCGCCTCAGGTCCACTCCCACGTCAGGTCCACTCCCACCTCAGGTCCACTCCCACCTCAGGTCCACTCCCACGTCAGGTCCACTCCCGCCTCAGGTCCACTCCCACCTCAGGTCCACTCCCACGTCAGGTCCACTCCCGCCTCAGGTCCACTCCCACCTCAGGTCCACTCCCACCTCAGGTCCACTCCCGCCTCAGGTCCACTCCCACCTCAGGTCCACTCCCACCTCAGGTCCACTCCCACCTCAGGTCCACTCCCACCTCAGGTCCACTCCCACCTCAGGTCCACTCCCACCTCAGGTCCACTCCCACCTCAGGTCCACTCCCACCTCAGGTCCACTCCCACCTCAGGTCCACTCCCGCCTCAGGTCCACTCCCACCTCAGGTCCACTCCCACCTCAGGTCCACTCCCGCCTCAGGTCCACTCCCGCCTCAGGTCCACTCCCGCCTCAGGTCCACTCCCCCCTCAGGTCCACTCCCACCTCAGGTCCACTCCCACCTCAGGTCCACTCCCACCTCAGGTCCACTCCCACCTCAGGTCCACTCCCACCTCAGGTCCACTCCCACCTCAGGTCCACTCCCACGTCAGGTCCACTCCCACGTCAGGTCCACTCCCACCTCAGGTCCACTCCCACGTCAGGTCCACTCCCACGTCAGGTCCACTCCCACGTCAGGTCCACTCCCACCTCAGGTGCACTCCCACCTCAGGTCCACTCCCACCTCAGCTCCACTCCCACGTCAGCTCCACTCCCACCTCAGGTCCACTCCCACCTCAGGTCCACTCCCACCTCAGGTCCACTCCCACGTCAGGTCCACTCCCACGTCAGGTCCACTCCCACGTCAGGTGCACTCCCACCTCAGGTGCACTCCCACCTCAGGTCCACTCCCACCTCAGGTCCACTCCCACCTCAGGTCCACTCCCACGTCAGGTCCACTCCCACCTCAGGTCCACTCCCACCTCAGGTCCACTCCCACCTCAGGTCCACTCCCACCTCAGGTCCACTCCCACCTCAGGTGCACTCCCACCTCAGGTCCACTCCCACCTCAGGTCCACTCCCACCTCAGGTCCACTCCCACCTCAGGTCCACTCCCACCTCAGGTCCACTCCCACCTCAGGTGCACTCCCACCTCAGGTCCACTCCCACCTCAGGTCCACTCCCACCTCAGGTGCACTCCCACGTCAGGTCCACTCCCACCACAGGTCCACTCCCACCTCAGGTCCACTCCCACGTCAGGTCCACTCCCACCTCAGGTCCACTCCCACCTCAGGTCCACTCCCACGTCAGGTCCACTCCCACCTCAGGTCCACTCCCACCTCAGGTCCACTCCCACGTCAGGTCCACTCCCACGTCAGGTCCACTCCCACCTCAGGTCCACTCCCACGTCAGGTCCACTCCCACGTCAGGTCCACTCCCACCTCAGGTCCACTCCCACCTCAGGTCCACTCCCACCTCAGCTCCACTCCCACCTCAGGTCCACTCCCACCTCAGGTCCACTCCCACCTCAGCTCCACTCCCACCTCAGGTCCACTCCCACGTCAGGTCCACTCCCACGTCAGGTCCACTCCCACGTCAGGTCCACTCCCACCTCAGGTCCACTCCCACGTCAGGTCCACTCCCACCTCAGGTCCACTCCCGTCAGGTCCACTCCCACGTCAGGTCCACTCCCACCTCAGGTCCACTCCCACGTCAGGTCCACTCCCACCTCAGGTCCACTCCCACCTCAGGTCCACTCCCCCGTCAGGTCCACTCCCACCTCAGGTCCACTCCCCCGTCAGGTCCACTCCCACCTCAGGTCCACTCCCACGTCAGGTCCACTCCCACCTCAGGTCCACTCCCGCCTCAGGTCCACTCCCACCTCAGGTCCACTCCCCCGTCAGGTCCACTCCCACCTCAGGTCCACTCCCCCGTCAGGTCCACTCCCACCTCAGGTCCACTCCCACCTCAGGTCCACTCCCACCTCAGGTCCACTCCCGCCTCAGGTCCACTCCCACGTCAGGTCCACTCCCACCTCAGGTCCACTCCCACGTCAGGTCCACTCCCACGTCAGGTCCACTCCCGCCTCAGGTCCACTCCCACCTCAGGTCCACTCCCACGTCAGGTCCACTCCCACTTCAGGTCCACTCCCGCCTCAGGTCCACTCCCACCTCAGGTCCACTCCCACCTCAGGTCCACTCCCACCTCAGGTCCACTCCCACCTCAGGTCCACTCCCACCTCAGGTCCACTCCCACCTCAGGTCCACTCCCACCTCAGGTCCACTCCCACCTCAGGTCCACTCCCACCTCAGGTCCACTCCCACCTCAGGTCCACTCCCGCCTCAGGTCCACTCCCGCCTCAGGTCCACTCCCGCCTCAGGTCCACTCCCCCCTCAGGTCCACTCCCCACCTCAGGTCCACTCCCACCTCAGGTCCACTCCCACCTCAGGTCCACTCCCGCCTCAGGTCCACTCCCGCCTCAGGTCCACTCCCGCCTCAGGTCCACTCCCCCCTCAGGTCCACTCCCACCTCAGGTCCACTCCCACCTCAGGTCCACTCCCACCTCAGGTCCACTCCCACCTCAGGTCCACTCCCACGTCAGGTCCACTCCCACCTCAGGTCCACTCCCACGTCAGGTCCACTCCCACGTCAGGTCCACTCCCACCTCAGGTCCACTCCCACGTCAGGTCCACTCCCACGTCAGGTCCACTCCCACGTCAGGTCCACTCCCACCTCAGGTGCACTCCCACCTCAGGTCCACTCCCACCTCAGCTCCACTCCCACGTCAGCTCCACTCCCACCTCAGGTCCACTCCCACCTCAGGTCCACTCCCACCTCAGGTCCACTCCCACGTCAGGTCCACTCCCACGTCAGGTCCACTCCCACGTCAGGTGCACTCCCACCTCAGGTGCACTCCCACCTCAGGTCCACTCCCACCTCAGGTCCACTCCCACCTCAGGTCCACTCCCACGTCAGGTCCACTCCCACCTCAGGTCCACTCCCACCTCAGGTCCACTCCCACCTCAGGTCCACTCCCACCTCAGGTCCACTCCCACCTCAGGTGCACTCCCACCTCAGGTCCACTCCCACCTCAGGTCCACTCCCACCTCAGGTCCACTCCCACCTCAGGTCCACTCCCACCCCAGCTCCACTCCCTTCCCTCGTCCTTGCCCTCTCCGCCCCTTGCTCTGTGTGATCAGTCCTCCTGCCTCTACCGTGTCCTTGCTGCCACCACCACCCATTCCGCCACCCATACCTGCTCGCTCCTTGCTCCTTTTGCCCTGTGCCTCGCCCCTCACCGCCCCTCACCACCCCTCACTGCACCTGACCGCGCTGGCAGGGTTGGACAGCTCGTCGGCGCTCAAGGTGGTGCAGCTGCTGCACAACATGGCCGTTCAGGTGTGCCACACCAGGTGCTCAGGTGTGCTTCATGTGCTTTCTCAGGTGTGCCACACCAGCTGCTCAGGTGTGCTTCATGTGCTTTCTCAGGTGTGCCACACCAGCTGCTCAGGTGTGCTTCATGTGCTTTCTCAGGTGTGCCACACCAGGTGCTCAGGTGTGCTTCATGTGCTTTCTCAGGTGTGCCACACACGGTGCTCAGGTGTGCTTCATGTGCTTTCTCAGGTGTTTCCTCGGGTGGTTGTTTTTTGTTACAAAGTTGCTGCAGCAGATGGCTGGTGGGGTGGGGAGGAGGAAAGCAGCATGCGGGGCACGAAGAAGCAGCATGCGGGGCACGAAGAAGCCCGGAAATTTCTAGCTCGATGGCATGCTGCACCCATGATATGGGTGCGAGGGAAAACTTGCTTAATTGGTTTTATATGGACCCAAACCCTCACCTCTCGAACACACACTCTGGTATTTCCCCCATCGCTCTCTCCTCTTGTAGCCACATCGTCGCCACTCACACCGTTGCTCGTTCTTCCTTTCTTGCCACGCCATCCCTCCTCGCACTCACAGCGCCCACGGCCAGAAGGCGCGCGTGGCGCTGCTCGTTGCTGCTGCAGCGTGGCACACAGTGCTTCCTCACAGCATCCACCAACCCCCGCCCCCCGAAGCCTCTCAATCCCTCTTCCCCCTTCCCCCTCGCAGGGTGGGCGAACGGTGGTTCTGACCATCACCAGCCGTCCTTCCGCAGAGCATCGCTGCTGCAGCGCGCCACACAGTGCTGCTCACCATCAACGATTCCAGGCCCGCCCTACCTTCCCCTCCTCCTTCTCCACCCCACTCCCCCCTACCGCGCACAGGGCGGGCGCACAGTGGTGCTGACCATCCACCAGCCGTCGTTCCGCATCACGGCGCTGCTGCACCGCATGGCTCTCCTCGTGGGCGGCCAGGTCGCCTTCCATGGCGCCACGCCCGCCCTGCGCGCCCACCTCGCCGCACTGCACCACCCCGTGCCCCCGCATGTGAGTCCGTTTGAGCCGCCTCAAAGGTCTGCTGCACCGCTTGGCGCCTCAAAGGTCTGCTGCACCGCCTGGCGCTGCTCATCAGCGGCTCCCTCGCCTTCCACGGCGCCACTCCCACCCTGTGCTGCCACCTTGCAGCTCCGCACCACCTCGTGTGAGTCTCACACCCCGTGCCCAGCATGTGAGTCACGAGGGGTGCCCCCGCGTGTGAGTCACGAGGGGTGCCTGTGAGCCGTGCCGCATGTGACTGCACTCCACCCCATTCCCCTTGGATGTGAACCCACTGCCTCAAGGGTGCCTGCTGGCTACGCACGGCAGTTTCCCGCCCTCTTGCAAGAGAGTGCACAGCGGTGGGAGTCCCAGTGCGCAAGACGGTGCGCAGCCGTGCAGTAACACTGGTGCTGCACCCCTTGTTGCCCGCCACCAGGTGAACCTCCTCGAGTTCGCCCTCGACCCTCTGCCTCGCATCACTGCTGCTGCTGCTGCTGCTGCTGCTGCTGCTGCTCATGGCAAGGTGAGCACCGCTGCTGCTCGTGGCAATTTCGTGCACATTCATGCAGTATTTTGACCTCGCTCATACTGGGTTCTTGGAGCATGCACACACACGCACGCATGCACATACACATGCACAGACAACATACACACACACACACACACACACTCACTCACTCACATACGCACACGCACACACACACGCACACACACAATATCACACACACAGCCCCACATTCACGCCCGAACGCACCTGCATTGAGGCCCATCATCGTTCCTACCCTCCTTCCTTGGCCCTTCCCACCTGCACATCATCTCACGCCCTTCCGTTTCTCTGCACCGTCTCCCTTCGCCTTTCCCCCACTTGAGCAGTCAGAGGCCCTCACAGACGCTCCCCCTACCGCGCCCTCCCTAGGGGCTAACCTGAAGCACCAGCTTGGGAAGCTCGTAGCTGGGGGAAAGCAGTGCTTGGGGGTTGCGGGCGAGGGGCAGGGCAGTGGGAGCAGTGAGGCAGGCAGCAGTGGGGCAGAGGGCTATAGAGGGGGGAGGGCGGGGGAGGGGAGGGTGGGGGAGGGGAGGGCGGTGGGCGAGTGGGAGTATGCGACGAGCGCCGTGAGTGAGACGGTGACACTGACACACCGCTGCTGCCTCGTGCTGCTGCGCAGCCTCGACCTCCTGCTCTCGCGCCTCCTTGTCATGGTCTGTTGCTTCCCTTCCTGTCCTTCCCATTTCACGCAGCCGTCTTGTGCTAATCAGTGAGATCCCTGCCCACCCTGCCCACCCTTCCCACCCTGCCCACCCTGCCCACCCTTCCCACCCTGCCCACCCTTCCCACCCTTCCCACCCTGCCCACCCTGCCCACCCTGCCCACCCTGCCCACCCTGCCCACCCTGCCCACCCTTCCCACCCTGCCCACCCTTCCCACCCTTCCCACCCTTCCCACCCTTCCCACCCTTCCCACCCTTCCCACCCTTTTCGCCCTTCCCACCCTTCTCGCCCTTCCCATTTGGCGCTGCCTTCTTGTGCGTGCACTTGCCCTCCTCTCCTTCCCAGCCCTCCTTGCTCACCGCCCCACTGCCAGCACGGCAGGCAGCTCCTGCCTGGCACCGCCCACCTGTCTGTGCCCGACTCGCACTCATGACGGATTGACCACGTGTTGGCTCTCCCCTCACTGCTTCTCCACCATTCCCCACCCTCGCTCCCATCGCACGTCTCTCCCGCCCACCATCTTTCTTGCTCTCACCACCTTCGTCCCGCCCTCTCATGCCCACTGCCTGAACGTGCATGCATGCGCATGGCAGGTGGCGATGGGGGTGATCATGGGGTCGCTGTTCCGCAGCGTGGGGAGGGACATGGCGGGGCTGCAGAGCCACTTTGCTGTGCTCGGCTTCACCATCGCCCTCGTCTTCTACAACTCCCTCGACGCCCTCCCGCTCTTCTACCTCGTGAGACGCCCTGCCGCTCTTCTACCTCGTGAGACGCCCTCCCGCTCTTCTACCTCGTGAGACGCCCTCCCGCTCTTCTACCTCGTGAGACGCCCTGCCGCTCTTCTACCTCGTGAGACGCCCTGCCGCTCTTCTACCTCGTGAGACGCCCTCCCGCTCTTCTACCTCGTGAGACGCCCTCCCGCTCTTCTACCTCGTGAGACGCCCTCCCGCTCTTCTACCTCGTGAGACGCCCTCCCGCTCTTCTACCTCGTGAGACGCCCTCCCGCTCTTCTACCTCGTGAGACGCCCTGCCGCTCTTCTACCTCGTGAGACGCCCTCCCGCTCTTCTACCTCGTGAGACGCCCTCCCGCTCTTCTACCTCGTGAGACGCCCTCCCGCTCTTCTACCTCGTGAGACGCCCTCCCGCTCTTCTACCTTGTGAGACGCCCTCCCGCTCTTCTACCTCGTGAGACGCCCTCCCGCCCTTCTACCTCGTGAGACGCCCTCCCGCTCTTCTACCTCGTGAGACGCCCTCCCGCTCTTCTACCTCGTGAGACGCCCTCCCGCTCTTCTACCTCGTGAGACGCCCTCCCGCTCTTCTACCTCGTGAGACGCCCTCCCGCTCTTCTACCTCGTGAGACGCCCTGCCCCTGGTCTGCCTGTCCACGCAACTGTATCCCACTCCTATGGAGTACAAGCTATCCCATTTTCCCACCCATCTCCCCCTCCCCTCCTGCTCCCCACACCAAGAAAGCACCACCTTCACGCGTGAGACCCCCAAAGCACATGAAGCACAGCCCCGTTGGTGTCTTTGCACGCGCCGCACCTGTATCAGCCACTTCCCTCCCACCTTCTTTGTACCATCATCCCATCTCCCCACCCCCCTCCCCCTCCCCTCCCCATCCCCCCCACCAGGAGCGAACCATCTTCACGCGAGAGACGTCACGAGGCGCGTACCGCACGGCGCCCTACGTGGCGGCCACCACGCTCACCACGCTGCCGCTCTTCCTCCTCCTCTCCCTCGCCCTCGCCGCGCCACTCTACTGGATGGTGGGCCTCGCGCCCTCCGCCTCCGCCTTCACCGTCTTCATCGCCACGCTCTGCCTGGCCTTTGCGCTCGCCAACGCGTTTGTGACGCTGCTGTCGGCGCTGCTGCCGTCGCACATGGTGGCGGCCACGGTCGCCAGCAGCGCCTTCTCCTTCTTCCTCCTCTTCAGCGGCTTCTTCTTCTCCAAGTCAGCCCCCTCCCCTCGCCACCTCGCTCCTCACTGCCACTCCCTTGCCCTCACTCTTGCCATCTCACTGCT
Organism: Closterium sp. Naga37s-1; assembly: GCA_947471745.1. NCBI lineage: Eukaryota > Viridiplantae > Streptophyta > Zygnematophyceae > Desmidiales > Closteriaceae > Closterium > Closterium sp. Naga37s-1. Next base: position 173,532 of record CANJKZ010000971.1, read on the forward strand.
ACCCACGCCTGCCCTCTCCCTGCTTATTTGCTGCATCCACTTCCCTTTTGTCACCGTCGCCATCAGCACCTTCTCCGTCTTCCTCCTCTTCACTGCCTTCTTCGCCTCTCTCCTGCCCATCCTTCTCCTTGCCGCCCTCTCACTGCCGCCCTCTCACTGCCGCCCTCTCACTGCCGCCCTCTCACTGCCGCCCTCTCACTGCCGCCCTCTCACTGCCGCCGTCTCACTGCCGCCCTCTCACTGCCGCCCTCTCACTGCTGCCTGCTCACTGCCTATGTGTAACAGCTACTTCTCTCTTGCTCGTCTTCATTTGCCCCTCCCTCCCTATCGCCCCACCCCTCCCCCCAGGTCGGCCATCCCGCCATACTGGCTGTGGCTGTACTACCTGAGTCTCATGCGCTACCCCATGGAGCTGCTGCTCTGGGCCGAGTTCCACCACGGCCTCGGCCCCACCTGCTTCTCCACCTTCTCCCCCGCCGCTGGCGTCGGCTACACCGCCTCCGGCACCAACGAGGCCTGTGGGCTCACGGGTGCAGCGTATCTGGACGCGCGGGGGTTCACAGGTTTGAGCCCGTGGCGCAACGTGGTGGTGATTGCAGCATTCATTGCTGCGCTGCGCCTTGCTTTCTACGCTGCTCTCCGCCGCCACTCCGCTTCCACCCGGAAGTGACCCCATTCCACACCACACACCACACCCCACCTCCACCTCCGCCTTTTGAGGCGCCCCAAAAGCCACTCTGCCTCCACCAGGAAGTGAACCAACTTGGCCCGACCACGCTCCTCTGTCCCTCTGCTTCCTCCGCTTTCCCACCACTGCGCTGCGTCTTGCTCTCTCCACCACTTTGCCGCCTCCAGGATGTGTCAAGACGGCTCTTTGTCTTCCTGTCTCTTCTGCCTCTGCCACTGTAGCCACCCTGCTTTGGTGCTGGCAAGCCATTATATGTGTGCGGATCACGTATAAGTGTTTGTGTTGTGATCGTGTGGGCATCCATATAGCATGCTATAGCACATCCTAGTTGAATTCAAACCTTTTCAAAACGTTAGCAAGACACACCAGATCGCCCCCCAATGCTTTGTCTAGGGATCCTCGTCAAACCCAAACCAGACAGGTAGAGGGTTTAGCAAGTGTTAACCTCTTTCTGATCAATAACAGCCCAAATTCATTGAGCGAGGTGCGGTGCCCATGGCCTCTGAAGTCAGCCACTGTTTTTTCAGTGTTTTGCGATTTCGGACACTGATGAGTCAGTGTTGTATCGCGTTCGACCCTAAAACTGGAAACTGCATTTCGCCAAGTTTGGCGCGTCGTCTGCATTCAGGTACCCATTGTGCACCGACATCACCCTGCACTGGCCGAATTTGGGTGTTACCTTGTCAAAGGCGCAATCTGATTGGCTGTCCAATGTGTGGCAACGTCGTGCTGGTTGCGGTGCGCTAAGGGAGCCCATGCATGGGTTCTTTTTATTGATATAGTTGATCAGTGTTTGAAATTTCTGGCACTCTGAGTGTTCAGTGTTTTTTTTTTCATACCCCGAAAAATCAGTGTTTTTCATGTTGACAGCTATAGCGTTCTGCGGAAGCGATTAAGCTTGAACTACAAACAAAAACTTAGCAACACTTAACATCACTTGCAGCCATTCGAGTGTGACACCTTGTCACCTCCCAGCCAAGGGCGTAGGAAAAACGCAAGTGAGTAGTTATGCCTTGTTTATGCTTGTAGAATGAGTGAACCGGTCGAACAAAGTTTCGGTAGCACCGTGGTCGTTTCTACTCTCGTCAATACGAAGTAGTAGAATTCAAGCTTGCAAAAACGCGAATGCATTGAATTGATCTCGACAGGTACAAACATACAAATTTTGTCAGAGGTCCACTGGTGATCCCCGATTGATCCTAGGGAAGGGTTACAGGCACGTTGGCCTGGGGGGTTATGGGCGCACTGACCCGCTACTTAACAAGCCCTTTTATCCCAATGGTCTAGTGGTTGGGATTCTGACAAATTTATATAAATTCTACGCACATGCAGGAGCAAGCACATAACAGTTGTTTAACTAGCGCGCAGGATTTCGCCAAGCTGTACTTGAAAACGGTTGTTCAACTCCTTGAACATTTGGCTATATCCTCCTGTTGTTAAAATCTATTTTCAAATTGCACTTGTAACAGTTGCCCCTGCTGCCTCAAATGTGTACACTCATGAGGCTAGCATGTGGCTTCAATGTAGCTCCAATGTCTTCATGCGAGCTCACAGTTATATAACGGTTTTTACCGTTTGAAAAACGGAGTAACCGATTTGCACCTGTGTCGAAATGATTCTGTTAAGCGAAATGACTTTCGCGAGAAATTTCCCGTCCCGTGAGTTAACTCGGAAAACAGTTTTTCAACTGTAAATTCCGAGCACCCCTCGTGCCACACGCACGACCGAGATTTTTCTCGGTCGTGCTGTACAGCGCGTCATGATTGAAATCATGCGCGTGTAAAGTGCGGGACAGGGCCGAAACGGGCCCTGTCATGTTGCGATCGTGCAGTACAGTGCACGTGCAACTAGACGTGGCACACGCCCGAGCCCTGAGGGGCCACACGCGAATCAGGACCCCACATGCGGTCCTGATTTTCGCACCCTTTGACTCTCGTGAAACGGTCAAACAGCACCCCCCCTTGACCAGTCAAACTTTCGAGCCCCCCAGCACACCACTCACTCACATAAGCCTCCAATGAAACATTCGAGGCTTATGGCACTCCAATGAGCTTCGCATAAATCATTCGAAGCTCGCCCATATGAGCCTCGCATGAAATATTTCTCATTTGACTTTCATGGGAACTCATTTGAGTTTCATGAGGGCCTCATTTGAGACTTCGTGAGAGTCTCATTTGAGCGCATCATGTGAGCCTCATTTGAGCGCTTCATGAGAGCTTCATGAGAACAGTGAAAACAGAACTGAAAATGCAGAAACACAAAATGCAATTACGAATGAAAACGGAACACACAAAATGCAAAGACGAATGCGCACAGAACACACACAAAATGCGCATACACAAAATGCAAAATGAAAAGACATTTCTCACACCACAAATTACCTTCAAAACAAAACTCCCCATTTTCTTATACCGTCGTCAAATAGGCGGTAGGTTGACGTGCAAATTAAGTATTTGCACCCAACAAACTCCCCCTCAACCTGGCGACTATTCGAATCCTCCCACGGCATCATTGGACTTGACAGCTCCCTTTACTGCTCCCGTCATTGGCATGGGAGTATTCACATCCTCGCCAAACTGCTTTCTCTTTGGAACTAACACTTTGCGTTCGCCTCTCACCAGCGCCGCCGCATAGCTGATCCCAACTCCGGTTTTAGGGAATGCACTCATCTGCTCCCCCGCAATCTCAGCTTCCTTCAAGCTTGGCTTCACCTTGGATTCACAAAACACCTTTGCCCCATCAGATTCATAACCTCCCACATTTTGCACCAAAGATTTCTCCTTCTTAGCGGCACCCTTGAGCTGCACCATGCCCTTGTGTTTCTGCTGCTCACGAGTATCACTCTTGGGAACATCCTTCTCCTTATCTGCAGCGACAGCCTCAACCATGCTCCCCTTGCCATCTACACCGTTTTTCTCATCAGCAACGAGCACATCTTTCTTTTCAGCTGCTGCAAGTCGAGCATTGACCTGCTTCAACTGCTGCACCAGCATCTCCACTGCAGTTTTCAGCTCCTTAATAGTTTCAGCAGCCACAGTAGCACACTCTCCCTTGCAGCTACACACTTCATTCTGCTTCTCAGGTACCACCTCCTTCCATGGCACCACGGGTACATGCCACAGATCATCAAGCATGTCTTTGTCTTCATGCACATCCCACAACACACGGTCACCGAGCTTCCCCGTGAATGTCTCGGCTCCATTTGTTGCCGTGCAAACACCTGCAATTCCCAACTGCCTCAGGGAAATGAGATTCCCTTTCAGCTCAGGCACCAAGAGCACTTGTTCTAGGAAGATCGGCTTCCCATCAGCTCCTTTAAACGCTGCCTTGCCGACCCCCATCACATTCATCTTGTGTCCACATCCTGAAAGCATTTCAGTCATACTTGTTTTCCCGATCTCATCCAGCAGGTCCGCCCTTGGGGTCATGTGGTATGCTGCTCCGGAGTCTAGTATCCAAGTGTTGAGAGGAAAAGAATCTGCTCTCTTCTTGGCAGATGCTTTCTTGCTTCCCCCATTCCCTTGCACGTGGAAAAACTGCCCTGGAGCACGCTCCCAAGTGTCACACCCTTTTGTTGCAGCTTCTTCTACATAACCAACACCGTTCTCCTCTCCATCATCATCCTCACATCCGGGAGTCCACCACTTGGGCCGCTTCCAGCACTTCGCCCAAGTGTGACCCGGCTTCTTGCAGTACCAACAAGTGCCCTTGAACCCGCGGTAGCCGCCACGATCATCTTCTTCATCGTCATCACTCTTGCTCCTCGGTTTCTTCTCCTCATCACGCCTGGCTTTGTATCGTCCACTCTCGCCTTGTCCACGTTCCCCTTGACCGCGACCATCTCCCTTACGCCAACGGACACTTTGGACTCCATAGCCGCCATCTCCATCTTGATCATGACTCTGCTACCTCCTCCTCAAGGATCTTAGTTCGAACCCACTCAAGGGTCCAAAGATTCTGGTTTTGAGGAAGACTCAACCCGCTAGTGAAGACCATCCATGAATCCGGCAGCAATGACAACATCTTCAAGCATTTCGTTTGCTCTGGATAGGTGATGCCTCCAATCTACAGCTTAGCGTACAGCTCTCGCGTTTTGTCAAGGATGGGTTGAATCGGCTCCCCTTCACTTAACCGCAATGACGCCAATTCACGCTCCAGCATGAGCGTTGCCACCACAGAGGTTGGTGCGTGTAGCTCCTTGAGCACTTTCCAGGCTTGAGGCCCGCAATCATCCTTTTCCAGCAAATGCATCACATGCGATCGCTGGTTCAGCTCCAAGCTCTATGATAGGAGATAGTAGCCAGCGGTCGAACTCTCGTCCCACTCCTCTTGCAGGGCGGGGTCGCTTGGCCTATTTTCCACACCCGTCATTAGCTTCAATAATCTGACTTGCCGAAAGTAGAGCTGCATTTTCCACGCCCAATCATCGTAGCCGCTGCCGTTGAACTTTTCGACAACGAAGTTCTTGAGCACGTCCTTCAACAATGAGCCCCGGCTGGTCCGCACTCCCCTTGGCGCGGAACCACCGTCATCTTGGACTCCACTATTAGCTCGTGCCTCCGATCCTTCGTTTTCGCTTGACTCCATGGTGTTCTAACGGCAAGACGTCCAATCCCCAGCTCTGATACCATGTGTTGACAGCTATAGCGTTCTGCGGAAGCGATTAAGCTTGAACTACAAACAAAAACTTAGCAACACTTAACATCACTTGCAGCCTTTCGAGTGTGACACCTTGTCACCTCCCAGCCAAGGGCGTAGGAAAAATGCAAGTGAGTAGTTATGCCTTGTATATGCTTGTAGAATGAGTGAACTGGTCGAACAAAGTTTCGGTAGCATCGTGGTCGTTTCTACTCTCGTCAATACGAAGTAGTAGAATTCAAGCTTGCAAAAATGCGAATGCATTGAATTGATCTCGACAGGTACAAGCATACACATTTATATAAATTCTACGCACAGGCAGGAGCAAGCACATAACAGTTGTTTAACTAGCGCGCAGGATTTCGCCAAGCTGTACTTGAAAACGGTTGTTCAACTCCTTGAACATTTGGCTATATCCTCCTGTTGTTAAAAACTGTCTTCAAATTGCACTTGTAACAGTTGCCCCTGCTGCCTCAAATGTGAACACTCATGAGGCTAGCATGTGGCTCCAATGTAGCTCCAATGTCTTCATGCGAGCTCACAGTTATATAACGGTTTTTACCGTTTGAAAAACGGAGTAACCGATTTGCACCTGTGTCGAAATGATTCTGTTAAGCGAAATGACTTTCGCGAGAAATTTCCCGTCCCGTGAGTCAACTCGGAAAACAGTTTTTCAACTGTAAATTCCGAGCACCCCTCGTGCCACATGCACGACCAAGATTTTTCTCGGTCGTGCTGTACAGCGCGTCATGATTGAAATCATGCGCGTGTACAGTGCGGGACAGGGCCGAAACGGGCCCTGTCTTGTTGCGATCATGCAGTACAGTGCACGCGCAACTAGACGTGGCACACGCCCGAGCCCTGAGGGAGTGAGAATTACGAGGAATGATGGACTAGGAAATGAGTTGGGTACAAATATGTAACCCTAGGAAACTGTACCCCATACTGTCTACCCCACTACAGCCTAGAAAGGCTATAGCATGAATGTTTGACACACCCCCATAGGCAAAGTGGGGGAGAACAAGGGGTCACAAGACTAGTCAAGCAAGGCAAGCTCAGGGTGGATCACAACGTCACCACACATTCCGAGCACAAGTTCAAAGGCCAAAAGGCCAGTTCACATGCAGGATTATAAATCAAGGTGAACAAGCAAGACAGTGATCGCAACCTAGCAAAGGTATACAAGCAAGTGCAGGATATATAGATCACAGTACAAAGCAAAGTCAAGAGGTAAGCAAGTGAGGCCAGGTAGGCACAAGACCTAACATAGTACAGAAGCGCTCATGATCACAAGGCTGAAGTGCCTTGGTAAAGATATCAGCAGTGTTGGCCTGAGATGCTACGTAAGCAAGGCGCAGCTGACCACGCTGCTGCAGCTCACGTGCAAGGAAGTAGCGAAGAGCAATGTGCTTCGTTCTGTGCTCCGGTCTGTGCTCCTGACACAAGGCCAGCATGGCCTTGTTGTCTACGTACAGAACTGGAGGAGAACGAGGCGCCAGGTCGGTCAGCAGGTAGGTGAGCCAGCGTAACTCCTGTGCAGCCATGGCCCCTGCGTAGATCTCGGCCTCACAGCTGGAGCCGAGAACAGAAGACGAGCGGGTAGACCGCCACGAAACAGAGCCGGAACCAAGGCTGAAGGTGTAACCCTGTGACGACCGCTGCGTAGCCTGATCGTCAGCCCAAGAAGCGTCTGCGTGACCTGTGAGGACCACTGAACGCCGCCCTCCAAGCACTAGCCCCATGCCCGACGTACTGCACAAGTAGCGCAACACCCTCTTCGCTGCAGCCATGTGCTCTGGTCGGTGTCTCCCAGGAGCAACATAGCGTGCCAGGATGCTAAGAGGGTATGCAAGGTCAGGTCGTGTGCAGGTCATCAGGTACACGAGGCAGCCAACAAGCTCTGGGTACGGGCCACTCGGCTCTACGGACTCATCCGAAGGCAGAGCTGAGAGCGAGTGGCGAGTAGACAGAGGAGTGGCCTGAGGCGAGGAGTACGTGAAGTCGAAGCGCTGAAGGACCTGCTGCACCATGTGTGACTGAGTCAGGGTAATGGTGCGCTGTGCTCTGTCCCGGGTGATCTGCAAGCCAAGGTAGCTGCGCAGTTTACCCAGGTCTGTGCACGTGTGTCTCTTCTGCAGCTCCGACTTCACGTGGGCGAGTCCAGCAGTGTTAGCAGTGGCAAAGACCAAGTCGTCGACGTACACGAGGATGTAGAACGGCGGCAAAGAGGTGTCGGTGCGCAGAAACAGCGACGGGTCGGCAGTAGAAGGAGCAAACCCAAGAGCCGCAAGTGTAGTCCTCAGTGTGTCGTGCCACTCACGGGGCGCCTGGCAGAGACCGTAGACTGGCCGCCGGAGGCTCCACTGGGTACCAGGAGGAAACGACCCAGTGAAGCCAGGTGGGCGGCGCAGCCAGATCTCCTCGTGCAGGCTGCCCTGCAAGAAAGCTGTGCTGAAGTCAAGAGAGTGAAGCTCGTAGTCACGCTGAGCGGCTATGTGCAACAGCACCCGAAGAGTGGTCATCTTCGGGGTGGGAGAGAAGGTCTGAAAGTAGTCAACTCCCTGCCGCTGACTGAAGCCTCGAGCCACGTAACGCGCCTTGAAGACAGGCGGAGAACCCGGCGGCCGCTTCACCCTGAAAATCCACATGCCACTGACGATGTTCGCCCCAGGTGGGGGAACCTCGTCGACGTAGGTGCCTGTGGACTTCCAGGAAGCCATCTCTGCGTCCATGGCTGACTGCCACTGTGAGGAGTAGGGACCCTTGATCGCCTCAGCGTACGATCGAGGAGTCGGGATGTCTGGTGCATCCGGGTCTCCCTCAGGGGCAATCAGCATGGACACGAGATGAGGCAAAGCAGCAGCAAAACACTGGAACTCCTCCTGCCTGTCCTCAAGGACGTCCGTGCTAAGAGCACACTCACCCCCGACGGACGGAGGACAGACAGACTCAGACTCAGCAACAAGACTCGCGGCGTAGTCTAGACGACAGTGAGCAGCGAAGTCGACAAGCTCAGCAACTAAGGCAGACGCAGCAGTGGACTCAAAAGAAGGGTCAGTGACAACAGTAGCCAGGAGACGCGTGACAGTAGGACTGGCAGCACGAAGGGAGTCAGACGCCGGGTCAGCAAGAGCAGGAAGAGAGGACTCAGGAGGAGACGGCAAAGGGACACACTGCGGAGCAGTGGAAGGACGCAGTGCCATCTGATGCGTGCCCGGGACCGCAGAAGGACGCTGACGCGGAACACGACGACTAGCGCGAACAGCACGAACAGGCGACGCAGGGCGAGACGCAGGCGCACGACGCTCAGCAAGACCTCCAGTAGGACCAGTGTAGGGAGAAGGGGCAGGAAGTGGACAGGCAAGCTGTAACTGTGACTCGGACGGGACGGACGGTGGACACTCTAAGGCAGGAGAAGGACCAGAAGAAGGCGGAAGGCCAAGAACCTGCTCAAGGAGGGGAACGAAGTACGGCCGAGGCCGCGCAGCACCTCCAGAACCAGCAGGGACAGCACCAGCACCCCTAGCGTCAGCTCCGACTCCAGCAGCACCACCAGCTCCAGTACCACCTCCAGCAGCACCAGCACCGCCAACTCCAGCAGCTCCAGGAGCACCGGCTCCAGTAGCACCTCCAGCTCCAGAACCTCCAGCTCCAGCTCCAGCAGCACCTCCAGCTCCAGAACCTCCAACAGCTCCAGCGCCAAAAGGACCACCAGAAGACGGAGCAGCACCGGCTCCTGTACCCCCAGCAGCACCTACTCCAGCAGCACCCCCAGCTCCAGCTCCTCCAGCAGGTCCAACACCAGTTGAACCACCAGGCCCAGCAGCTCCAGTACCTCCAGTACGAGCACCTCCGGGACCCGTGGCTCCAGCACCCCCAGCAGCAGCAGAACCTCCAGCACCAGCAGCAACACCAGCTCCAGCAGCACGACTCCAACGCCGAGCAAACCACTCGCGCAGCTCCTGTGGAGAGGGTAGCTCCCGCCGAGGCGAAGCACCCGAAGGACCTCCAGGCTCCGAACCCCCAGGCTCCGCACCCCCAGACTCAGCAACCCCAGGCTCAGCACCCCCAGACTCAGCACCCCCAGTCCCAACACCCCCAGGCTCCGCACGCTCATGCTCAGCACCCCCAGACCCGGCACCCGCAGGCGCAGCACCCCAAGCAGCACCAGAGTCAACAGCTACCTCGACAGGCTCGACTGCGTCTACCTGAGACACACCTGAGGGGGCAGGACCCTGAGGGGGAAGGGGGTCTACCGGGGGGGGACCTGGCACGAGGAAGAGCGGCGGGGGGGGGAGGGGGGCAGCGCGGTAGGGGAAGAGACGGTAGTACGGCACCGACTCGTCAAACGTGACGTCCTGGGAGGACAGAACACGGCGCGAGGTGGGGTGGTAAAACTGGCAGCCAGGCGCGTCAGGGGGGAAGCCAAGGAAGACGCAGGGAACAGCACGGGAGGACAGCTTGTCCGCAGACAAGTCGCGGACGAAAGCTCGAGATCCCCAGACACGGAACGCAGACGCATCGCCAACCTTCCCCGTCCACCGCAGAGTGGGGGAGGTCTCCGGCATCGAGACCCGGGGCTGAAGGTTGATCTGATGCGCCGCGTACTGAACCGCGAACGGCCACAGAAAATGGGGAGCAGCCGCATGGATCATGGACGTACGAGCGACGTCCCTGATCATGCCAATGCGGCGCTCAGCAATCCCATTTTGCTGTGGAGAGGCCGGAAGCGTGAACGTCTGGCGGATGCCCTATGCACGACAGAAGGCTCGCAGAAGGTCGGAGGAAAACTCTCCACCTCTGTCAGAGTGCAGACGCAGAACAGGAAAGTCCGAGCCGAAACTCTCTCTGAGCTGGAGACGGGCAGCGCGGATCCAGTCGATCAACACCTCAGTGACCTCACCCTTGCGGCGCAAGGGGAAGACTGAGGTGTAACGCGAGTAGTCGTCAACCACCAGAAGGAAGTAACGCTCGTGACCCTGTCCACGGACGCGGGCTGGGCCCCACACGTCCATGTGGAGAGTCTGCAGCGGAGCCTCTGTCGGAGGAAACTCGGAGGAGTGAGGAGCGGCGCGCTGCCGCCCCTTGACGCAGGGAACGCAGGTAGGGGCAGGCCCCGGGGGAAGGGGAGGGAGGGACCGGGGCAGACCAGAGACAAGGACACGGGAGGCCATGCCCCGGAGACGAGGCAGGGAGGGGTGACCAAGGCGGTGGTGCCAGAGGAGAGTCTGGTGAGACAGTAGACGACACGAGTAGGGGGCAGACTCAGGACCAGACCTGGACGCTGCAGCAAACACCTGACTCGACGCAGCTACCTGACCAGACGCAGGAACCGAAGGAGACTCGGTAGTGAGTGTGTATAGGCTCGACCCCGACTGACGGGTAAACGTGGCCAAGTGTCGGCCCGTCCGAGCACACGTGCAGTGGGTCACTCGCTGACTCGCAGGAGTGAACTGGTCAACCCCCCCATCCTGTAGGTCAGCACCACTCACCAAGTTCGTAGAGAACGAGGGGAGGTAAAGACCTGACAGGGAGCCAGAAGGGGCCGTCGGACACGGTAGGACAGTGGATTAGTGGGCAAGGACAGGACCCACAGAGGGGTCTGCCAGGGAGACTGCAACCGGCCGACTAAGCGGCGTGAGTGTGGTGCGGTCTCGAAAGAAGGAGCGAGAAGCTCCCGAGTCAAGGGTGAAGGTGTGGAAGATCGCAGCAGGCGCAGCACCAGAGAGGGCAGACTCACCAGTACCTGGAGCAGTAGACTCACGAGCACCTAGAGCAGCAGCCTCACCGGCACCTGGAGCAGGAGACGCACCAGCACCTAGAGCAGCAGACTGGATACCGGGGTCAGGCGGCACACACAGGTAACAGGCACCCTCAGCACTAGTAGGCAATGCATACATGGTAGTGAGGATAGCATCAGAGTCAAGAGCATAGATATCTACCCTCTGCCTAAGCAGCTCCACCCAGTCGGGGAGCTCAGCCGCGTCGCCAAACGCAGTACGCCAGGCGTCGCTCAGACGAGCGAAGCAGCGGGACTCTGTATGACCAAACTTCCCGCAAGGCTGACCAGTCCGAGCACCAGTGCGAATCACGTACGGGCAGCGAGCAGTACCCCGTGACCCTCCACGCTGAGCGTACCACTCACGAAGCTGCTGGGGCGAAAGGACCGCGAGCGGGCGATGCTGCAGCTGCACCTGGCCACTACAAGAAGCTCCCAAACTACTCACTCCAGGACGACTCCCACTACGGCCACCCCGACAACCCCAACTAGCGTACCACTCACGAAGCTGCTGGGGCGTGAGGGACTCACGCGGACGTCGCTGGAGCTGCATCTGGCCACCGCCAGGAGCAGCAGTAACAGTAGTAGCAGTAGTAGCAGTAGTAGCAGCAGTGGCAGTAGTAGCAGCGCGGCCACCCCTACAACCCCAGCTAGCGTACCACTCACGAAGCTGCTGGGGCGTGAGGGACTTACGCGGACGGCGCTGGAGCTGCATCTGGCCACGCTAGGAGCAGCAGTAGCTGTAGAAAAAAGCAGTAGCAGCAGGAGCAGCAGTAACAGCAGTACGGGCAGGGCAGTGCTCACCAGTGGCGAGAAGGGCAGGCGTACGACGGCGGCAACGGCGAGGCCGCTACCACTGCAGGGAGAGGGCTCCGCGGTAGCTGCTGAAGGGCGGGGCCGCGACCGCGGCAGGGAGCTCTGCGGCAGCTGCTGCAGGGCGGGGCCGGGCCACGACGGCAGCTGCTGCAGGGCGGGGCAGGGCCGCAACGTCAGCTGCTGCAGGGCGGGGCAGGGGCCCCAACGGTAGCTACTGCAGGGCGGGGCAGAGCCGCGACGTCAGCTGCTGCAAGGCGGGGCAGGGGCCCCAATGGCAGCTGCTGCAGGGCGGGGCAGGGCCGCGACGTCAGCTGCTGCAGGGTGGGGCAGGGGCGACCGGCAGTAGCAGCAGTAGCACCTAGGGCAGCAGCACCTAGGGCTCCTCTCTTTTTTTTTTTTTTTTTTTTATTAATTTTTCATTTTAGGGTTTGGCAGGTCGCACTCGGCGCTGCAGAGGCGGCTCGTGGGCTGCAGCGAGGGGGACGGAGCGCGGCTCCCCAGGGCGCCGCGACGGAGCAGCGGGGGGGGGGGGGGGGGGGGGGGGGGGGCGCGCGGCTCCCCAGGGCATCGCGACGGGGCAGCGGGGGGTCGCGCGCGTCTCCCCAGGGCGTCGCGACGGGGCAGCGGGGGCCGAGCGCGGCTCCCCAGGGCGTCGCGACGGGGCAGCGGGGGCCGAGCGCGGCTCCCCAGGGCGTCGCGACGGGGCAGCGGGGGCCGAGCGCGGCTCCCCAGGGCGTCGCGACGGGGCAGCGGGGGGCCGAGCGCGGCTCCCCAGGGCGACTCGACGTGGCAGCGGGGGGTCGCGCGCGGCTTATCAGGGCAGCGCGACGGGGCAGCGGGGGGCGACACGAGGGTCGCAGAGGCAGCGCCCACGGGCGTCACGCGGCTCGGCAGGGCAGAGGCAGCGCCCACGGGCGACACGTGGCTCGGCAGGGCAGCGCGCTGGCTGCAGGGGCAGCACCCACGGGCTGCAGGGGCAGGCACTGATGCAGAGGCAGCGCCCACGGGCTGCACGGGCAGGCACGGCTGCACGGGCGGGCACGGCTGCAGGGGCAGCACGGTCGCAGGGGGAGCACGCCGGCTGCAAGGGCAGCGCGGCTGCAGGGGCAGCTTAAAAAAACATAGTTCAGTTAGGGCAGGGCGGAACGTTCGGTGGGCCCTAGGAACGATTCTGCTCTAATACCATGTGAGAATAAGAACAAGGAATGAATGCACTAGGAAACAGGTGGGTACAAGTAGGAAAACCTAAAAGTGTTGTACCCCACATTGTCTACCCCACTACAGCCTACACAGACTATAGCATATAAGTCTGACACAAATTACCTTCAAAACAAAACTCCCCATTTTCTTATACCGTCGTCAAATAGGCGGTAGGTTGACGTGCAAATTAAGTATTTGCACCCAACATTTCATTGGGATGAAATTGAAAATCAGTGATGCTAGGCTAGGGACACTGAGTGCTCAGGGTACCCAAGAACCAATCTGAGGCCCTGGCGGTGCCATTCCTAATGACAAACAACTGCAGAGTGGACGAGTCGTCGGCATGGCGACAAAGCTCTTACAATCCTAAACATGACTAGCCAGGGATCGGCTCAGGGTTGATCAAACGCATGTAGTGTTGCAGCGGAAGTGTTGACCTCATGTCAGAGTGAATGTAAATGACTGTGATGATAAAAACATGTGTCAGAGTTATATGACATAGCTACTGTAGGCTATAGTGGGGTAGCACATATGGGGTACAGTTGCCTAGGGTTTGCCTTTTGTACCCAACTTTCACTTAGTCATTTCATTCCTGATTTCTTGATTCACATGGTATAGAGCGGGTTCCTACATGGGACCGTTCCTTCCTAAGGGCCCACCATAAGAAATTTTTTTTTTTTAGCTGCCCGCGCACATTGCGCCCTGCCCTAATTTTTTTTTTTTAGCGGCCCCTACGCTGCCCCTACGCGGCCCCTACGCCGCCTCCCACGCGCCCCCTATGCGGCCCCTAGCGGCGCCCTGACGAGGCCCCTGCCGGCGCCCTATCGCGGCCCCTGATGCGCCCCCTGGTGGCGCCCTGACGCGGCCCTGACGCGGCCTGACGCGGCCCCTGGCGGCGCCCTGACGCGGCCCTGCCGCGGCCCCTGACGCGGCCCTGACGCGGCCTGCCGCGGCCCCTGTCGCGGCCCTGAAGCGGCCCCTGACGCGGCCCTGACGCGGCTCTGCCGCGGCCCTGACGCGGCCCTGACGCGGCCCTGCCGCGGCCCCTGGCGGCGCCCTGACGCGGCCCCTGACGCGGCGCCCTGACGCGGCCCCTGCTGCGGCCCTGACGCGGCCCTGCCGCGGCCCCTGACGCGGCCCTGACGCGGCCTGCTACGGCCCCTGCCGCGGCCCTGAAGCGGCCCCTGACGCGGCCCTGACGCGGCTCTGCCGCGGCCCTGACGTGGCCCTGACGCGGCCCCTGACGCGGCCCCTGCCGCGGCCCCTTCCGCGGCCCTGACGCGGCCCTGCCGCGGCCCCTGGCGGCGCCCTGACGCGGCCCCTGACGCGGCGCCCTGACGCGGCCCTGCCGCGGCCCCTGACGCGGCCCCTGCCGCGGCCCCTGACGCGGCCCCTGACGCGGCCCCTGTCGCGGCCCCTGACGCGGCCCCGCCACCTACCTTTCCGGCCACGCCGCCTCCTCTCAGCGGCCCCGCCGCCTCCTCCCAGCGGCCCCGGACGCCGCCCTCTCAGCGGCCCCGCCGAGCCGCCCAGCAGCCTAGCCGCCCAGCAGCTGAGCCACCGAGCCGCCCAGCAGCCGAGCCGCCGAGCCGCCCAGCAGCCGAGCCGCCCAGCAGCAGAGCCGCCGAGCCGCCCAGCAGCCGAGCCGCTGAGCCGCCCAGCCGCCGAGCCGCCCAGCAGCCGAGCCGCCCAGCAGCCGAGTCGCCGAGCCGCCCTGCAGCCGAGCCGCCCGAGCCGCCCTGTCCGGTAAGAGCAGCGCCTCTCTCACAGCACTGCCCTCACCCCACTGTTTGCGCTGCTAGTCTACTGCTGTCATGGCTACCCCTAGTGTCCTCGCTTTTGACGCTGAGGGTCGGGCCATTGACTTTGACGTCTGGATAGATGACCTGCAGCTTTTCTTACAGTGCGATAGGGCAGACCGCCTCTCCCTCTTTGACCTCACTTCTGGTGCCTCTCCTGCCCCCGCCACTGATGCTGACGCAACTGTTCGCTCCCAGTGGGCCACGCGCGATGCTGCTGCACGTCTTGCTGTGCGTCGCCACCTGCCTACCTCTGAGCGTGCGCACTTTAGCCAGTACAAGAGTGCTCAGACCTTGTACGACGCTGTAGTTGCACGCTACTCCTCCCCTGCCACTGCTGCACTGAGTCGCCTCATGCTACCGTACCTCTTCCCTGACCTTGCTGCCTTTCCCACAGTCGCTGACCTCATTACGCGCCTACGCACTAGTGACACTCGCTACCGCGTTGCGCTTCCTGCTGAGTTCTGCGCCAAGAACCCCCCCCCCATGTACATCACCCTCTACTACATAGTCACCCGGCTCCCTGACTCCCTTCGCGTAGTCAGGGACCACTTCCTCTCAGTTTGCCCCACCACTCTCACCGTTGACCTCCTCGAGAAGTCCCTCCTAGCAGCAGAGAAGAGCATAGTAGCTGTAGGAGCCTCTCGTGGTGACCCTCGCACCCCCATCTTTGAGGGGTGTTCCCCCTCCCCCCTTTTGCCCTCTGTTGCCTCTGCTGCTGCGGCCGACCTCGTTGGGCTTGAGTCGGTCGGTGCGGCGTCTACCCCTAGCGGGAGACGCCGCCCTGGCAAGGGCAAGGGGGGCAGGGGCGCTGGAGGAGCTAGCGGGGGCGGTGGAGGCGGCAGTGGAGGCGGTGGAGGAGGTGGGGGTGGCGGTGGGGGTGGTGGCGGGGGTGGAGGTGTCGGTGGCGGCAGTGGAGGCGGAGGCGGCAGCGGCAGTGGCGGAGGGAGCGGAGGTGGCGGCGGTGGAGGAGGAGGCGGCGGAGGAGGTGGAGCTGGTCGGGGTGGCGCTGCGCAGAGGGTCGGCTCCGGTGGTGGTCAGCGCCAGCAGCAGCAGCAGCAGCACCAGCAGCGCACTCGTGACATCCCCTCCCCTCAGCAGCTCCGTGAGTGGTACACTGCACGCCAGAGGGGTGGGGGTACTGGTCCGTGCACCTACGTCCTCCGCACCGGCGACCGCGCGGGTGAGCAGTGCGGGGGTGCGCACTCCACCCAGCGCTGCTTTGGCCGCCTGACGGACGCTTGGCGTCACCAGTTCCCTGAGGCCACTGAGATCCCCCGCTGGGGTGAGCTGTCTAGGGCAGGTGTGGCTGTCTTTGACCTTGACTTTGATGCTATTCTTGCTGCCATGTATACTGTGACTATTAGTGATGAGGGTGACTGTTACCGGTGTTTTCCGCCCGACCCGGGCATTGAGACTGCTGCTCTAGGTACTGGTGAGGCTGCTGCTCTAGGTGCTAGCGAGGCTGCTGCTCTAGGTGCGTCTGCTCCCTCAGGTGCTGGTGAGTCTGCTCTCTCAGGTTCTGCGTCGGCTTCGGCCTCCCACACCTTCACCCTTGACTCGGGGGCTTCTCGCTCCTTCTTTCGAGACCGCACCACACTCACGCCGCTTAGCCGGCCAGTTGCAGTCTCTCTGGCAGACCCCTCTGGGGGTCCTGTCCTTGCTCACTTCTCCACTGTCCTCCCGTGTCCAGCGGCCCCCTCTGGCACCCTGTCTGGTCTTTACCTTCCCTCGTTCTCTACGAACTTGGTGAGTGGTGCTGACCTACAGGATGCGGGGGTTCACCAGTTCACTCCTGCGAGTCGGCGGGTGACCCACTGCACGGACGCTCGGACAGGCCGACACCTGGCCACGTTTACCCGTCGGCCGGGGTCGAGCCTGTACACCCTGACCACTGCGTCTCCTCCAGTCACTGCGTCTGGTCAGGTAGCTGCGTCGGGTCAGGTGTTTGCTGCAGCGTCCAGGTCTGGTCCTGAGTCTGCCCCCTGTTCGTGTCGCCTCCTGTCTCACGAGACTCTCCTCTGGCACCACTGCCTTGGTCACCCCTCCCTGCTTCGTCTCCGAAGCATGGCCTCCCGTGTCCTTGTCTCTGGTCTTCCCCGGTCCCTCCCTCCCCTTCCTCCGGGGCCTGGCCCTACCTGCGTCCCCTGTGTCGAGGGGCGGCAGCGGGCTGCCCCTCACTCCTCCCAGTTTCCTCCGACAGAGGCCCCGCTGCAGACGCTTCACATGGACGTGTGGGGCCCGGCCCGCGTCCGTGGACAGGGTCACGAGCGCTACTTCCTGCTGGTGGTTGACGACTACTCGCGTTACACCACAGTCTTCCCCTTGCGCAGCAAGGGTGATGTCACTGAGGTGTTGATCGACTGGATCCGCGCAGCTCGTCTCCAGCTCAGGCAGAGCTTCGGCTCGGACTTTCCTGTTCAGCGTCTGCACTCTGACAGAGGTGGAGAGTTCTCCTCTGGCCTTCTGCGAGCCTACTGTCGTGCACGAGGCATCCGCCAGACCTTCACGCTTCCGGACTCTCCACAGCAAAATGGGATTGCTGAGCGCCACATTGGCATGGTCATGGACGTCGCCCGTACGTCCATGATGCATGCGGCTGCCCCCCATTTTCTGTGGCCGTTTGCGGTTCGGTACGCGGCGCATCAGATCAACCTTCACCCCAGGGTCTCCATGCCGGAGACCTCCCCAGCTTTGCTGTGGACGGGGAAGGTTGGCGATGCGTCTGCGTTCCGTGTCTGGGGATCTCGGGCGTTTGTCCGCGACTTGTCTGCGGACAAGCTGTCCCCTCGTGCTGCTCCTTGCGTCTTCCTTGGCTTCCCCCCTGACGCGCCAGGGTGGCAGTTCTACCACCCCACCTCTCGCCGTGTCCTGTCCTCCCAGGACGTCACGTTTGACGAGTCGGTCCCCTACTACCGCCTCTTCCCCTACCGCACTCCGTCCCTCCCCCCGCCACCGCTCTTCCTTGTCCCAGGTCCCCCCCCGGTAGACCCCCTCCCCCCTCAGGGTCCTGCCCCTTCAGGTGTGTCCCAGGTAGACGCAGTCGAGCCTGTCGAGGTTACTGGTGACTCTGGTGCTGCTGAGGGTGCTGAGCCTGGGGGTGCTGACTCTGGGGGTGCTGAGCGTGTGGGTGCTACGCCTGGGGGTGCTGAGCCTGAGGGTGCTACTACTGGGGGTGCTGAGCCTGAGGGTGCTGAGCCTGGGGGTGCTACTACTGGGGGTGCTGAGCCTGGGGGTGCTGAGCCTGGGAGTGCTACGCCTGGGGGTGCTACGCCTGGAGGTGCTGAGCCTGGGGGTGCGGAGCCTGAGGGAGCTGGGCCTGCTCGTGTGGCGTCTGGCGGTGCTGAGCCTGGAGGTTCTCCGGGTGCTTCGTCTCGACGGGAGCCACTCTCTCCACAGGAGCTGCGCGAGTGGTTTGCCCGGCGCTGGAGGCGTGCTGCTGGAGCTGGAGGTTCTTCGGCTGCTGAGGGTGCTGGTGCCGCGGGTCCCGGAGGTGCTCGTACTGGGAGTACTGGAGCTGCTGGGCCTGCGGGTACGACTGGAGCTGGAGCTGCTGAGGGTGTTGGCGCTGAGGCTACTGCTGTCGGTCCTGGAGGCGGTCCTGCTGGGGGTGCTGGAGCTGGAGGTACTGCTGGCGCTGGTGCTGCCGCTGGGGGTACTGGTGCTGTCCCTGCTGTGTCTGGAGTCGCCACACGGCCTAGGCCGTACTTCGTTCCGCTCCTTCAGCAGGTTCTTCGTCTCCCGCCTTCTACTGGT
The DNA here is from genome assembly GCA_947471745.1 of Closterium sp. Naga37s-1. NCBI lineage: Eukaryota > Viridiplantae > Streptophyta > Zygnematophyceae > Desmidiales > Closteriaceae > Closterium > Closterium sp. Naga37s-1. The sequence continues at coordinate 192,208 of CANJKZ010000971.1, forward strand.
CCTCCTCCTCCCTTAGAGTGTCCACAGCCTGTCCCGTCACAGTTACAGTTACAGCCGGCCTCCCCACTGCCCGCTCCTTCTCCCTACACTGGTCCTACTGGAGGTCTTGCTGAGCGTCGTGAGCCTGCGTCTCGCCCTGCGTCGCCTGTCCGTGCTGCTCGCACTAGTGCTCGTGGTTCGCGTCAGCGTCCTCCTCCTGTCCCTGGCACGCACCGGATGTCTCTGCGTCCGTCCACTGCTCCTCTGCGTGCCCCTTTGCCTTCTCCTCCTGAGTCCTCTCTTCCTGCTCTTCCTGACCCGGAGTCGGACTCTCTTCGTGCTGCCAGTCCTACTGTCACGCGTCTCCTTGCTACTGTTGTCACTGACCCTTCCTTTGAGTCCACTGCTGCGTCTGCCCTAGTTACTGAGCTCGTCGACTTTGCTGCTCGCTGTCGTCTAGACTACGCTGCTAGTCTTGTTGCTGAGTCTGAGTCTGTCTGTCCTCCGTCCGTCGGGGGTGAGTGTGCCCTTGGCACGGACGTCCTTGAGGACAGGCAGGAGGAGTTCCAGTGTTTGGCTGCTGCTTCACCTCATCTCGTGTCCGTACTGCTTACCCCTGAGGGAGACCCGGATGCACTTGACATCCCGACTCCGCGCTCTTACGCGGAGGCGATAGAGGGTCCCTACTCCTCTCAGTGGCAGGCAGCTATGGACGCAGAGATGGCTTCCTGGAAGTCCACAGGCACCTACGTTGACGAGGTTCCCCCGCCTGGGGCGAACATCGTCAGTGGCATGTGGATTTTCAGGGTGAAGCGGCCGCCGGGTTCTCCGCCTGTCTTCAAGGCGCGTTACGTGGCTCGTGGCTTCAGTCAGCGGCAGGGAGTTGACTACTTTCAGACCTTCTCTCCCACCCCGAAGATGACCACTCTTCGGGTACTGCTGCACATAGCTGCTCACCGCGACTACGAGCTGCACTCTCTTGACTTCAGCACTGCTTTCTTGCAGGGCAGCCTGCACGAGGAGATCTGGCTGCGTCGCCCACCCGGCTTCACTGGGTCTTTTCCTCCTGGCACCCAGTGGAGCCTCCGGCGGCCAGTCTACGGTCTCCGCCAGGCACCGCGTGAGTGGCACGACACACTGAGGACTACACTTGCGGCTTTTGGGTTTGCTCCCTCTACTGCCGACCCGTCGCTGTTTCTGCGCACCGACACTTCTTTGCAGCCGTTCTACATCCTCGTGTACGTCGACGACTTGGTCTTTGCCACAGCTGACACTGCTGGACTCGCCCACGTGAAGTCCGAGCTGCAGAAGAGACACACGTGCACAGACCTGGGTGAACTGCGCAGCTACCTTGGCTTGCAGATCACCCGGGACAGAGCACGCCGCACCATTACCCTGACTCAGTCACACATGGTGCAGCAGGTCCTTCAGCGCTTCGGCTTCACGTACTCCTCGCCTCAGGCCACTCCTCTGCCTACTCGCCACTCGCTCTCAGCTCTGCCTTCGGATGAGTCCGTAGAGTCGAGTGGCCCGTACCCAGAGCTTGTTGGCTGCCTCATGTACCTGATGACCTGCACACGACCTGACCTTGCATACTCTCTTAGCATTCTTGCACGCTATGTTGCTCCTGGGAGACACAGACCGGAGCACATGGCTGCAGCGAAGAGGGTGTTGCGCTACTTGTGCAGTACGTCGGGCATGGGGCTTGTGCTTGGAGGGCAGAGTCCAGTGGTCCTCACTGGACACGCAGACGCTTCTTGGGCTGACGACCAGGCTACGCAGCGGTCGTCACAGGGTTACACCTTCAGCCTTGGTTCCGGCTCTGTTTCGTGGCGGGCTACTCGCTCGTCTTCTGTTCTCGGCTCCAGTTGTGAGGCTGAGATCTACGCCGGGGCCATGGCTGCACAGGAGCTTCGCTGGCTCACCTACCTGCTGACTGACCTCGGAGAGCCGCCTCGTTCTCCTCCAGTGCTCTACGTAGACAACAAGGCCATGCTGGCCTTGTGTCGAGAGCAGAGACTGGAGCACAGAACGAAGCACATTGCTCTTCGCTACTTCCTTGCTCGTGAGCTACAGCAGCGTGGTCAGCTGCGACTTGCGTACGTGGCCTCTGAGGCCAACACTGCTGATATCTTCACCAAGGCACTTGCGCCTTGTGATCATCAGCGCTTCTGTACTCAGCTGGGTCTTGTACCTACCTTGCCTCACTTGCTCACCTCTTGACCTTGTTTGTACTGTTGCATATATATATACTCCTGCTCTTGCTTGTCTAGCCTTATATATATATGTAATCCTGCATGTGAACTGGCCTTGTGGCCTTGAACTTGTGCTCGGAATGTGTGGTGACTTTGTGATCCACCCTGAGCTTGCTTTGCTTTGCTTGACTGGTCTTGTGACCCCTTGTTCTCCCCCACTTTGCCTATGGGGGTGTGTCAGAGTTATATGACATAGCTACTGTAGGCTATAGTGGGGTAGCACATATGGGGTACAGTTGCCTAGGGTTTGCCTTTTGTACCCAACTTTCACTTAGTCATTTCATTCCTGTTTTCTTGATTCACAACATGCACACATCGAGTTAGGGTACATTCCTGTGGGGACACAAGTGTCTCAATCCCCTTTTTCCCGAGTCGCGTCGAAACATTTTGTCAATCTCGCGTCACAAAAAATGAATGTATCGCGACTCTAGGCGACCAGGCGAAACGTACAGTTGTGCGCATTTGATTGGGTGACACAAATGACTGTACATCCCTTTTTTCAACCGCTTGGCTGGGGTGTGGTTTCGACGCGCGAATATTTTTCCCGCACGAAATTGGCATTGCAGGCTGTCCATGTGCATTGACATTTTGAGCCGCGTGCGATTTTTTCACATTGACGAGTCGGATTACAAGTCGTCAGCTACGTCAGCGCGTTTCACGCTGACCAATAAAAAATACAGTAATGGTCGCGGAAAGGCGATTCGCAATTGGGACACACTACAGTTTATGCTGTTTTTGTGTGTCACAAAGCGATTGAGACATTTGTGTCCCCACAGGAATGTACCCTTAATATAAAAATACTAAGGAATGCAAAACGACCTAGACTAGCCATGATTTCTAAAGGGTACATTCCCTTATTACATCGAAGTTAAAACCGTGCGACATCACCCTGCACTGGCCGAATTTGGGTGTTACCTTGTCAAAGACGCAATTTGATTGGCTGTCCAATGTGTGGCAACGTCGTGCTGGTCGCGGTGCGCTATGGGAACCCATGCATGGGTTCTTTTTATTGATATAGCTGATCAGTGTTTGAATTTTCTGGCACTCTGAGTGCTCAGCGTTTTTTTTTTTTTTTTTTTCATTTTTTTTCATTTTTTCATACCCTGAAAAATCAGTGTTTTTCCTTGGGATGAAATTGAAAATCAGTGTTGCTAGGCTAGGGTCACTGAGTGCTCGGGGTACCCAAAAACCAATCTGAGGCCTTGGCGGTGCCATTCCTAATGTCAAACAGCTGCAGAGTGGACGAGTCGTCGGCTTGGCGACAAAGCTCTTACAATCCTAAACATGACTAGCCAAGGATCGGCTCAGGGTTGATCAAACGCAGGTAGTGTTGCAGCGGAAGTGTTGACCTCATGTCAGAGTGAATGTAAATGACTGAGATGATAAAAACGTGCACACATCGAGTTAATATAAATATCATAAGGATGCAAAACGGCCTAGACTAGCCATGATTTCTAAAGGGTACATTCCCTTATTTCAGCAAAGTTAAAACCGTGCGGCGCGGGAACTCGTTTCAAATTTGTTCTCGCCATTTTCACTTCAAACGTTTCTGCCTGCATCGGTATTGATTTGACAGTTGCTGGTGTCGCTTAGAATCTTCTGACTCCTCGACTTTGTACTCGGTATAGTCGGCTCCTGCAGCGTACAGAAATGCCTTCTCATTAAGTTTCATATTGCAACAGCCCCTTCATTCCTGGGCGTGTTGGAGGCTGACTCGCTTGACTACTCCCGTGAGGTTGGAGCTGTGCTGGTAATGCTGACGTGGCAGTCGCTTGGTGAGAAATTACGTGAGGTCAACCTTGCCCTGGTCAATTTCGTATTTAAAAAGAAAAAAATCAAAGCGTGATGTGCTTCGTACGGTTGACGAACCCCGACATGTTCACGATCTTTATGGTTTGTGCAAGTGCTGCTACCAGAGTCGCGTTGCCTGCTTGATCCCGTAAATGAATTTCTTCAGCTGACAGACCCTTGGGTCTCCTTCCCCATAGGTGTGCGGCTGCTTATCGAAGATGGTTGCATCGCAACACGTATAAAAACACATTTTTTACGTCGATCAGCCACGGTGGTAGGTCTTAGCAGCAGTGATGGCGAGTAGGATCCGCACAGAGGTATGGCAGCTTACGGGGGCGAAAGTCTGATGGAAGTTGATGTCGTGGCACTGGTCATACCTGCGTACAACCCAGCATCCCTTGAAGTGCTCGATAGTTGCATCAGCGGAGGTCTTTAGGCGAAAGACCCATTTTCCACTTAGCACCCTCCTCCCCTTCACTGCTGCACGATCAACTAGGACCCATCTATCGCGCGACCCCAGTGATTTTAGTGCATCCATAGCTGCACGCCACTCCTTGGCGTGTGGGCTTGTGAGAGCCTGCCGTGGGTTCTTAGGTTCGACGATGCCCGGGGCGGCGTTTATGGCGGTGTGCAGGCCGAGGAGTTGAAGGCCTGTGACATTAGCTACGCCTTCGGCTTCCTGAGTGGTTACTTAAACCACATCATCGTCGTTGCTCTCGTGTGCGAGCAGTGAGCTGCTTGGAGGGTCGTGGTGACGTGATGGTTCTGGCGTGAGAGCGCCGTCGCTATCATCATCGTCGTTGTTGTCGCGCAGACGAGGAGGTACGCTGGGATGTTCGACGGCGGGCTGCTGCAGCTGAGTTCCAAGTGGACTTTTCAGCGCATGTGGTCAGAGAACTTGCCGATGGTAGCAGATGTTGGCCTATACTGCACCATGCACCCCCAGACCCTCAGCATAGTGGTGTCCCCCCTTGATCCACTTCATGTGCGTTGAGAGATTTCCCCTTTTTGATGTGGTAGAAAGGAGGTTGTGCAGCCGTGGTTCATGGCGTACGGCCAGTACTTCTTGGGGAGGCCAGACTGATTCATGAGGGCGCAGAACTTTGTCATGAGGGTGCGGTTGACCCGCTCGGCGACGCCTTGCTGCTGGTGAGCCAGCCAGATCCGAAAGGCCTTAGAATCTTTCGAGTGAAAGTCGACGTTGACTACCTAGACGTAGCGTGAGCATGCGTCGACAAAGGTGAGAGTGTGATTCTGACGTTGACTCCTCCGTAGGTTATCACGACGAAGTTGCTGTAGACTTTCTGTAGCTCCTTATAGCGGTTGGTGCTTGGCTCCAGCGAGAGGTAGTCTTGGTGCGTGAGGGCAGCTGTGGGGTGGACGGTGCAGGTATGTGGCCGTGTGGTGCTTCGTGGTTCCGTGCCATCAGGATGCAGCAGTGCTCCAGGCAGGATGAATTTGGCGGTGAGGCAGTTGTTGAAAGTTTGTCGTGAGGGGTGGCCGGGTCGCTGGTGCCAGAGGTCATCTTTTGCGCGTACTTCGGGGGGTATGCAGGTATCGTGCGTGGTATGTGGCTGTCTCTGCTTCAATCTCGTGAGGAATGAGGAGCACGGGTCCCTCTTCTTCTCCTAGTTCTGCTTCTTCCTCCACCTCTGCTTCTTGTTGTGCTGCTGTTTCTCCTTCTGCAGGTGCGCTAGTGAGGTAAAGCGCGAGGAAATTGTGGCCAGGGATGGTGTTGAGTTGGGTAGTTGTGCCTTCGATGAAGCGGGCGAAGGGGTCGTGGCGCGAGAGAGGTTCGTAGGCGTCGCGCGGCGAGGTTGCAGACACATTGTCGTGGTCAATTTCTGACCAGGTAGACTCCTAGATGTGGGGTGAGCGAGGCGGTGATGGTAGGTTGGGTGGAGGTCGCCCGAGGGGAACTACAATGGTGGAGTCCACTCTGTGGCGATTTCTCTCTCTGCCTCCTCTTGTTTTTCACGGGTGAGCTCCCCTTCAACGTAGCCCCAGGCTCCGACGATACCCTAGCCTCCTCCGCCAGTGCTTCCACCAGTGCCCCAGCCGGTTACGGTGATGGAAGCACCAATTGCTGATCCCCAGGTTGCTCCAGTGTTTTCGTCTCCCCATCCTTTGATCCGTGCAGAGTCTTGGTCCCATCCTGCCGCGAGCAGTTCCAGATATAAACGTTCCCTCTCCTTATATTCTGCTTTCTCCTCTTCCTCCTTGACGCTGAGCTCGTGAGGTGCGTCAGGGTCCTTCCATGCTTTATCTATATGGTGATAGACCTCGAATGTATGAAGGCGTGGCTGATTCTCCTCGTCGAGTGTCCTAGTTGTTGCTTCTTCCAGGATCCAACGAAGGGTTTTAGTTGCTAGGGCGGGCCGTTCCTGTTCTGTCATGCAGAGCTCTTCGACTTCAGTGCCGAAGATGCGGTAGGAGGTGACCGTTAGCTCCATCTCTGTCATGGCTTCCGTTTGCGCTGCAGCGCTTTCTGCTTCCTCGTTTGCCTCCAGGTCTCTCTCAACTTCTTCGGTGCAGCTCGCTGTGGGTGTGAAACGACTAGTGCAGCGACCCTCAGGCCCAGGTTGATGTAAGCCGATCTCGCGTGGGTGAGGGCTGCGTCTGACCCACGGTCTCCCGTCAGGATGCTTCCATGAGTTTTCTGATTTGAAGGTGAAGTCCAGCGGAATGAGGTCCACGAGCTCGTTCGAAGTTGCTTTGCAATCGGGGATGTCGAAACCAAGCACGTAAATTCCGTTGATGGAGCGCTCTCATCCGAGGTTTTTGTATTCTTCGACAGGTGTGTCAGGAGGAGCGTAGTGAAGCAGAAGGTCGCGCGTAGGGGTCAGTAGTGAACGTGACACCACAATCGGAGAGTTGTCTGTGGACAACAGGTTGAAACGCAGGTCCGGTACATAGAGTACATCATTGAAGGTGATGTGCGTGTCGATGTCTCGTGCTTGTAGTACAACGATGCCTTGCGCATTTGCTCGTAACTGGCCGTTGTCGGTGACGGTGACGTAAGTGGCGGCAGGTGTGGCGCTGACGTTGAATATGTAGCGTATCGATCCCACCATATGTTGTCCTCACCAGGTGTCCAGGTACCAATTGTTATGAGCTGCATTGTTGTTGCGCAGGAGTAGTGTGAGTCGCGGACGATGGTTGCTGTATCGACTATAAGGAGATTTGCTTCTTCGCACCACCTTAGCAGAACCGGCCGTTGACCATGCTGGTGAGGCGGCCTTTCTTGCAGCTGGATTGGTAAGTGCCAGTCTTGTTGATCTTCGTCTTTGAAGTAGTAGTGCTCGTCGGAGAGGGGATTGTTGTAGCCCACTTAATGTTGGATTTGCTCGCCGGGGGGTTTGTTGTCTGCGGCAGGCGTAGTAACTCATGGGCGACGCCGCATCGCCATGTTTGCGATTACGTTTCTTGTTCCTCCCGTCTGAGTTGCTTGTGCCTGTTACTACTGTTGTTGAGCAGGTGGACCGAGAGCTTGATGTTGGCTGAAACTGACGAATGTATTGTCGGCCGATCCGGTTGTTTTGGTGAGTGGAATTTGGGTGGCGATTGTTGGACCGGAATCTGCATCGGTCCGTTGAGTGTCCAATAATGGCTCCCTGGTTGTCATCACTCTTCACGTTTGTTGGTGTAGAAGGCGAGGCGCTCTCAGCGTGATGCTGAGCTTGTCTTGCTCGAGTTCATCTCTTGTTGTTCAGTGAGGAGGGTGGCGCATAGGGCAGCTTTTGAGATTATTCTTCTCTGTCGGAGTAGCGCCTTGCAGGGCTTCCACTCAGACCCGAGTTTTCGGAGCACGATGTTGACGAAGATTTTTTCTGAAATCGCGCTTCCATGCTTCGTGATTTGATCACGGATGTTCCGACAGCGATTGATGTATGTGTTCGCTTTCTCCCCGTGCCCCATCTTGGTCTCCATGAGTTGCTGCAGGAGCTTGCTGGAGGTGACTGAATCCTTCGGCTGATATACCTCAACGAGGTGCTTCCAGGCTTCAAGGGCTAGAGCGGCGCTTTCTTTTCTTAGCAGCACGCTGTACACCATAAGAGACTCGCTGTAGTACCGAGCCCGTGCGTCTTTGGTGCCATCCATTGGTTTAGAATAGGAGCCATCGAAGTAATGGTAGATTTGCGCTGTCTATAGGAGGAGCTCTAGCTCAATACTCCATGTATGAGAATCTTTGCAGTCAAACACGGTATTTTTCTTGATCTTCAAGACGCCGAGGAAGCGTGCTTGCGCAGAGTTGACGACTCCATCACTTGTCGGTGTCTGTGTCGAGGGAGAAGGTATGCGGGCCGGTGTTGTGGCCGTTTGTGGCCGGCTGAGCAGGTTGTGCTGGTTGCGAGGAGGTTTCCGCGTCGGCTTTCTGCAATGCTTGGAGATATTTTTCCGTGGTTGAGAGTCGTTGAAACAACTGCTCGAGTGAGACGATGCTGATCGTAGTTGTCGCCTCATTTGTCGCAGCCGGGTTGGTTTGTCCTTCAGCCGTTAGATTCGTTTGGCCTCCAGATCCTCCGGCCATCTTGGTCTTGAAGCATGTACCGCTCGCCAGATTTTGGTTTGGCAAATTTTACGAAAGTAGAGGTGCGAAGAATCCATGAGTTGCTCTCATACCATGTTACAATCCTAAACAGGATCACGGACCGAACCAAATCAAAAACTTGTCGACGCGAGGATCACGGACATGCGCAAGGCAGCCCCAGACACAACACAGACGCGTCACCAGGGAACCCAGTATAGAGGCAGGTCGGAGAAACATGTGGACGTGAGACACGTGGTCACATGTTCATCTGACGTGCTGCGTAGCGAACCGCAAATGGCATAGAATATGGGGCGCAGATGCATGGACCATGGAGATATGGGTGAAGATCATGACCAAGCATATACGACGCTCAGCAACCCCATTTTGCTGGGGCAAGTCACAGTTTGGTAGGAGTGGGTGACGCTCTGCTCGGCACAAATCTCGGCAAGTTGGCCGGAGCAAAACTCACCCCCACTATCGAAGTGTCGACGGAGAACAGGCAGGATGTGCTGGGCGCGAGTGGCCACTAACTACGGGTTCAAAGCATCAGGCACATCAGCCTTTCGCTGCAAGGAAAACACCGTGGTGTCGTGGGAGAAGTCTTCTACAACTATCAACTAGTACCTCTCTCGGCAAGGTCCAGAGACCGGGCAGGGCCCCACACGTCCATGTGCAAAGACTAAAGAGGCGCAAGGGCTGGCGCAAGCGAGGAGGAATGAGGGGTGGCGTGTTGCCGACCCTCGATGCAGGAACTGCACGGCGGAGGAAGCGACTGTGGGAGCGGGGGACGGGACGATGGGAGACATTAGACAAGACCATGCCTAGCCATATTAAGGAGTCGTAAGAGGGTGCAGGGTGACCCAAATGGTGGTGCCACAGGAGGGACGGGTGGGTGAGTGACCGACAAGAACACAACGCAGCAACCTGATCAAACGCAGATGCTCGGGGGGACACAATGTGTAGTGTGAAGAGACCCGACGAAGGCTCCCAGGAGAACGTCAAGGCGTGTCCCACCGGTGGCGTCTGTACAAGTCGCAAACCTTTCGTGAGCCGGAAAAGTGACTGTAACCCCACGGCCCTGGAGGTGACCAACACCCACCAAGTTCCTTGAGAATGAGGGGATGTTGATGCCGGTTAGGGAACCTGAGGGGACAGCCGCGCCAGAATGAGAACAGCGGAATGATGTGTGATTAGCAGAAGTGAGATACAAGTATGCAACGCTAAAAGAGGTTATACACCATATGGGCTACCCCACTACAGCCTACACGTATATAATGCATTTTGACACACCCACATAGGCAAAGTGGGGGATAGCAAGAACAGCAAACAGTCTCAAGACCAGTCAAGCAAAGAAGCAAAGCAAAACAAAGTTCAGGGTGGATCTCAAGGTCAGCACGCAGTATAGCGATCACAACCTAGCAAGAGCAAGCATGCAGGTATAAATATAGATTACAGTACAAGACAAAGTCAAGCAGTAAGCAAGTAAGGCAGAGGAGGCACAAGACTTAGAGCCACACTGAACCACTAATAATCACCAGAAACAAGTGCCTTGGTCAAAATATCAGCAATGTTGGCCCGTGAGGCCACGTAAGTAAGGCGGAGCTGATCACGCTGCTGTAACTCACGAGCGAGGAAGTAACGAAGAGCAATGTGCTTCATTCGGTGCTCCCGTCTCTGCTCCCGACACAAGGCAATCGTGGCCTTGTTGTCGACGTATAGAACAGGGGGAAAACGCAGCCGCTCACCCAAGTCTGTCAGCAAATAGGTCAGCCAGCATAACTCCTGAGCAGCCGTAGCCCCAGCGTAGATCACGGCCTCACAGCTGGAACTAAGTACAGAAGACAAGCACATGGACATCAAGGAGACAAAACCAGTGCCAAGAGTGAAAGTGTAACCCTGTGACGACCGCTGAGTCTCCTAGTGGTCGGCCCAAGAAGCGTCTAAGTGTCCAGTTAGTACAACTGGACCCCGTCCTCCAAGTACAAGCCCCATGCCCGATGTACTGCACAAGTAACGCAGCACCCTCCTAGTAGCCCGCCAGTGCTCTTGTCGGTGTCTCCCGAATGCAATGTAGTGCGCCAGAATGTTGAGAGGGTTCGCGAGGTCAGTTCGAGTGCAAGTCATCACGTACATGAGGCAGCCCACAAGCTCTGGAACTGACCACTTGGCTCTACGGACTCGTCCGAATGTGTGACTGAGTCAGAGTGATGGTGCGCCGTGCTCTGTCCCGGGTGATCTGCAGGCCAAGATTAGCTCCGCAACTCACCCAGGTCAGTGCAGGTGTGTCTATTCCGCAGCTCCGCCTTCACAAGGACCAGTGCCTCAGTGTCAGCAGTAGCAAAGACACCCTCGGGGAACGACACAGTGAAGCCAGGTGGGCAGCACAACCAAATCTCCTCGTGAAGGCTGCCCTGCAAGAAAGTTGTGCTGAAGTCAAGCGAGTGGAGCTCGTAGTCACGCTGTGCTGCAACGTGCAGTAACACCCAAAGAGTGGTCATCTTTGGGGTGGGAGAGAAGGTCCAGAAGAAGTCGACCCCCTGTCTCTGACTGAAGGCTCGTGCAACGTAACGCGTCTAGAAGGCAGGCGGTGAATACGACGACCGCTTCACCCTGAAAATCCACATGCCATCGACTATGTTCGCCCCAGGAGGGGGGACTGCGTCGACGTAGGTGCCTGTGGACTTCCAAGAACCCATCTCTACATCCATGGCTGTCTGAACTGAGAGAAGTACTCACCCGAGATCGCCTCTGCGTAAGAGCGCGGGGTCAGGATGTCTAGTGCTGGTCTTCCTCAGGGAAAAGCAGCATGGAAGCGAGGCACTCGAACTCAAATTACCTGTCCTCAAGAACGTCACTACCAAGGCAAACTCACCCTCGACGAATGGAGAGCAATCAAACTCAGAATCATTAACAAGACTCGTAGAGTAGTCAAGACGACACGCAGCAGCAAAGTCAACGAGCACAGTAACTAAGGCAGACGCCTCAGTAGACTTAAAGGAAGGGTTTGTGACAAGTGTGGCCAGGATACGCGTGACAGTAGGACTAGCAGCACGAGCAAGGTCAGACTTAGGGTCACGAACTTCAGGAATTGAGCACGCTAGTGGAGACGGCAGCGCAACACGTTGTGGAACATAGGAAGGACGAAGTGCCATAGTGTGTGTGCCGGGGACAGGTGGAGGACGAACACGACGAGTACGACTAACAGTGCAAACAGGCGATGCAGAACGAGACGCATGCTTACGATGCTTCGTCAGGGAGTCTATCTGCTCAGGGTAAGGAAAAGGAGCAGGCAGTGGGGAGCTAGGCCGTAACTGCGACTGTGACTAGTCAAGCAGAGGACACATTAGAGGAGGAGTAAGGCCCGTGGAAGATGGAAGACTAAGTACCTGGCAAAGTGCCGAACCAGGTGGTGGTAGTGACGACTGCGGCTGCGGCAAGAAAAACGGTCGCCGCTGCGAAGTACCCACAGTACCATCACCTCCAGCACCCCCAGCTCCAGTACCTCCAGCACCAGCACCTCTAGCACCTCCAGCCCCAGTACCTCCAGCACCAGCACCTCCAGCACCTCCAGCACCTCCAGCTCCAGCACCTCTAGCACCAGTGCCTCCAGTACCTCCAGCTCTGCCACTGGAGCTGCCCCACCGGACAGCCCACTCGCAAAGCTGCTGCGGTGAGATAGGCTCCTGCCGACGTGCACCAGGACCTCCAGCACCAGCACCTCCAGCACCAGCACCTCCGACACCAGCACCTCCAGCACCTACATCTCTAGCACCTCCAGCACCAACACCTCCATCCCCAGTACCTCCAACACCAACGCCTCCAGCTCTAGCACCTCCACCAGAGTGGCCTCGCCGAATAGCCCACTTGCGAAGCTGCTGCGGCGAGAGTGTCTCCTGTCGACGAGACTGCTATTGCTGTCCACTGCTAGAACCTCCAGCAGGAGCACCCACGATTCCACCACCACTAGTACGTTCAGCACCTCTAAAGCCAGCACCCCCAGACTTAGCAACCACAGAACCAGCACCTCCAGAGTCAGCACCCTCAGGACCAATACCTCCAGAGTTCGCACCTCCAGTGTCACCACCCCTAGCAGCACCGGAGTCTACAGTGACAGGCTGCAGAGGCGGCGAAGACGGCCAAGGCGAAAAGCCAGGAGGGGTCTCCAAGCGCATTGAGCGGCGAGTGGCCGCTGTGTCGTCAGCAGCAGGGTCACCCCCCTCAGTTGGGCTAGATGTGTCAGAGGAGATCTCTAAAGGCTCAACCAAGGCGGGTGGGTCAACATCAGACACACCTGAGGGAGCAGGACCCTATGGGGGAAGGGGGTCTACCGAGGGGAGGACTGGGAACCAGGAAGAGAGGCGGGGGGGGGGGACGGGAGAAGTGTTGTGGGGTAAGAGATGGTAGAAGCCAACTGACTCGTCAAAGGTGACGTCCTGGGAGGACACGTGGCTGGGCGGTAAAACTGCCAGCCAGGCGCGTCGGTGGGAAAGCCAAGGAAGACGCAGCGAGCGGTGCGAAAAGAGAGCTTGCCCATGGTGGTATTACAAACACGGGAAAGCGAACCTGAAACCCCGACGCGTCGCCAACCTCCCCCGTCCAACGCAGTGTAGGCAAGGTCTCTGGCACGGAGACACAGGGTTAGAGGTTGAGCTGATGCATGGCGTATCAGACCGCAAACGACCACAAAAAATGGGAAGCAGCAGCATGGATCATGGAGGTGCGAGCAACCTCCATGATCAAGCCAATGCGGCGATAAAAAATCCCATTCTGCTGTGGAGAGGCCAAAAGCGTGAACGACTGGGTGATGCCCTCCTAACGACAAAATTCCTCAAGGAGGCGGGAGGAAAACTCACCACCTCGACCAGAGTGTAGTCGCAGGACCTGGAGGCCCTGCTGGAACCGTGCGCTCAGCTGGCGACGGACAGCGCAGATCCAAGGGATCAAGACACTGCGAACATCCGCTTTTCTCTGCAAGAGGAAGACTGTGGTGAAGCGCATGTAATCGTCAACAACCATCAGAAAGTAGAGATTTCGATCCTGTCGACTGACGCGGGCGGGGCCCCGCACGTCCATGTGAAGAGTCTGCAGAGGAGAAGTGGCCGGCGGAAATGAGGAGGAGTGAGGAGCGGCGCGCTGCCGCCCATCGACCCAGGGAAGGCACGGCGGTGCAAGTGAACGCTGGACTGGGGGCAGGGACCTGGGGAGGCCAGAAACAAGGTGACGGGAGTGCATGCTGCACAGACGCAGCAAGGAGGGGTGACCCAGACGGTGTTGCCAGATGAGAGATGGGTGCGTGAGTAACCGACACGAGCAAGACGCAACGACCTGACACTGGTCAGTGTGTACAGGCCAAGACCGGGTCCTTGAGTGAACGTAATGAGGTGGGCGCCAGTCTTTGAGTCCGCATAGATCGCCACAAGCTCACCCCCAGCAGAAGTGACAGTGACAAACTGGTCTTGGAGGATAGCGCTATTCACCAAGTTTATAGCGAACGAGGGGATGTGGAGAGTTGTGAGGGATCTGGAGGGTGTTGCCGGACACGGGAGAACGGTGGAGCCACGTGCAACGACTGAGCCACCAGAGGGGTCAGCCAGAGTGACCGGGATAGGTGCAGTGAGTGGTGTGAGTGTGGTGCAGTCGCGAAAGAAGCAGCAAGACGTGCCTGTGTAGAGCCATCGCAAGAGCTGCACCTGTGCTAGCAGGCTCACAGGCACTTAGACCAGTAGCCTCTACACCACCAGGGACGCATCGCTGGGAAACTATCTCCTGAGGCTGCTGCGGCGGGAGGATCTCCGTCTGACGCTGCTGCTGCTGTTGTCCACCCCTAGAACATCCGCCTCCACTAGCGGCACCACGTGTCACAGGATCGAATTCTCAATCGAAACTTGTCACTAAAACTGAATACAAGGCGTTTTTATACTCGGAAAATACAAGGATAAACGAGATAAAACGAACCTTCGGGAACACGCCCTTCCCGATACTACAATCACAAGTGCGCACAAGCAAGCAAGGCTATTGGCACTTGGGATTACGCCCAGATTACACCGTATACACCACTGTCGGCGCTGTCGGTGCCGTATAATAGATATGTCGGTGGGAAAAGTAGGAAATAAGAGAAATAAATAGAAGGCTCTAGAAAATAGAATAGTAGGCCGATTGAGATGAGATAAAGACCAAAATAAAGACGAGAAAAAGGAGAATAAGATAAAGGAAAAATATAATAATGAGAAATATTATAACGGGGACGTCCTCTCACACCACGTGTACGAGCAGACGCACAGGTACCTATACTCGCCTCTTCGACCAGCTGCTACACCTCCCCTAACGACGGACAATACTATTGCAGTGGCAGGGGTGGCAGGAGAGAGGGAAGAGTAGTGTCTAACCACAGCGTCATAAGAAGTCTGGGCCGAAGTCACCCGACAAAAGTGGGCCCGCTGGTCGACCGGTAGGTGGGCTCGGACGGCAAGCTGTGCGACAGCGTCGCACTCCTTCCACTGTGTGTAAACAAAGTGGTCCGCTTGGTACCGCCACCGCACGGCCTTTCCAGCGTCAGCAGTAGGCTCAGTGAGAGCCGTGAGGGCCTGAAGGGACCCCGACGTGTGCTCGAGAAGGGGGACGCCATTTCGAATGAAACGCCGGAGATACATGTGGAGGCACGAAAGCCACAACCCTAACTTGAAAGGGCGTCCGTCTGCGTCAACCACCAAGACCGCGATAATGGCCATGACGGGCAGCGGCAAACAGCAGCAGCGGCGCAAGGGCGGCAGTGGAAGCTGTAGCGGCAGTGAGTGGTTGTAGCGGTAGGTGTTGCGGCTGTGGCAATTGTAGGCACGGTGCGCAGAGCGGTGGTTGCACTGCACGGGCAGCTCGTCGGCGTGGGAAGGGCAGCATAGACGGTGCAGGGGCAGGGCATTGCGATGGTGCGGGCAGGGCAGCGCGGACGTGCAGGTAGGGCAGCGCAATGGCGCGGGGCACAGCAGCCCGACGTGCGGGCAGGGCAGCGCGGCGACGCTGAGGCAGGGCAGCGCAACGCGCGAGGCAGGGCAGCGCGACGGCGTGCGGGCAGGGCAGCACGACGGTGCGCGGGCAGGGCAGCGCGACGCGAGGGGCAGGGCAGCGCGACGCGCGGGGCAGGGCAGCGCGATGGCGCGCGGGCAGGGCAGCGCGACGGCGGGGGGGCAGGGCAGCGCAACGGCGTGCGGGCAGGGCAGCGCGACGCACGGGGCAGGGCAGCGCGATGGTGCACGGGCAGCGCAACGAGACGGTGCGGGCAGGGCGGCGCGACGGCGTGCGGGCAGGGCAGCATGGCAAACCTAACCTAGTCGTAGGTTTGGCAGTAGGTTCGGCAGTCGGACCTAGTGGTAGGTTTGGTAGTAGGTTAGGGATTCGGGCCTAACCTAACGCTCTGATACCATGTCAGTATGAGAACAGTGGAATGATGTGTGATTAGCAGCAGTGAGATACAAGTATGCAACCCTAAAAGGGCTGTACCCTATATGGGCTACTCTGCTATTGCCTACAAGTATATAATGCATTTTGACAAGCCAAACACGAGAGTGTGATAGTACTGCGAGTGACAACTTGTCCGAAAGTAGGATCAACCAAAGCAACCGCGACTAGTGCTGAAAGTGGCATGACAGTTGTGTGGTCATGGAAGAAGCACTTGGACGCGGCCAGAGTTGAGCGTGAATGAAATTGACTCGTCAGTAGGAGGACCACATGAGCTAGCAACAGCACAAGCACCGACACTAAAAATAGACACAGATCCTAAGCTAGGTACACGCCGGCAATCAGATCCGGCAGCACTATAGTCAGCAACGTACTAGCAGAATGAACATCACCTTGGACATATCAATCGTACGGTAACCACAACCAAAGCAGGTAGTGCAGGTGGACCCCCTAAGGCCCGGAACACTCACGAAAGAGGTCGTCGAGGCAACTGAAGCAACTCAACGTGGAATGGTCAAGATGCATGCAAGTAAGCACTAGGGCTAGTCTGGATCTGGTATTGGTAGGGCCGCGGTCACCGCGACGAAGCCCCCAGCTAACAGGCTGCGTCCGCGGCCAACGCTCCCCAATCCACCAAGGCCCCACGGCACTACTGGAACTGCTGCTGCTGCTGCTGCCCCACCTGCGATTGTTGATATGGCTACTGCTGCTTCAGCTGTTGCTGTGGCTGCTGATGCTGCTGCATGTCATGGCCACACCTTTAGGGCCATTTCTCCCTTTTTTTCGTCCCTGCAGTGCTGGCCCTGCCTCCAGAGCCACCTCCTCCTGACGCACAAGTACCTCCACCACCGTCACTATCTCCACCACCTCCACCTCCGCCACCCTTCCCCTTCTTACCTCCCTTGCCCCGTTTCTGCCAACCAGTTTTAGAAACAACTACAGTCTCAATATTAGACGACTCAGCAGCAGCAAGTGAAGTAGTGAAGGTGGAAATCTAAGGCAGAGCGCACCCCTCAAAGAGACTGGGAAGTACTTTATAAATAGTAGAGGCAACGGAGCAAAGGTTACCCTTGATCTCGTTCAGTATGGTGCTTCCGGAGAAGTGCGTCGAGTGCAAGCGAGAGACGGTTAGGGAGATGAGTGACAAAGCAATAGCGGGTAGCAAACATGGGTGGGAGGTGGCTAACAAGTTGGGTGTAGGAACAAGCGTAGCCAGCATCAAGTGAGCGCGGTGAGGGACTAATTCAGCAATAGTGTAAAATGCAGCAAGGTTGGGATAGAAGAACAGAATGAGGGGGCGTCTGAGGGAGGCAGAGGAAGCGGTGTAATAACGAGAGATTATAGCATCACAACACTCAACCTCTTATGTAACCTGGATGTAGAACGCACTCGGCCTTCTGAGAAGGCTGCTGAGAGCAAAGCAATCTGGTCACGAAACTCCCACACAGTGGTGTGCATCAAATCTCTTCTAGACCACATCAGTGGACTCAGCAAGCAGCTGGGTGGGACGCGAAGAGGCAGGCAGATTAACTGACGTATGAGCATACAACGTGTCACTGTCCTGGTGCTGGCTCTGAAGGTAAAGCTTGGCATGCAGCAGCCAGGTGCTAAAATCTATCGCTCCCCCTTCTACGTCGAAATGCACAAGTATGGAAGACGCCATGGTGCAGAAATTGGGCTAGATACGGCAGGCTAGGAACGGTTGGTTGGGAACGACTAGCTAAGGACTGGCTAAGGTTTGCTGGATAGGAGCAGCGAGCGAAGAGGCTAGGAATAGCGAGCTAGGAACTTCCGGCTAGGCATGGCTGGCTAGAAGCGGCGGCTAGGAACGTTGGCTGGCAAAGGCTGGCTAGTAAACAGTGATCTAGGAATGGGAGGTTAGGAATGAACGACTCCAGTAGGATCTACTGCGACTTCCAGCTGCCAATATGAATACTGCTCGGAAGGAGTGGTGTGTAATGGCGGGCACAGGTGGGGTGGTGACACGAAATGCAGGCACGCTTGCGGTGGCGCGCGCTGCTGGCATTGCGTGCTACAAATGCGCGCGTACAAATCTCCAAGCGTACCTGTCCGCGTCACTGCAACCCTCGCAGTAAAAAGTACTTCCTGCGATGAGCTTCACTCTTCCCTCTAGTCGAGGCTCTCAACACAGGAGGATCATGGCCTTGTTGTCAGCGAACAAAGGTGAGCGCAGAGCGAGGTCGCTCATCAAGGTCAGTGAGAGGTCAACGAGTGAAGCTCTTGCGCAGCCATGGCACTAGCGTAGATCTCGGCCTCAGTGCTAGACTACGCCACAGACGACAACCCAATAGACCTCCGCTGCACAACTTTAGAGCCGAAGCTAATGCAGTACCCCTGTCCAGACGTGGAGATCTCCAAGTCGTTGGTGTACGACGAGTTGTAGTGACTGGTCTGTACAACTGGCTCTCACCTTGCAAGCACAAGCACAATGCGTGACGTAGTCGCCATGTACTTCGCTACCCTCACAGCATCTGCGTAGTGAACAGGGCGGTGTCTCCTAGTTGCAACAAAGCGAGCTAGGACGTTGAGAGGGAAAGCGAGGCCCGGACGGTACTTGAGGCAGCCCACACGCTCTGCGTAGGGACCACTAAACTCAAAGGCAAGAGGAGCGGTGAGTCCAAGGTCAACAGCAAGAGTAGGCTGTGTGGTGGAGAACTAAAGCTCGAACTGAAGGACCTGCTGCACTATGTGTGACTGAGTCAGTGTGATGGTGCGAGCGGCTCTGTCCCTGGTGATATACAAGCCAAGGTAGCGGCGTGTTCACCAACGTAAGTGCACGTCTCTTCTGCAGTTCGAACTTCACAAAACCTAGAGCAACCATGTCTGTTGTAGCGAAGACCAAGTCGTCGACGTAGACAAGGAAGAAGGAAGGTGTGGGCCCATAACGAACGAACAGCGATGGGTCGGCGGACGAAGGACTGACCCCGAGGTCAGGAGGAGTGGAACGAAGAGTGTCGTGCCACTCACAGACCGTAGACTGGTCGTCTCAGGCTCCACTGGGTCCCAGACGGGAAAGTGCCAATGAAGCCAGCAGGATGGCGTAGCCGGATCTTTTTGTGCAGGCGGCCCTGGAGAAAGGCAGTGGAGAAGTCCAGTATGTGCAGCTCGATGTCTCGCTGACTGAAGAAGTCTACTCCCTCATGCTAACTGAAGCCTCCAGCCACGTAGCACACCTTGAAGACAGGTGGTGATCCAGGCGGTCGCTTCACCTTGAAGATTCACATGACATCGACCGCGTTTGACCTGGGAGGGAGAACTGCGTTGACATAAGTGCCTGTGGAGCTACAAGACTCCATCTCTGAGTCCATGACCGCTATGCACTAACAAACCCACTGCCCTGAGACTGCCTCACAGTACGTGCGAGGAGTCGGTATGTCAAGGACGTCGGGATCTCCCTCAGGGGTAGCAGCATGGCACAGAAATGGGGAGAAGCGCCTGCCATGAACTCAAACTCAAAGTGTCTGTCCTCTAGGACGTCACAGCCAAGGGCAGACTCACCCCAAGCGGATAGAGGATGGGCAGCCACTACGCGGGTGGCGTAGTCATGGCGGCGTGTGACGGGAGGACAGCTTATCCGCAGACAAGTCGCGGACGAAAGCTCGAGATCCCCAAACACGGAACGCAGACGCATCGCCAACCGTCCCCGTCCACCGCAGAGTAGGTGTGGTCTCCGGCATGGAGACCCGGGGCTGGAGGTTGAGCTGATGCGCCGCATACTGAACCGCGAACGGCCACAGAAAATGGGGAGCAGCCGCATGGATCATGGACGTATGCGCGACGTCCATGACCATGCCAATGCGGCGCTCAGAAATCCCATTTTGCTGCAGAGAGGCCGGAAGCGTGAACGTCTGGCGGATGCCCTCCGCACGACAGAAGGCTCGCAGAAGGTCGGAGGAAAACTTTCCACCTCTGTCGGGGTGCAGACGCAGAACAGGAAGGTCCGAGCCGAAACTCTCGCTGAGCTGACGACGGGCAGCGCGGATCCAGTCGATCAGCACCTCAGTGACCTCACCCTTGCGGCGCAAGGGGAAGACTGTGGTGTAACGCGAGTAGTCGTCAAAGACCAGCAGAAAGTAGCGCTCGTGACCCTGTCCATAGACGCGGGCGGGGCCCCACACGTCTGTGAAGCGTCTGCAGGGGAGCCTCCGTCGGAGGGAACTCGGAGGAGTGAGGAGCAGCGCGCTGCCGCCCCTCGACGCAGGGAACGCAGGTAGGGGCAGGCCCCGGGGGAAGGGGAGGGAGAGACCGGGGAAGACCAGTGACAAGGACACGGGAGGCCATACCTCGGAGACGAGGCAGGGAGGGGTGACCAAGGCGGTGGTGCCAGAGGAGAGTCTGGTGAGACAGGAGGCGACACGAGCAGGGGGCAGACTCAGGACCAGACCGGGACGCTGCAGCAAACACCTGACCCGACGCGGCTACCTGACCAGACTCAACAACAGGAGGAGACACTGTAGTCAGAGTGTACAGGCTCGACCCAGGCTGACGGGTGAACGTGGCCAGGTGCCGGCCCGTCCGAGTACACGAACAGTGGGTCACCCGCTGACCTCCAGGAGTGAACTGGTCAACCCACGCGTCCTGAAGGTCTGCTCCACTCACCAAGTTCGTGGAGAACGAGGGGAGGTGGAGGCCAGACAGAGAGCCAGATGGGACCGCCGGACACGGCAGAACCGTGGAGGAGTGGGCAAGGACCGGACCCCCAGAGGGGTCAGCCAGAGAGACTGCCACCGGCCGACTGAGCGGCGAGAGTGAGGTGCAGTCGCGAAAGAAGGAGCGGGAAGCACCCGAGTCAAGGGTGAAAGTGTGCCCCTGGGGGGATTTGCTGCTGCGGAAGCCACTGCTGAAACGGCCGTTGCTGTTGTCCCTGCTGCTGGAGAACCCTAGTGGACTCCATGATAAAAGCTAGCGGGGTGCAGGAGTGGCAGGCTAGGAGCGACAGGAGCTAGGGACGGCTGCAGTGAAAAACGAGAACAACTAGGAGCGCCAGGTGAAACTAGGCGAGTAACTGCTGGAGCACGGAGCGAACTAAGCTAGGAGCGCCAGGTGAAACTAGGCGAGGAACGGCTGGAGCACGGAGCAAACTGAGCTACGAGCGAGGAGCGAGAACGTCTGGAGCGAGAACGGCTGGAGCTAGAACGGCTGGAGCACAACTGGCTGGAGCTAGAAACGGCGAGCTAGGGCTGGCTGGAGGTAGAACGGCCGGAGCTAGAGACCGTAAGTGCGGCTGTCGGTTGCAGCTAGTAGAGCCACTGGCAGTGGAAAGTACGTGCAACAGTAGGGGCTGCAGTACTGACGGCTGAGGGATGTAGGCAACTGTGCAGGTCGTCCGGCAAGCAGGAACGCGGGCGACAGTTGCAGGCCCCCACCCTACACCCCTTTTTTTTGTTTTTAAGGGTTTAATTTATTTATTTATTTTCTGGCACTAAAGCGCTCTGTGGCGCGCTGCCTGCAGGGTGTGCTGCCTGCGGGGCGCGCTGCATGCGGGGCCGGGGCGACGGGCCAGGGCGCGGGCTGGGGCGACGGGCCAGGGAGCGGGCTGGGGCGACGGGCCAGGGCGGGCGCCTGGGCGACGGGCTAGGGCGGGCGCCTGGGCGACGGGCTAGGGCGCGGGCGTGGGCGACGGGCTAGGGCGCGGGCCTGGGCGACGGGCTAGGGCGGGCGCCTGGGCGACGGGCTGGGGCGGGCGCCTGGGCGACGGGCTGGGGCGGGCGCCTGGGCGACGGGCTCGGGCGGGCGCCTGGGCGATGGGCTAGGGCGGGCGCCTGGGCGACGGGCTAGGGCGGGCGCCTGGGCGTCGGGCTAGGGCGTGAGCCTGGGCGACGGGCTAGGGGCGCAGGCTAAGGGCACGGAGGGCGCTAACGCGCGGAAGAGGAGGGCGCTAAGGCACGAAGATGGCGCGGAGGGCGCGGAGGCTAAGGCGCGGAGGGCGCGGAGGGCGCGGAGGGCGCGGAGGGTGCTAGGGCGCAAGGGCGCGGAGGGCGCTAGGGCGCGAGCTAGGTTAGGCTAGGCGAGAGGATCGACACCTAGGCGAGAGGATCGACACCTACTCATGATACCATCTCAAAGTTAGCGAACAACGGAATGCTTGACTAGAAAGGAGTTGGGGTACAACTAGGAAACCCTAACATGTTTGTACTCACTAAGGAGCACCTCACTACAGCCTATCACAAACATCAACATTTGACACTTCGGGACAACTCCGAACCTCGATGCCAGCCTAACACTAGCTAGCTCGCACGCACCACGTAACCGTTGCATGTTTCGCACATAAGTATTCGCTCATGGCTTCGCTCATACTTGTACTCGTTTTCTCGCTACCTCGTTCCAATTCGCGCCGCCAATACGTATGCTAGATCGAAACTGCTCAAGCACTGCCATAAGTAACGGAATGAGATTTGCCCAAACATGTCGCAAAGCACCTCGTTGTTTTCGCGAGCCGCGCAACTGTTTTGTAAGATGTGGTTACGGTACTTAGATAGCAAATGTAAGGTTTTTGTGCGAGAACTGATTTGTGTCTGTCTGTGGGGGAAACCTTCGCCAGCGTCACAGGTACTGTATTCTGTACAGCTCCAGATACTTCATGCGAACTGATTCTAAATCCGTCAAATTTATGCAATTTTTGAAAATGAACGCTTCCTCACCAGCCCTAAATTCAAATTTGAAGTCAAGATATGGGATTTCAGGTTTATGCTTCGGTTATCAAAGTTCACTCGCTAGCTCGGGTATCGAGTCCTAATACGGGTATTCAATGCATTTTCTCCCCAACGGTCTCATTTTCAAATAATGGTCTTGCGCAGCAAGTTGGAGCAGGAGTTTGACGCCATAGCTTAGTAATTTCGAGCGACTTGTGACTTCTGTCGCTCACTCTTACTCACAGAAGGCGAAACGTGTGGGGTCTGGATAGCACTTGTTTGATTCCGGATCCCGAAACCCGAGGCAAAAGCGTTCAGGCACCATCGCCGTTGCCAGCTCCACTGCCAACTGCGTCCAACTCCCTCCATCCCGCCCCTCTCTCCTTCCCCGTCATCCCTCTTCCCGCGTGTCCGTTTCTCCTTCACCTCAACGCTCCTCACGCCGTGATATTGCGTTGCGCGTGTCGGCGACGCGCAGAGCAGGCTAGTGAGCTCAGGCTGCATCTCGCCGGCTCGTCGCGCGTCTCCCGCCTGCCGTACCTCCCACGCCGCGCCCAGCTTCTCGCGTCGTGCGCATTCCCCTGCGAGCCAGTAGCGGCGCATGGCAGCGACAGAGGCGGCCTGGCAGCCGCCGCAAGCCACACTTCGAGTGCGTCAGGGGTTCCTTTTTGCGGCGCTGCTAGCCTTTTCCCTTGCGTGTGCTGGTAGATGTTATCGGAAAGAATAAAGGACCTTGCGTTCTGTTGTAATGATTCTGCCAACTCTATTTCCACACATTCGTTCATTTGCAATGCATGTCTTGCTCCCTCATGTTCTCCCACGTGCCTGCAGGCACCGTTTGTGTGGGACCACGATGGCGAGACTCCATCCGCCATGGCCTTCAACACGTGGCATCCCCGCTACGGCAACCACCTCGCATGCGTCTCTGCAAACATGGTGACTTTCACGCCATGTGTGGACTGCCCGCCATGTGTGCACTGCCCGCCATGTGTGCACTGCCCGCCATGTGTGCACTGCCCGCCATGTGTGGACTGCCCGCCATGTGTGCACTGCCCGCCATGTGTGCACTGCCCGCCATGTGTGCACTGCCCGCCATGTGTGCACTGCCCGCCATGTGTGCACTGCCCGCCATGTGTGCACTGCCCGCCATGTGTGCACTGCCCGCCATGTGTGCACTGCCCGCCATGTGTGCACTGCCCGCCATGTGTGCACTGCCCGCCATGGTGCCTGTCTCTCTTGTCCATTCTGCACAGCTTGATCCAGAACCCCCTTCAAGTGCAAGTGCCTGATGTTCGGGCTGTGTGCGTGCCACTGCCCGCGCAGCTCATGCTGTTGGAGTGCAAGGAGGACGGCTCCATTGCGTACACACACACCTTCTTCCACCCCACCGTGAGTGCACACAAGCTCACCCACCCCAGCACGATACTTACTAGGCAACAAGTGGTTGGCATGCCGTAAGGCGATTTCTCTTGTTCTTTTCAATCCCAGCCCTTGCACCGTGCATGCCATGCCACCCATGGGCAGGAGAGGGCGGCCGAGGAAGCGGCACGTCCGTTGGATGCGGCCCCATCCAGCACAGGGCCGACCCCGCCCACCACAGGGGCGAGTGAGCCTAACGCGGACAGCCCCGAAGAACCCACAGCTGATGTAACATGTGGTAACCAGGTACGTAGGTGAGTTGCACTGCGGGCGGTAACCGCACTCTCCATGTGGGGCACCATTGCCTGCGAGTGGGTGAGGGTGGGCAGGAGCGCACATGGCCCAAGCAGCTGAGGTGCGCACAAACTGAAGTGCATTCCCTCGAACTGACTTCCAGCATATGGAGCGCCTTGCTTTTCCCTTGCCTGAGGCCACCCTTGTGCTGCTCTTTGCACTCACACTTGTTTGCATGCCTCTCTGCTCACTTGCTTGTCTGGCGTCGTCATGTGAGTGCAGGCGAGGGGGGTGGAGAGGTATGCGGCGGTGGCGTGGATGGTGGACGCGGAGGGGCGAGTGCTGGTGGCGGCGGGCGGCGAGCTGGGTGTGGTGCGCATCGTTGACTTCCACTCGCGCCGCCCCTTCAAGGTGTGCCAGCCAGCCGTGCCGCGTGGATTGCATGCATGCTGCTGGTCAGTCTCTTGAATGTGAACACATGTCTTGCTCTCTTATGCCATCCCATGCCATCTTGTGCCATCCCATGCCATGTCCCGCCATCTTTTATCCGTCGGTCATGCAGACGCTAATGGGGCAGGGGGGTGCCATCACGGATCTCTGTGCGCATCCATCTCAGCCGTCCATTCTCCTCTCTGCCAGCAAAGTGAGTCACGCACGTTCCAACCCACCGCCTTACACTCAACCTCACTACCTCACACCCATTTTCACTGACTCACCCTCGACCTCACTCCCCACATCCACCATCAGCTTCGCAACACGACGCATGTTCCCTCGTACCGCCTTCTATTGCTCCCGCTCCACCTCCACCTCCCTCTATAGCAATGTCTGTTCCCGTCACTCTCGCCGATTCCTTCTCACCAACACCCCTTCTCACTTGCATCCCTGCTCGCTGTGCTGCTGTCCCCCATGCGTGCCCTGCACATGCCAGGACACGTCGGTGTGGGTGTGGCATGTGGGCAGCGCCGTGTGCTGCGCCATCCTGCTGGGCCTCCACCGCACACCCGTGCTCTCCGTGGTGCGCCCACACGGGGGGGGAGAGGGGGGGGGGGGGGAGAGGGGGGAGGGGGGGAAGTGGGGCGTGGCGCATGGCAGGGGGGTGGGGCGCATGGCAGGGGGGTGGGGTGCGTGGCAGGGGGGTGGGGCGCATGGCAGGGGGGTGGCAGAGTGTGGTGGGGATGGGACGGTCCATGGCATCGCTTGTATCTCCTTGCTCACCACCTCGCATGCACTGCCTCTCATGCTCCTTTTCCATTTCCTTGTCTCTGCCTCTTTGTTTTCTCCGTGTCTCGCATCTGCATACATCACTGCTTGGCCCGTTTGACCCGTTTGACCTGCTTGACCCGTTTGACCTGCTTGACCCGTTTGACATGCTTGACCCGTTTGACCTGCTTGACCCGTTTGACCTGCTTGACCCGTGGGGGCAGGGCAGGACGTGAGTGGCATCGAAGGCACCACCGTGGTGACGGCGGGGGAAGACGGCAGAGTGGCTGTGTGGGACCTCAGAGGTGAGTGGGACCTCAGAGGTGAGTGGGACCTCAGAGGTGAGTGGGACCTCAGAGGTGAGTGGGACCTGGGAGGTGTGAGTGAAATTTCTTCTTGTACTCCATTTTTCAGATGATGTTTTCCGTTCTCATCCTCACTCGTGCACACCGTGTGCGGGGCGTGGCAGAGCAAAGGCATCTCATGCGTGAGGCGGCGGAGTGGACGGGAAGGCCCTCCGACTTCCCCACCAAGCAAGTCGTCCTGCCGGTGAGTGCTTGCTGCAAGTCGTCCTGCCGGTGAGTGCTTGCTGCAAGTCGTCCTGCCGGTGAGTGCTTGCTGCAAGTCGTCTTGCCGGTGAGTGCTTGCTGCAAGTCGTCCTGCCGGTGAGTGCTTGCTGCAAGGCTGCAAGCTGTGACAACCGGGCTCCCCAACCAGCTTTCCAGTGCGCGTGTGTGGATGAGGCAGCTGTGGATGAGGCAGCTGTGGATGAGGCGAGCTCACACTCTGCTGCACCATCTCTGCTGCACCATCTCTGCTGCACCATCTCTGCTGCACCATCTCTCACTCCCCATGATTGTGCGCCCTCCTCTACCTCTTGCTGTGCCGGCAGGGCTTCGTGGCAGCAAGGGTGCACGCAGCGCCAGTGCAGCAAGCCGCCACGTATGGAGGCCTCTTTCTGTCAATGGTGACGTCTGCTCGCAGCCTTGCCACTTCCATGTTCACACGGACCCACACTTGCACAGTCATCTGTCATGCTACTTCTGAGTGAATGGCAGTGCTGCTGCAGCGCTTATAACAGCGGCAGTGCATGTCACTGCCGTGCATTGCGAGGGCTCCCATTTATGCAAGTTGATGGTTGTTCACTAGGCACCCGCCTTGCCATCATGGCTGCTGAGGATGAGTATGGTGTGTGGTGTGTGCTGCAGTGCACGACAGGCGCAGTGCTGCTGTGGCGGTGGACCTTCATGCCCGGGCTCGATATAAAGGAGGTGTGTAGGCGGCAGCACGCAACGTCTGTGCCGCTCACTGTGCTGCTCACTGTGCTGCTCACTATGTTGTATCCTTGTTGGCTCTACGCCGCGCATCTTCGAATCGACTCCTAATCTTTCCATGGTGCATCACTTATGGTGCGCCACCAATGCCTCGTTGCCATGCCGTGCCGTGCCGTGCCATGCCGTGCCGTGCCATGCCATGCCATGCCGTGCCGTGCCGTGCCGTGCCGTGCCATGCCGTGCCATGCCATGCCGTGCCATGCCATGCCATGCCATGCCACGCCATGCCATGCCATGCCCTGCCGTGCCATGCCCTGCCGTGCCGTGCCGTGCCGTGCCGTGCCATGCCGTGCCATGCCATGCCATGCCGTGCCGTGCCGTGCCATGCCGTGCCATGCCATGCCGTGCCATGCCATGCCATGCCGTGCCATGCCATGCCATGCTATGCCATGCCATGCCGTGCCATGCCGTGCCATGCCATGCCGTGCCATGCCGTGCCATCCCGTGCCATCCCGTGCCGTGCCACGCCATGCCATGCCGTGCCGTGCCATGCCATGCCATGCTGTGCCATGCTATGCCATGCCGTGCCATGCCATGGCGTGCCATCCATGCCATGCCGTGCCATGCCATGCCATCCCGTGCCATGCCATGCCATGCCTTGCTCGCGCATGTGTTTATCCTCTATGACTGCCATCTCTTGCCATCTCATGCCCCCATCTCATGCCTTCTAACCACTGCATGACCGTGTCCTGCCATGCATCCATACCTTCCCACCCACAGGGCACCTCTCAAACACTCCTCCACCTGCACACGCCTCCGCCCTCTGCTGCCCACCCACCCGCTGTTCACAACTCCACGGTCAGCGCACCCTCTCCTCCACGCCCCCCGCGCTTCGCCATGACGGCCGCACGGCGCTTCCTCGCCCTCCGTAGGTCGCCCAGTGGGCATGCTTGTGTGGGGATCCAGGTGCCGCATTCCACCGCATTTCTCTGGTTGATTCCGGTTTCCATCACGTTCCACCACATTCCTGTGCTCTCCATTGCATTTCACTCCACTTCATTCCCCTTCATTCCGCTGCATTCAACCACATTCCACTCCTCTGCACTCCACCACAGTCCACGGCAGTGCGTGTCGTGCAGCTGCATTCCATGGTATTCCACCGCGTGTGGTTCGTTACACATGATGGGCTCTCATGCTGCGTTGCATGGTTGACCTCACTGCCACAAGTGAGCTGCGGGCAGCCCTAAGCAAAAGCAAAACGAAAGCCTCAAGCCAACGAGGGGGCGGCATTAAGAGTGGTAGCTCTAGGCGTGGTTGTGCTGTTTTCCTAGTGCCTGCTCATCATCCCACGATGAAGTCACCCCACCATGCGTTGCGGTGGCTGGGGTCGTGATGGCAGGGAGCGGCACGAGTGAAGTGAAGGTCGTGAAAGTGGCGGAGCCCTCACAGCAGCTCAGGTGGGTCGTCACGTGGTGGGTCATCACATGGTGGGTCGTCACATGGTGGGTCATCACATGGTGGGTCATCACAGCATGTGATTGCAATCGTTGAACGTCCTCCATGCGCCCGTGCACCACTGCACCTGTTGCTACTCGTGTGATAATGCGTCATCCTCATTCTCATCACACCCGTCTTCCCCCGCACTGCCTCTCTGCCTTGCAGCCTGCGCCCACCCACCAAAGCGCCAATAACAGCCATTGCACTTTCCCATGATGCCAGGTGAGCGCATGATGCCAGGTGAGCGCACATTTCAACTCCACCTGTCCAGCATCGCTGCTCGCGCATGCAACACTCATGCAGCACCTATCCAAGTGGTCAAAGGACATGAATATCCCCTGCCAGGCTCTCTGCGCCGCTCACAGCAGTGCGTGTGTGCATGGTGGTGCGTGCGTGCAGCATCGTCATGTGCTGCTGCGCCGATGGTCATCTGTACCGCTGGGATGTCAGCCCTCCGCTGGACGACCTCACAACCATCGTGGTAGGCACAACCATCGTGGTAGGCACAACCATCGTGGTAGGCACAACCATCGTGGTAGGCACAACCATCGTGGTAGGCACAACCATCGTGGTAGGCACAACCATCGTGGTAGGCACAACCATCGTGGTAGGCACAACCATCGTGGTACGTATCCCTCTGCTTCTCACTCATGCTGCCATCACATGCATGCCTGGTCTTCAATTGTCGGGCCTTTCTAAGCACGACGAGCATTCCCTGCCGTCATTGCCCTGCACTGTGTGGGCACAATGAGCCGCCCTGCACTGTGTGGGCACAATGAGCCGCCCTGCACTGTGTGGGCACAATGAGCCTGCCAGCGCACATGGCGCTTCTGTCCCACCATGTGCGCATGTGTGCTGGGTGGGTGCATGGTGCATGGCGCATGGTGCATGGTGCATGGTGCATGGTGCATGGTGCATGGTGCATGGGGCATGGTGCATGGGGCATGGTGCATGGTGCATGGTGCATGATGCATGGTGCATGATGCATGGTGCATGGTGCATGGTGCATGGTGCATGGTGCATGGTGCATGGTGCATGGTGCATGGTGCATGGTGCATGGTGCATGGTGCATGGTGCATGGTGCATGGTGCATGGTGCATGGGGCATGGTGCATGGTGCATGGTGCATGGTGCATGGTGCATGGTGCATGGTGCATGGGGCATGGGGCATGGGGCATGGTGCATGGTGCATGGTGCATGGTGCATGGTGCATGGTGCATGGTGCATGGTGCATGGTGCATGGGGCATGGGGCATGGGGCATGGTGCATGGTGCATGGTGCATGGTGCATGGTCCATGGTGCATGGTGCATGGTGCATGGTGCATGGTGCATGATGCATGGTGCATGGTGCATGGTGCATGGTGCATGGTGCATGCAGGAGGTCGTGCCATACAGCGAGGATGAGTTCTGATGCCGCCCCGCCTCGCCTCGCCCTCAGGCCACCTCGCCGTGCGGCCAGCTGTCTGGGAGGTCGCCTGCTCATCACTCACACGCTAGTCTGCCTTCAGCTCGCCCCTGGGGTTACTGTGTTTACCTGAACCA
This sequence comes from Closterium sp. Naga37s-1, assembly GCA_947471745.1. Classification (NCBI taxonomy): domain Eukaryota; kingdom Viridiplantae; phylum Streptophyta; class Zygnematophyceae; order Desmidiales; family Closteriaceae; genus Closterium; species Closterium sp. Naga37s-1. Next base: position 222,034 of record CANJKZ010000971.1, read on the forward strand.
GGACCTTTACTAGGATTTAGGGCATCCTGAGGTCTCAGGGCAACTCTTTATTTGTTTTCAGAGTGCCATGATCTTGTAGGGCAAAGTTTCACGGCCTTGTTGATTTTCATGGCAGGATAATCACAGCACCCGAATGAGTACAACAGCACTACCCTACCTACCACAGTGCGCACTCCAGCACAGATAGTTCGCAAGGGTTTGTTGTGAGACGGTGGGACAAATTCCTCTGGGAAACTAACCCCCCTCCTCTCTTCCTCTCCCCTCCCCCCCTCTCCTTCTGTATAATCTCAGGGCAAAATGTCAAAGCCATCCTAAATTTCAGCCAAAATAGAATGTCAACATTTTCAGGGCAAACTCATTACAGCACCCGAAACCTTGGGCTTGGGTGAACATTATAGAGGAAGATTTATTTATAACACCTAAGGAATTTTGTAAGTACAGTATTCCAACTTGGCCAACAGGAGTCTTTTTTCTGATGCATCCGCAAACAAGGAAAAATCATTACTATTTGTCTGTTAAAGATCTAAAGGGAAGCGACATTGTCATTATTTGCCAGTTACAGGTTGAAAAAAACACACAAACCTACCACACTCTAATTGCACCTTACGTAACAACACACTGCTATGGAAGGACAAGCGATGACCTTATGGGTCAGTAGGTTACATATCTCTAAACAGAGGCACACCTGCACACAGCCCTGTTAGTTATTCAAACTCTTATTTCTAGCTATCAAACGGAATCACAACGTACAGCATGTCAGTGGGAAGCCATTCACCAAAGCCGGTCTCACTCACTTTGCCTTGTCCGGCGTCGCCCCTGCCTGCGCCTTCTTCTTCTTCGCCTGCTTGCCTGAGCTGCCTGCCTTCGCCTCACCGCCCGGAGTGCCAGCAGCAGGAGTGCGGGCAGGAGTACCCGCAGGAGTACGGGCAGCAGCAGGAGAAGCAGCAGCGGCAGCAGCAGAGGTCCCTGGCGCGGTAGCAGGCGAAGCAGCCACGTGCTCGTCACCCTGCTTCCTCTTGCGCCTCTTGCCTGCGCTGCTGCCGCCACCCGCGGGGCCCTCGTCCTCCGCCACCTTCTCCTTCCCCTTGCCCGACTTCTTCCCCGTTGCTTCCTCCTCTTCACGCCCCTTGCCCTTGCTCTTATCCTTCTTCTCATCCTCTTTCTTCGCCTCTTTCGCCTTTTCCTCCTCCTCCTCCTTCTTCTCCTCCTCCTCCCCATCCTCCATCACCGCGTCGCCCAGCTGCATTGGCACCTCCTCAACTTCCTCACCTTCCTCCCTTTCCTCGCCTTCCTCGCCTTCCTCGCGCTCCTCGCCTTCCTCGTGCTCCTCGTGCTCCTCATCGTGCTTCTTCCCCTTGCCCTTCTTCTTCCCCTGCCCGTTCGCCTCGCGCATCTCGTTCCACCGCCGTCTTGCCATCTGGTACGCCTCGCCGGGGGTGGAGGCAGCGCCCTGCGCGAGGAGGCGGTCGCGCTCTTCGGAGAGGAACTGCGTCATCGCCATCTGCACGGCGGACAGCGGCCGCTTCTCCTTCTTCGCCTTCTCCTCCTTCCCGCCGCTCGGCCCCGCAACCGCTTTCGCAGCAGCAGCAGCCGCGGTAGTTGCGGCGGGCGCGACGAGAGTGGCGGCGACCGCTGTGCCTGGGCCGGGGGCAGCGGCTGGTCCGGCAGCGGGGAGCGAAGAGGCGGCGGCGGCAACTGCGAGGGCTGCGGCTTTGAAGTGAAGTGGGTCGAAGCTGGGATAAGCTGCGAAGGTGTTGAACAGCGGACTGATCGCCGATATGGCCACCCCGTCTGCCGCAAGGCGCACGAGAGAGACGTGACGAGGGGAAAGATGAAAGAGGCTTGACAATGTGCGACGCGGAAAACGATGCAGCTCCGGCGGCAATGCAGATGAGACCACGTGGTCGCACCACGTGCAGAAGAAAACGAGGACGAGCATGCGGAGTGCACGAAAGAGAAGAAAACCTGGCTGAGGGCAGAGACGAATAAGATCACATGTGGCTAAGCATGCGCAAGTGCAGAACGAACGGCCGTGAGGCAAATGCAGGCGACGCGGCACTTACCGGCGGCGAGGCGGCAGAGCGCGGAGATCTCGCCGGCCACCACCTGCATGGCCGTCGACGCGTTCGCCACCTGCAGGAAGAACTGCCGGTTCGGGACTTCCCGCCGCTCGCCACTACCGCCCGGTTGACTGGCCTTGCCGCCTGCCTGCGCGTTGTTCTGCCCGTCCATGGCTCAGTTGACCAGCAACAGAAAAGCGCACAGATATCCTAGAAAATATCAGGGCTACAAGATTTGAGAGAAAATGGAAAGAGATCTGAGGGGAGTCGAAATTTGAATTGGGTGGAGAGCGTGAGACGGGGTGAAGGCGGTACGGGGAGGAGCGGTTGGGGGAGCACGACGGAGGAAGGAGGCGACGGGGGTTTAGGGTCCGACGCACGGCGAGAGATGCAGCAGAGCGCGCACAGAACGAGAGAGAAGCGCACGTCGAGCGCGTAAGCTCTGTAATTGGAGCATGTTTCCGTGCATTTCTACATAATGTTTATAATAGCCATTTGTAAGGAAAATTCCTTTTTCCTTACTTCGCGTCCCTGCTCAGCGCGTACACCACTGTTCCCGCCAACAGCACCCAACAGTAATCCGTTACCACTCGCGACACTCGCCTCGACACTATTCCCGCCACTGTTCACGACGCGACCCAACCTCACGGTTCGGTTGGTAACCCGCGCTCCAGACTGTCAAACTATGTATATATGCTGTTAGGGTGTAGGCTGTAGTGGGGTACAACATATGGGGTACAACACATTGCTAGGGTTTGTACTTGTACCCATCTTCCATTTCTAGTTGATCGTTCCTGCCTAGTTCTTGACATGGTATCAGAGCAGTAGGTCTTTAGGACCTAAGAATAGGGCCCACCTGTAACCGCGTTACCTCACCTACAGCCAGGGTCGTCGCTAGCAGACTTTTTTTTGTCTGTTTGGCTGATATTCAGACATGTTTTTTTGGATAAATCTGATGGGCCAGTCACCATCAGACAAAACTTTTTTTTTGCCCGGGGGACCCATCTGATGCATCAGACATACCTCAGACCCTAGGGACGACCCTGCCTACAGCCTTACATGCCTGCCTGCCTTGCCTGTTGCCCCCGCGCGCCTCGGCTGCACGCGCGCGTCACTTTTTTTTTAGCGCGCGCCACTGCTGCAGCCGCCTCCGCAGCCCGCTGCAGCGCCGCGCGCCGGCCCGCGTCGCCCGCGCATCGCTCGCGCAGCCCGCGACGAGCCCGCGCAGCCCGCCGCCGCGCGCAGCCCGCTTAGGCCCCGCGCGCCGCGTCCGTCGCCAGCGTGGCCCACTGCTGCCCCGCGCGCCGCGTCCGCCGCCCGCGCAGCTCGCTGCTGCCCCGCGCGTCGCGTCGGCCGCCTGCGCAGCCCGCTGCTGCAGCGCTAGCTGCCTTAGGAGCGCGCGCGGCCTGCTGCTGCCTCGCGCGCCGCCTTAGGAGCTCGCGTGCGGCCCCTTGCTGCCCCGCACGCCGCTGTAGGAGCCCGCGCGCGGCCCGCAACTGCAGCCTACGTGCGGCCTGCTACTGCCCTGCGCGCTGCCTGCGCTGCCTTTGCCTACTGGTCCTTTGTCTACTGGAGGTGCTGGAGTTGCTGAGGGTACTGGAGCTGCTGGAGGTGCTGGAGCTGCTGGTGCTGGTAGACCCTCCCGTACCTGCGCCTGTTGAGGTCACTGGTGACTCAGGTCCTGCTGGGGATGGTGCTGTCCCTGGGGGTACGGAGTTTGGGGGTGCGGAGCTTGGGGGTGCGGAGCGTGGGGGTGCTAAGCCTGTGGGTGCGGAGCCTGAGCGTGAGGACCCAGGAGGTGCTGAGACTGGGGGTGCGGAGTCTGGGGGCACTGAGCGTGAGGAGCCTGAGGGTGCGGAGCCTGGAGGTGCTGGGCCTGCGCGTGAGGAGCCTGGAGGTCCTGAGCCTGGGGGTGCTGCGTCTGGGGGTGCTGAGCCTGCGTGTGCGGAGCCTGGGGGTGCTGAGTCTGGGGGTGCGACGCCTGAGGGTTCTGAGACTGCTGTTACGTTGTCTCCTTGGAGTAGCCGTCTTCGTCCGCGTGTGCCTCTCACCTCACAGCAGCTGCACGACTGGTACGGTCGCCGTCAGGGTCGCGCTTCTGCAGCTCGGGGCTCTGCTGCTGGAGGTACTTCTGCTGACGTCACTGGAGCTGGGAGTGGTGCTGGTCCTTTGTCTACTGGAGGTGCTGGAGTCGCTGGTCCCGGAGGTGCTCGTACTGGAGGTACTGGAGCTGCTGGGGCTGGAGGTGCTGTGTCTGAGGGTGCTACTGCTGGAGACCCTGGGTCTGGGGGTGCTGCTGCTGGAGGCACTGAGGCTGGAGACCCTGGGACTGGAGGTGCCGGTTCTGGGGGTGCTGCAGCTGGTGGAGCTGGTCCGGGAGGAGCTGGCGCTGAGGCTTCTGGAGCTGCTGGAGGTGCTGGAGCTGCTGAGGGTACTGGAGCTGCTGGAGGTGCTGGAGCTGCTGAGGGTACTGGAGCTGCTGGAGGTGCTGGAGCTGCTGGTGCTGGTGGCACTGCACAGCCGCGCTTGTTCTTCGCTCCGCCGTCTCCGTCGTCTCAGCCACCGCCTGACTCTATGCTTCGTCAGGTTCTCAGTCTCCCTTCGTCTACTGGTCTTCCGTTACAGCCTGGCTCACCGCTGCCTGCTCCTTCTCCGTACACTGAGCAGACAGGGGGCCTTGCTGAGCGTCGTGAGCCTGCGTCGCGTCCTGTCTCACCTGTCCGTTCTGGTCGTTCCGGTCGTCGTGTTCCTCGTCAGCGTCAGCCGGCTGTCCCCGGCCCCCACCTTGTAGTCCGTCGTCCTTCCTCTCCTCCGCCGCGTGTTCCTCTGCCGTCTCCCCCTGCGTCCTCTCTGCCTGTCGTTGCTGACCCTGCGTCTGACCAGTTTCGTGCTGAGCACTCTACTGTCACACGTCTGCTTGCCACTGTTGTCACTGACCCGTCGTTTGAGTCTGCTGCTGCGTCTGCCTTAGTTGCTGAGCTTGTTGACTTTGCTGCTGCCTGTCGTCTAGACTACGCCGCTAGTCTTGTTGCTGAGTATGAGTCTGTCTGTCCTCCGTCCGTCGGGGGTGAGTGTGCTCTTGGCACGGACGTCCTTGAGGACAGACACGATGACCTTGAGTGTCTTGCAACCGCTGCGCCTCATCTCGTGGCCATGCTGCTTGCCCCTGAGGGAGACCCGGACCAGACACCTCGACTCCGCGATCGTACGCTGAGGCGATCGCGGGTGAGTACTCCTCTCAGTGGCAGACAGCCATGGACGCAGAGATGGCATCCTGGAAGTCCACAGGCACCTACGTCGATGAGGTTCCCCCTCCTGGGGCGAACATCGTCGACGGCATGTGGATTTTCAGGGTGAAGCGGCCGCCAGGTTCTCCGCCTGTCTTCAAGGCTCGTTACGTTGCACGAGGCTTCAGTCAGCGGGAGGGAGTTGACTTCTTCCAGACCTTCTCCCCCACCCCGCAGATGACCACTCTTCGGGTGCTGCTGCACGTTGCCGCTCAGCGTGACTACGAGCTTCACTCTCTTGACTTCAGCACAGCCTTCTTACAGGGCAGCCTGCACGAGGAGATCTGGCTGCGCCGCCCACCTGGCTTCACTGGGTCGTTCCCTCCTGGTACCCAGTGGAGCCTCCGGCGGCCAGTCTACGGTCTCCGCCAGGCGCCACGTGAGTGGCACGACACACTGAAGACGACTCTTGCGGCTCTTGGGTTTGCCCCGTCGACTGCTGACCCGTCGCTGTTTCTGCGCACCGACACTTCGCTGCCGCCGTTCTACATCCTCGTGTATGTCGACGACTTGGTCTTTGCCACTGCTGACACTGAGGCTCTCGCCCTGGTGAAGTCGGAGCTGCAGAAGAGACACACGTGCACAGACCTGGGTGAGTTGCGCAGCTACCTTGGCTTGCAGATCACCCGGGACAGAGCACGCTGCACCATCACATTGACTCAGTCACACATGGTGCAGCAGGTCCTTCAGCGCTTCGGCCTCACCTGGTCTTCAGCACAGGCCACTCCTCTGGCTACAGGTCACTCGCTCTCAGCTCCACCTTCGGACGAGTCCGTAGAGCCGAGTGGTCCTTACCCAGAGCTAGTGGGCTGCCTCATGTACCTGATGACCTGCACTCGTCCTGACCTTGCGTACCCTCTTGGCCTTCTGGCTCGCTACGTAGCTCCTGGTCGGCACCGAAAGGTGCACATGGATGCTGCTAAGAGGGTACTACGCTACTTGTGCAGTACATTGGGCATGGGGCTCGTGCTTGGAGGACGGGTCGACGTTGTCCTCACTGGCCACTCGGACGCTTCTTGGGTTGACAACCAGGCTACGCAGCGGTCGTCACAGGGTTACACATTCAGCCTTGGCTCTGGTTCAGTTTCCTGGCGTTCTACACGCTCGTCTTCAGTTCTCGGCTCTTGTTGTGAGGCTGAGATCTACGCCACAGCCATGGCTGCACAAGAGCTACGCTGGCTCACCTACCTGCTGACCGACTTGGGAGAGCGGCCTCGTTCTCCTCCAGTGCTGTACGTCGACAACAAGGCCGCCATTGCCTTATGTCAGGAGCACAGACTGGAGCACAGAACGAAGCACATCGCTCTGCGTTACTTCCTTGCTCGAGAGTTGCAGCAGCGTGGCCAGCTTCGTCTTGCTCACGTGGCCACTCGGGCCAACACTGCTGATATATTCACCAAGGCACTTCCGCCTGGTGATCATCAGCGTTTCTGTACTTTGTTAGGCCTTGTGCCCACGCTTCCTCACTTGCTGTAGGCTTTGCTTGTACTGTGATCTATATATATACCTGCATGCTTGCTCTGGTAGGTAGAGATCACTGTGCTGTTGTTGTTACATATATACCTCTGCATGTGAACTGGCCTTGTGGCCTCCTACTTGTGCTCAGTGTGTGTGGTGACGTTGTGATCCACCCTGAGCTTGCTTTGCATTTCTTGACTGGTCTTGTGACCCTCTGTTCTCCCCCACTTTGCCTATGGGGGTGTGTCAAACTATATGTATACATATGCTGTTAGGGTGTAGGCTGTAGTGGGGTACAACATATGGGGTACAACACATTGCTAGGGTTTGTACTTGTACCCATCTTCCATTTCTAGTTGATCATTCCTGCCTAGTTCTTGACACGGACCTCCGCCTCGACACTTCCCAACCTCGGCGCTAGGCCCGTCGCGCACCCCATTTTCCACACTTTGCCGTTATCACTGTAGTTTTGCTATATATGCTTCGCTCGTGCCTTCGCTCATTGTACTGTTGCTTCGATAGTGCAATTCTCGTTCGTTCACTCAATTGCACTCATAACACTTGGTATTCAGAGCCTATAATCTCTTCTCGGACCGCACCCACACCTTCGCTTCCCCACTATCTCAATTTTGGGGGGGGGGGGGTAGACGCCTCTCAGCGAAACAAGCACCGCCGCTCGTAGTGCTCTCGCGTAAGCATGCACGCAGGCCCCTAGATTCGTTTTGGGACACTCTGATGGGTCAGAGTGCACCCTTCTCTAAACTCTGTCAGTTAGAGTTGCATCCAATTTTGAGTCTGGAAATTCAGACAACACATGTTTTTTAAGGCTGAAAGTTCAGAGTTACACTCAGATTGAAGGCTGCTCAGCTCACTGTTATACTTCACCAAAGAAACATTTCAACTACCGTATCTGACTCAGATTCTAACGCGACCTATACCAACGCGACTGTGCGGTGCCGCGCTCGGAAAAGTTTTCGTTTCCCGCCCGTGGTGTTAGTGCAACACGCCGCCAGGCCGGCGGAAACCCCTGCATTACCCGTTTCAGAGTGCACCCTCGAAACAAGGTCGAGGCTCAGCCTACACCCATAGAAATTGTCTGAACTTTCAGCCAATACATAAAAAAAAACTCTGAAAAATCAGAGAAGGTACATAAAAAAAATCTTACAGTTCAGACCAGATACCAAAAAAAAGTCTGAACGGACTCTGAATCAGACTACAAAGTCTGATATCTAGGGCACTGCACGCACGGCCAGGCCTCTGGATCGGATTTTAGGCTATCTTTCGTGAAAGACTAGTTACGTCGAACTACTTTTTCCTGTAAGTGTGCTTCTTGTGACTCGGTTTTCTTCCGCAGAGTCATAAAAAATTGTAGTTTTCCATGAAAGGGTTATGTCATAAAATGATTGTTTTTTTCGCCTTTTAGGTAACTAACACTATAGTAAACATTATAGACTACTCTACTCAACTCTACTCTACACTAAGCATCATTGCTTTGCACATAATCTTGTGATGGGCGCCGCTTTTTAAGACTGTGGAACAGGGTCGCCATGTTCATCCAGTTCACATCCTTCGTGGGAAGAAGGGCAGCTGCCATGAGGTCGCTGCGAAGATTCACTCTACAATGGTAATAAGCTAGACTACGGGGGTATGCACGAACTACTAGGAGTGATCGTAGCTTTGCTTAGTTCCTTAGTGCTTGCACGTTCACAGGAGAAATCGGCAAGAGTTTCCACTAGGCAAAGTCGAATTTACAGAATGATTGAACAAGCAATGACATAATAACTACATCAGGCACCTAGCAACCCTGCAGCTAGCCTGGTCGACCGCCAGCACAGCTTGGTCGACCGCCTGCCAGCGTAGCGTAGAGGAGCCGCGCCAGCACTGCAGAAGAGCGACCTGCTAACGCAGCAGGTCGACGGCGTGCCAACGCTGCAGCAGAGCGGCTGTCCAGCGTTGCACCCGTAGAGCACAGCAGTGCGCACGCTCGCAGGTGCGCGCAGACGATTGGCCCGACTTGCATTGCTGTGCATCAGTCGGCTGTTGTCTGCGCCTGACGAGCCACATCGACTTCGGGATACCAGCCCGAAGTCGCCTTCGCCATCGCGACCTTAACGACGTTCGCGTGCCTCCGCAGAACTCGTCGAGCAGGTTACCCAGTCGACCTGGTCGACCACCAAGTGCTCCGGTCGACCACCAGTGCCTCTGGTCGACCACTGGGTCCCTCTGGTCAACCACCAGGTCCCTCTGGTCGACCACAGCTCCCGTCGAGCTACCCCCTGGTCGACGGACCCCTTCCGTCGACCAGAACTGTCAGCGGTTGTCGCTGAGCTCCCCTCGTCGATCGCTGCTTACTTGTCAGGTCGACGGACTGCTCCGTCGACCTCCCGGTCGAACTATAGGTCGACGGACTGCTCTGTCGACCTCCCGGTCGAACTGCAGGTCGACGGACTGCTCCGTCGACCTCCCGGTCGAACTGCCCCTCCTGGTAGACGGCCCACCCGTTGCCCAGATCAGTCAGTTGCAGCTGTCGAGCTCCCTGGTCAACAGCAACACCACAGCGGTCCCCTGCATCTCGACCAAGCCTGTCGAGCAGCTCTCCCACTGTGAACGGTCGGCTGCTACTCCCATACATCCGACCAAGTCGTCTGCGTTGCCCAAGCGAGGGCGGGGCCAACACTCCATTCCCGTTAACACTCCCCTGCCGCGCTCACGCTTGGGCCTCCAGCCCACATGGCAGTACTCCATGGAGAAAACTCGTCCTCGGCGTGCACCCCACACACAACACGCCGTCACCGCACCAGCCGTGCAAAAGGGCACGGCACCTACTGCTGCACCTCATCGTCGCCGTCGCCAACATCGGCCAGACGAACTTGGCCAATGGCGACAGAGCACCGGTTGAAAGCGGGAAAATGCAGCGCCTTCGTCAGGAAGTCCGCCGGCTGCTCGGTGGTCGGGATGTACTTCAGCGTGAACTTCCCGCGCCTCACCATGTGCTGCAGCCAGGCGTAGCGTCGCTCCATGTGCTTGAGGTTGCTCGTCAGCCCCAAGCCCTCAGCGACCGTGATCGCCGACTTGTTGTCCACGCGGAGGACGGTCGGCTTCCCTGCGTCGAGCAGCTTGAACTCTGCTAGGAGGAAGCGCAGTCGACGCCCCTCCTTGCCGGCGTCCGTGGCCGCGACATACTCTGACTCGGTCGAAGAGAGTGTCGCGCACTTGATGCGCTGGCTCGACCAGGAGATCGCGACCCCTCCGAAGACGAACACGTAGCCTCCCGTGCTCGTCCGGTTCTGCTTGTCGCCCGCATCATCGGCGCACGTAGCCGATCAGCTCCAGCGACTCTGGTCCACCGCCGAACTCCAGGGCGGTGTCGCGGGTGTCGGCGAGGTAGGAGAGGCAACGGTCGACCTCGCGCCAATGCTGGTCGCTCCTCACCGTGAGGCCGCTCCCCAGCTTGCTACAGGCGAACGCGATGTCTGGCCTCGTCGTCGTCGCCGCGAACTGCAGCGAGCCGACCTTCTGCCGGTATTCCTCCTCCTCGCGCTCCTGGGCCTCCTCGTCGTCGAACGTCAGCTCAGCGTAGGCGTCGACCGAGACCGGCGTCTTCGGGACTCAACCGCCCTGCTCCTCGTCGATGAAGTGCCTGCGCAGCTTGTCGGCGTAGCCCTGCTGATGCAGCCACAGCTTCCCGGCCGGCCTGTCGCGCACGATCTCCAGCCCAAGGTACTTCACCACCGGCGAGATCTCACGCAGCTCAAAGGCGGCCTCCAGCAGCTCCTTCAGCTCCTTCAGCATCGCGGTGCTGCTGCTGACGGCGAGCAGGTCGTCGACGTAGACCAGCACCCAGCAGGTCACTCCGTCGTCGCCGGCCTTGAAGTAGAGCGCCTCGTCGACCCGACTCTTCTTCCAGCCAGCGCCCAGTAGCACACTGTCGAGAGCCCTGTACCACAACAGCGACGACTGCTTCAGCCCGTAGAGGCTCTTCAGCAGCTTACACACCCGGCCGGTCCCGTCGTCGAAGTAGTCCGGCTGGTACATGTAGAGCACCCTGTCGAGCTTGCTCTGCAGGAAAGCGTTTTTCATGTCGAGCTGCATTAGGTTGAGGTCGAGAACAGCGACGATGCTGAGGAAGATCCTCAGAGTGACGTAGCTGCTCACCGGCAAGTACGTCTCATCGTAGTCGGCACCGTACACCTGCGTGAAGCCCTTCACGACCAGCCTCGCCTTCTCGCGCTCGACGGTGTCGTCGATGCGGTACTTGGTCGTCAGCACCCACCGGTTCTTCATGATGTTCACCCCGCGTGGGCGTTCGACCAGCTCCCACGTGCTCATGCCGATGAGGCTGCGGATCTCTTCTTCCATGGCGGCCTTCACCGCCTCGCCCTTCCAGCTCGCCAGCGCCTCCTTCACCGTCATCGTGGCGATGTCCCAGCGATGTTCGGGGTCAGTATGCACGTCAGGGTCAAGCTCCGGCAGTTCTTCATCCTCCTCGGCGTCGTCGTGCAACAGGTCATCATCGACCTCGTCGTACACCGTGGTGAAGGCAGCTGGCGGCAGGCAGGCATGGAAGCTCAGCCGCTCCGGCGGCCGTCGAGCTCGACCTGTGCGTCGCAGCTCAGGCTTCGTGATAGGTACCTCCACCACGTCGCTGTCGGTGGACTCCTCACCCGCCGACTGCTCCCCTTCCTTGTCGACGTCCTCGTCGTCGACCAGCTGCTTCGACCCTTCGACCGGCTGCTTGCTTGCTGCTGACTTCGACAGCTCCCCCGTCGACCGCCCCGGCTGCTGCTCCCCTGTTGCCTGCACTGCTGCTGTTGCCTCCTGTTCGACCGGCTCCCCTGTCTGCTGCTCCCCTGTCGTCGACGGCTTCCCATCCTGGTCGACGAGCTTAGCGCCTTGTCGACCGCCGGCGATGCCATGGGCCGGCGCCACAGGCGACGCCTCAAGGCTCCCCTCATCGTCGGTGGTCGACACAGGTGCCGACACAGGCCGATCTGAGACGGGGAACGGAGGAGCAAGAACAGGGGGAGGGGGAAGAACCTCCACAACATCCTCATCAGCAGGCTCGTCGACTTCGGCGAGCAATGGAATCGTCGCTGTCAAGGTATCCGTCGGCGGGTGTGCCTGCATCCGCCCCGACGCCGGCCCATACTTCGCCTTCCACACCTCCAGCGACAGCGTGTCGTAGAAGATCACCTCGACCGACGTGACCACCTTGTTGTCGGTCAGGTCGAGCACCTCCCAGCCCTTGCTCTCCGGCGACACACCCAGGTGAAGCCCCCAGCGAGCCTTCAACGCCAGCTTCCCTCCGCGCTGTTGCTCAGGAACCATGAACTGCACCATGCAGCCCCACACCCGTGCCAGCGTAAGGTCGGGCTTCTGCGCGGTCAGCAGCTGGTACGGAGTCGTCCCCGACGGCGTCGTCGACCGCTCCAAGCAGTTGCGCACCCAGACCGCTTGTCGTAGAGCAAGGTGCCACCAGTGGTGCTGCACGCCCATGTGCAGCAGCATCGTCCACACAGACTCGACGACCGTGCGCATCTCCCGCTCAGCCATGCCATTCTGCTGCGGAGTGTATGGGCACGTCAAGTCGTGGACGATGCCCTTCCCGTCGACGAAGTCGGTGAACGCCTTCCCGAGGAACTCCCCTCCTCGATCGGAGCGAAGCGACAGCACTGACTTCTTTGTCAGCCGTTCCACCAGCACCAGCCACTTCTGGAACTCCCGCAGCACGTCGCTCTTCTTGGCGACCGGCATCACCCACACAAACCGAGTGTAGCGATCCTTCAGCAGCAGGAAGTACAAGCTGCCATCCTTGGCAGCCACCCGAAATGGCCCGCACAAGTCAATTTGCACGACAGCCAGCGCCTCCTCTGCGTCCGAGCGCTTGTCGGGGAAGCTGTGTCGCGCCAGCTTCCCTCCGACGCACGAGACACACGGCGGGTCTGCTCCGGTCGACGGTGTGATGTCGAGCCCCGTAGCAACGTCATGCTTTGCCGAGCGCTTGATCGTGTCGACGCCGACGTGCGCGAGCCTCGCATGCAACAGGGCAGGGGTCGTCTTCGTCGCCGAGACGATCGTCCACAAAGCCACCACCTCGGTCAACGGCGAATGCGTCGAGCAGGGGTGAAGGTCGGTGCAGAGGACACGTCCGGTGTAGCGTGCTCGACCGAGCACCTCTCCGGTGCCGGTGACGAGCACCATCTCACCGCCGTCGCCCTGCAGCTGCACTCCGCTCTCCTTCAGTTGGCCAGCTGACAGCAGGTTTGCCTGTACGCCCGGAACGTAGAGCACGTCGGGGATGAGGACCTGATTCCCGGCCTCCCCTTGGAGAACGACGGTTCCACGACCCTCGACAGGCTGCAGCGCCCCGTTGAATCCGCGTACGTGCTTCACTCCGTCGCTCGGCGCCACGTCGACGAAGACCGCCTTCGTCCCCATCAAGTGGTGGGAGCACCCGCTGTCGAGCAGCACCGCCATCGGGTTGGCCTGCACAGCTGCCGCCACCGCCTGGAAGTCCTCGCCAGCCTCTGGCGCCAGCGAGACCGTCGGCTCCACCACGTCGACCATCGAGCACGACGCCTCCCCGTCGCCTCGGCCCTTGCCGCTGGAGCTGTCGACATCCTTCGTCGACGACGTCTTCTTCGACGGCTGCTTCTCCTTGCGCGGCTTCGCATCTCGACGGGGACGACGACTGGTCGACCGTCCGCGACCTCCCTTGCTGTCGTCCTCGTCGCTGTTTTCGCGATCGGGGCACTCGTAGGAGAGATGGTCGGGGTCGCCGCAGATCTAGCACTCCCGCCGTCGACCACCACCTCGTCAGCCCTTGTCCCGCGTCTACCTCTTCTTGTCGACGTCCTTCGTCGACCGTCCACCTCCGCTACCACCTCCGCCCGGCTTCCCGCGCTGCCCTTGCTGCTGATTCAGCTTCGTCGATGCAGCATAGTTTGCCTGCGAAAGGAGCTCTGTGGGCTGTTCGGCCTCCTGCATCGCCTCATCTTGAAGGATGTAGCTGGTGATGGAGTCCTCGTCGAGGGACTCACGCGTGCCGGGCACCATCATCATCCTCTTCATGAGATTGTAGCTGCGCGGCAGGCCCTTGACGATGTGAGTGATGTAGCACGCCGTCGAGTATTCGGCGCCCGCCATCCGCATCTCAGCCAGGATCCGTCGAGCACGGTTGCAGTAATCCGTCGCCAACTCCTGCTCGCCCATCCGAATGTGAGTCATCTTCTCCTCCAGCTGCCCGATGTACAGGTCGTTCCTGACCTGGTACGTCGACAGGATGAAATGCCATGCCTGGTGACCAGCATCCAATCGCTCTCGACAGCTCCTGAGTGCCAGCTGCACCACCGGCGAGCAGCACCTCGAGATGACCATGAAGGTGAGCAAGTGAGCCGCTCGAAATTCCCCGCGCAGCTCGACATCGTCCACGGGCGGAATTGGCACTGTGCCGTCGGCGAAGCCCTTCAGCCTGGCGACCTCCAGCTGAGGTTCGATCGACTCCCTCCAGGTGATGAGGTCCCGTCGACCTTGCAGTGGGGCGACGGTGATCCGGTCCGGCGAGAACTTGAAGTAGCCATACGCCGGTGCAATCCCGCCCGCTGTCACATGCGTCGTCGCCGAGAGCCCTCCACCGCTTCGTAGAGGAGAGGGACGTCGAACATCGACGTCGGCGCGCGAGCTACCTGCAGCCGCCGTCGACCGCTGCACTCGCGCTTGGATTCCGTCGACAGCACCGTCGACCTTGATCAGCCCTCTCTGCCTCGTGCCTTCACTGCCGCTGACTCGTGCACCACCATCGACCTCGTAGTCGACGCCACCTTCATTGCGCACCGGTCGAGGAGATGCAGGACGGGAAGGGTGTTCCGTCGCCCACTACGACCGGATGCCCAACTCGACAATCAGCAAGGGGATCGTCCCGTACTCGCCATCCATGTGTTGTCTCCTCGCATCAGCTAAGCGTGCCTCCAAGGTGTCCGCTACGCCCGCATCAACTACGGGGTCGACCATGGTGACTAACGCTGCTGCCGGCCTACGAACGACTTAGTAGGTGCAGAAGTCGGCTCCTATCTGAAGGTCGCGTGTTCGTTCCACGCTCACCGCACCATGCGGAGATTCACTCTACAATGGTAGTGAGCTAGACTACGGGGGTAGGCACGAACTACTAGGAGTGATCGTAGCTTTGCTTAGTTCCTTAGTGCTTGCACATTCACGGGAGAAATCGGCAAGAGTTTCCACTAGGTAAAGTCGAAATTGCAGAATGATTGAACAAGCAATGACAGAATGACTACATCAGGCACCTAGCAACCCTGCAGCTAGCCTACTCGACCGCCAACACAGCTTGGTCGACCGCCTGCCAGCGTAGCGTAGAAGAGCCGCGCCAGCACTGCAGAAGAGCGACATGCTAACGCAGCAGGTCGACGGTGTGCCAACGCTGCAGCAGAGCGGCTGTCCAGCGTTGCACCCGTAGAGCACAGCAGTGCGCACGCTCGCAGGTGCGCGCAGACGATTGGCCCGACTTGCATTGCTGTGCATCAGTCGGCTGTTGTCTGCGCTTGACGAGCCACATCGACTTCGGGATACCAGCCCGAAGTCGCCTTCGCCATCGCGACCTTGACGGCGTTCGCGTGCCTCCGCAGAACTCGTCGAGCAGGTTACCCGGTCGACCACCAAGTGCTCCGGTCGACCACCAGTGCCTCTGGTCGACCACTGGGTCCCTCTGGTCGACCACCAGGTCCCTCTGGTCGACCACAGCTCCCGTCGAGCTACCCCCTGGTCGACGGACCCCTTCCGTCGACCAGAACTGTCAGCGGTTGTCGCCGAGCTCCCCTCGTCGATCGCTGCTTACTTGTCAGGTTGATGGACTGCTCCGTCGACCACTCGGTCGAACTGTAGGTCGAGAGACTGCTCTGTCGACCTCCCGGTCGAACTGCAGGTCGACGGACTACTCCGTCGACCTCCCGGTCGAACAGACCCTCCTGGTAGACGGCCCACCCGTCGCCCAGATCAGTCTGTCAGAACCATATTGTAGGCTGTAGTGGGGTAGAAATTATGGGGTACAGCTCTTTTAGGTTTTCATACTTGTACTCACCTGCTTGCAAGTTCATCTCATTCCTCGTACTTTTCTCACATGGTATCAGAGCGGGTTCCCTAGTGGGACCGTTTTTTGTAGGGCCCACCACTTATATTTTTTTTTCCTGCCCTGCCCGAAGCGCGCTCCTGCCCCTGTGTGCCCTGTCGCGCGCCTTGCGCCTGCCTCACCTACGCCCCGTGCGCCTACCCTACCGTCGCGGCCCTGTCGTCGCGGCCCTGCGTGGAGCAGTCGCGGCCCTGCTGTCGCGGCCCCTGCCGTCGCGGCCCTGTTTAAGGCCGTCGCGGCCCTGCTGCCCTGCCGTCGCGGCCCTGCTGCCCTGCCGTCGCGGCCCTGCCGCCCTACCGTCGCGGCCCTCCCTGAAGCCGTCGCGGCCCTGCCGCCCTGCCGTCGCGGCCCTGCCTGAAGCTGTCGCGGCCCTGCTTGAAGCCGTCGCGGCCCACCCTGAAGCCGTCGCGGCCCTGCCCTGCCGTCGCGGCCCTGCCGCCCTGTCGACGTGGCCCTGCCTGGCGCCGTCGCGGCCCTGCCTGCCGCCGTCGCGGCCCTTCCTACGGCAGCAGTCGCGGCCCTGCCTACTGCCGCTGTTGCGGCCCTGCCTACAGCCGCCGTCGTTGCGGCTCTACCCTGCGCCCGCGTCGCCGCCCTGCACTACCGCCTCGTCGCGGCCCTGCCTGACGCGGCCCTGCCCTGCCGGCGCGCCACGGCCCTGCCCTTCCAGTTGTGGCCCTACCCCGATCCCGCCCTGGTAAGCGCACCGCCGCACCCGCGCCGCCCTGCCGAGCTGCGCAGCCTTGCCGAGCCGCACCGCCCTACCGAGCCGCGCCGCCCTGCCGAGTCGCGCTGCTCCTGCTGCTGCTGCTGCTGCTCCTGCTACTGCTACTGCTAATGCTCCTGCTACTGCTACTGCTACTGCTAATGTACTTACCTTCGATGCTGAGGGTCGGGCAGTTGATTTTGAGGTCTGGGTCGATGATCTGCAACTGTTTCTGCAGTGCGATTCTAGGGACGGAGTCTCACTGTTCGATCACACGTCCAGCGTCTCTGTTGCACCTACTGCCGATGCTGACAATGCTGTTCGCCCGCAGTGGACCACGCGCGATGCTGCTGCCCGTCTTGCTGTTCGTAGTCACCTGCCGTCTGCTGAGCACGCGCACTTTAGCCAGTACAAGACCGCCAGGACTCTGTACGACGCTGTTGTTGCGCGCTACTCCTCCCCTGCCACTGCTGCCCTTAGCCGCCTCATGCTGCCGTACCTGTTCTCTGACCTAGCTGCTTTTGCCACAGTCGCTGACCTCATCACGCACCTCCGCACTAGTGACACCCGCTAACGTGCTGCGCTTCCTGCCGAGTTCTGCGCCAAGAACCCCCCCCACTATGTACATCACTCTCTACTACCTCGTCACCCGGCTCCCTGACTCCCTTCGCTCGGTCAGGGACCACTTCCTCTCCCTTTGCCCCACCACGCTCACCGTTGACCTCCTCGAGGAGCGCCTCCTTGCAGCTGAGAAGAGTATAGTCACTGTAGGAGCCTCTCGTGGTGACCCTCGTACCCCTTTCTTTGAGGGGTGCTCCCCCGTCCCCCTTTTGCCCTCTGTTGCCTCTGCTGCTGCTGTCGACCTCGTTGGCACCGAGTCGGTCAGCGCTGCGTCTGCTCCTAGTGGGAGGCGCCGCAACGGCAGGGGCAAGGGGGGCAAGGGTGCTGGAGGAGACGGCGGGGGCGGTGGTGGTGGCGGTGGAGGCGGCGGAGGGGGTGGGGGTGGAGGTGGGGGTGGTGGCGGGAGTGGGGGCTTCGGTGGCGGAGGTGAAGGTGGAGGCGGCGGCGGCGGAGGCGGTGGGAGTGGCGGAGGCGGCGGCGGCGGTGGGGGTGGCGGTGGCGGTGGTGCTGGTCGGGGTGGTGCTGTGCAGCGGGGAGGCTTTGGTGGTGGCCAGCGCCAGTAGCAGCAGCGTTCTCGTGAGACCCTGTCGCCCCAGCAGCTTCTTGAGTGGTACGCTGGGCGTGGGAGGTCTGGGGGTGCTGGTCCCTGCGCTTACGTTCTCCGTACCGGCGAGCGCAGTGGGGAGACGTGCGGAGGGCCGCACGCCACGCACCGCTCCTTCGGCCGCCTGACTGATGCCTGGCGTACGCAGTTTCCTGACGCCACTGAGCTCCCTCGTTGGGGTGATCTGCTTAAGTCTGGTGTTGCTATCTTTGAATGATGATGATGCTATTCTTGCTGCTATGTATGCTGTTACTATTAGTGCTGAGGGTGACTGTTACCTGTGTGTTCCGCCCAACCGAGGCATTGAGGCTGCTGCTCTAGGTGCTAGTGAGTCTGCTGCTCCAGGTGCTGGTGAGGCTACTCTCTCAGGTACCGAGTCGGCTCAGGTCTTGCACACTTTCACCCTTGACTCGGGTGCTTCCCGCTCCTTCTTTCGCGACTGCACCACACTCTCGCCGCTCAGTCGGCTGGTGGCAGTCTCTCTGGCTGACCCCTCTGGGGGTCCGGTCCTTGCCCACTCCTCCACGGTTCTGCCGTGTCCGGCGGTCCCGTCTGGCTCTCTGTCTGGCCTCCACCTCCCCTCGTTCTCCACGAACTTGGTGAGTGGAGCTGACCTTCAGGACGCGTGGGTTGACCAGTTCACTCCTGGAGGTCAGCGGGTGACCCACTGTTCGTGTACTCGGACGGGCCGGCACCTGGCCACGTTCGCCCGTCAGCCTTGGTCGAGCCTGTACACCCTGACTACCGTGTCTCCTCCGGTTGTTGAGTCTGGTCAGGTAGCCGCGTCGGGTCAGGTGTTTGCTGCAGCGTCCCGGTCTGGTCCTGAGTCTGCCCCGTGCTCGTGTCGCCTCCTGTCTCACCAGACTCTTCTCTGGCACCACCGCCTTGGTCACCCCTCCCTGCCTCGTCTCTGAGGCATGGCCTCCCGTGTCCTTGTCACTGGTCTTCCCCCGTCTCTCCCTCCCCTTCCCCCGGGGCCTGCCCCTACCTGCGTTCCTTGCGTTGAGGGGCGGCAGCGCGCCGCTCCTCACTCCTCCGAGTTCCCTCTGACGGAGGCTCCTCTGCAGACTCTTCACATGGACGTGTGGGGCCCAGCCCGCGCCCGTGGACAGGGTCACGCGCGCTACTTTCTGCTTGTCGTTGACGACTACTCGCGTTACACCACAGTCTTCCCCTTGCGCCGCAAGGGTGAGGTCACTGAGGTGCTGATCGACTGGATCCGCGCTGTCTGTCGTCAGCTCAGCGAGAGTTTCAGCTCGGACCTTCCTGTTCTGCGTCTGCACTCAGATAGAGGTGGAGAGTTTTCCTCCGACCTTCTGCGAGCCTTCTGTCGTGCGGAGGGCATCCGCCAGACATTCACGCTTCCGGCCTCTCCACAACAAAATGGGATTGCTGAGTGCTGCATTGGCATGGTCATGGACGTCGCTCGTACGTCCATGATCCATGCGGCTGCTCCCCATTTTCTGTGGCCGTTCGCGGTTCAGTACGCGGCGCATCAGCTCAACCTCCAGCCCCGGGTCTCCATGCCGGAGACCACACCTACTCTGCGGTGGACGGGGAAGGTTGGCGATGCGTCTGCGTTCCGTGTCTGGGGATCTCGAGCTTTTGTCCGCGACTTGTCTGCGGACAAGCTGTCCTCCCGTGCTGTTCCCTGCGTCTTCCTTGGCTTCCCCCCTGACGCGCCTGGTTGGCAGTTTTACCACCCCACCTCGCTTTGTGTTCTGTCCTCTCAGGACGTCACGTTTGACGAGTCGGTTCCTTACTACCGTCTCTTCCCCTACCGCACTGCCCCCTCCCCCCCCCGCCGCTCTTCCTCGTGCCAGGTCCTCCCCCGGTATACCCCCTCCCCCCTCAGGGTCCTGCCCCCTCAGGTGTGTCTCAGGTAGACGCAGTCGAGCCTGTCGAGGTAGTTGTTGACTCTGGTGCTGCTAGGGGTGCTGAGCCTGAGGGTGCCGGGTCTGCGGGTGCTGAGTCTGGGGGTGCTGAGCCTGGGGGTGCTGAGTCTGGGGGTGCTGAGCCTGGGGTTGCTGAGTCTGGGGGTGCGGAGCCTGAGGGTGCTGAGCCTACGCGTGTGGAGTCTGGAGGTGCTGAGCCTGGAGGTCCTTCGGGTGCTTCGTCCCGGCAGGAGCCGCTCTCTCCACGGCAGCTGCGCGAGTGGTTTGCTCGCCGCTGGAGCCATGCTGCTGGAGCTGGTGGTGCTACGGGCGCTGGAGGTCCTGCTGCTGCTGAAGCTGCTGGGGGTTCTAGAGCCACTGGTCCCGGGGGTGCTCGTACTGGAGGTACTGGAGCTGCTGGGCTTGGTGGTGCTCCTGGAGCTGGAGCTGCTGGAGGTGCTGGAGCTGGCGGTGCTGCTGGAGCCGGTGCTGCTGGAGGTGCAGGAGCTGGCGCTACTGGAGCTGCAGGGGCTTCTGGTGGTCCTGCTGGAGCTGGAGCTGCTGGAGGTGCTGGAGCTGGAGTTGGCACTACTGGAGCTGCTGGAGGTGCTGCTGGAGCTGTTGGTGCTGCAGGAGTTGGAGCTGACGCTGGGGGTGCTGGTGCTGTCCCTGCTGGTTCTGGAGGCGCTGCGCGGCCGCGGCCGTACTTCGTTCCACTCCTTGAGCAGGTTCTTGGTCTCCCGCCTTCTAATGGTCCTGCTCCTTCCTTAGAGTGTCCACCGCCTGTCCAGTCGCACTCTCAGTTACAGCCCGCCTCCTCACTGCCTGCTCCTTCTCCTTACACTGGTCCGACTGGAGGTCTTACGGAGCGTCGTGAGCATGAGTCTCGTCCTGCGTCGCCTGTTCGTGCTACTCGCACTAGTCGTCGTGGTTCGCGTCAGCGTCCTCCTCCTGTCCACGGCACGCACCAGATGGCACTGCGTTCTTCCACTTCTCCGCAGCGTGTCCCTCTGCCGTCTCCTCTTGCGTCCTCTCTTCCTGCCCTTGCTGACCCAGAGTCTGACTCCCTTCGTGCTGCTAGTCCTACGGTCACGCGTCTCCTGGCCACTGTTGTCACTAACCCTTCCTTTGAGTCCACTGTTGCG
The DNA here is from genome assembly GCA_947471745.1 of Closterium sp. Naga37s-1. Classification (NCBI taxonomy): domain Eukaryota; kingdom Viridiplantae; phylum Streptophyta; class Zygnematophyceae; order Desmidiales; family Closteriaceae; genus Closterium; species Closterium sp. Naga37s-1. The sequence goes on from CANJKZ010000971.1 coordinate 242,928, forward strand.
TCTGCCTTAGTTACTGAGCTTGTCGACTTTGCTGCTCACTGTCGTCTAGACTACGCCGCTAGTCTTGTTGCTGAGTCTGAGCCTGTCTGTCCTCCGTCCGTCGGGGGTGAGTGTGCTCTTAGCACGGACGTCCTTGAGGACAGGCAAGAGGAGTTCCAGTGTTTTGCTGCTGCTTTACCTCATCTCGTGTCCATGCTGCTTGCCCCTGAGGGAGACCCGGATGCACCAGACATCCCGACCCCGCGCTCTTACGCAGAGGCGATAGAGGGTCCCTACTCCTCTCTGTGGCAGACAGCCATGGACGCAGAGATGGCTTCCTGGAAGTCCACAGGCACCTACGTCGACGACGTTCCCCCACCTGGGGCGGACATCGTTAGTGGCATGTGGATTTTCAGGGTGAAGCGGCCGCCGGGTTCTCCGCCTGTCTTCAAGGCGCGTTACGTGGCTCGAGGCTTCAGTCAGCGGCAGGGAGTTGACTACTTTCAGACCTTCTCTCCCACCCCGAAGATGACTACTCTTCGGGTGCTGCTGCACGTCGCCGCTCAGCGTGACTACGAGCTTCACTCTCTTGACTTCAGCACAGCCTTCCTACAGGGCAGCCTGCACGAGGAGATCTGGCCGCGCCGCCCACCTGGCTTCACTGGGTCGTTTCCTCCAGGTACCCAGTGGAGCCTCCGGCGGCCAGTCTACGGTCTCCGCCAGGCGCCCCGTGAGTGGCACGACACACTGAGGACTACGCTTGCGGCTCTTGGGTTTGCTCCTTCCACTGCTGACCCGTCGCTGTTTCTCCGCACCGACACTACTTTGCCGCCGTTCTACATCCTCGTGTACGTCGACGACTTGGTCTTTGCTACTGCTGACACTGCTGGACTTGCCCACGTGAAGTCGGAGCTGCAGAAGAGACACACGTGCACAGACCTGGGTGAACTGCGCAACTATCTTGGCTTGCAGATCACCCGGGACAGAGCATGGCACACCATTACCCTGACTCAGTCACACATGGTGCAGCAGGTCCTTCAGCACTTCGGCTTCACGTACTCCTCGCCTCAGGCCACTCCTCTGTCTACTCGCCACTCGCTCTCAGCTCTGCCTTCGGATGAGTCCGTAGAGCCGAGTGGCCCGTACCCAGAGCTTGTGGGCTGCCTCATGTACCTGATGACCTGCACTCGACCTGACCTGGCATACCCTCTTAGCATCCTGGCACGCTATGTTGCTCCTGGGAGACACTGACCAAAGCACATGGATGCAGCTAAGAGGGTGTTTCTCTACTTGTGCAGTACGTCGGGCATGGGGCTCGTGCTGGGAGGACGGGCTCGAGTTGTCCTCACTGGTCACGCAGACGCTTCTTGGGTTGACGACTTGGCTACGCAGCGGTCGTCAGAGGGTTACACCTTCAGCCTTGGTTCCGGCTCTGTCTCATGGCGGTCTACCCGCTCGTCTTCTGTTCTCAGCTCCAGTTGTGAGGCTGAGATCTACGCAGGGGCCATGGCTGCACAGGAGTTACGCTGGCTCACCTACCTGCTGACCGACTTGGGAGAGCCGCCTCATTCTCCTCCAGTTCTGTACGTCGACAACAAGGCCATGCTGGCCTTGTGTCAGGAGCACAGACTGGAGCATAGAACGTAGCACATTGCTCTTCGCTACTTCCTTGCACGTGAGCTGCAGCTGCGTGGTCGGCTGCGCCTTGCTTACGTGGCCTCTTGGGCCAACACTGCTGATATCTTTACCAAGGCACTTCAGCCTTGTGATCATCAGCGGTTCTGTACTATGTTAGGTCTTGTGCCTACCTGGCCTCACTTGGTTTCCTCTTGACTTTGCTTGTACTGCGATCTAGATATACCTGCACTTGCATGCTTACCCTTGCTAGGTTGAGTTCATTGTCTTGCTTGTTTACCTTGATTTATAATCCTGTATGTGAACTGGCCTTGTGGCTTTGAACTTGTGCTCAGAATGTGTGGTGACGTTGTGATCCACCCTGAGCTTGACCTTGCCTTGTTCTCTTACTTGTCCCCCACTTTGCCTATGGGGGTGTGTCGAACCATATTGTAGTCTGTAGTGGGGTAGACAATATGGGGTACAACTCTTTTAGGTTTTCATACTTGTACTCACCTGCTTGCTAGTTCATCTCATTCCTCGACTTTTCTCACACAGTCAGTTGCAGCTGTCGAGCTCCCTGGTCGACAGCAACACCACAGCGGTCCCCTGCAGCTCGACCAAGCCTGTCGAGCAGCTCTCCCACTGTGAACGGTCGGCTGCTACTCCCATACATCCGACCAAGTCGTCGGCGTTGCCCAAGCGAGGGCGGGGCCAACACTCCATCGTGTGTAGGAACAAGGTCATCTCCCTCTCGCACGCTTTGAAATCGACACCTGGTATATATAGGGAGACAAAATAGATGAGAATAAACACCAACTGAAACAGATGGCATGATTTAGACAACCACTACAGTTTAGCTGGAAGGCAGTAGTGAAAAAGCTTGTCCAGCTGCGCCAGCCACTCACGACACCTGCGCATGCGCAGAGTGGTGTCCTCGGGATACATCGCAGGGCGGTATATCTTGGCGCCATTTAGGTTCTCCAAGTCCGCGAACCGGTACTCCAGACGGTCTCTTGTCTCACGCGCGTAGTCCTGACACAACTTCTTACACGCGTAGTAGTCTCCGCCGGTTTCCACACCATCGAGTTTCCGCTCGTGCAGCACGAACTTGTGAGTTGCTGGTTTGCCCTCCTTGTCCACGCCATCGACCGTTACTTCATGCTGCTGTCGGTTGGCTTGCTTCTTGAGGAAATCGGAGAGCATGGGAGACTGTCCATTGCCGAAAGAATCCTCACACTCGATGTACCGCACTTCGATCGTGCGGCATGCCAACGAAACTTCACTGGCCACGACCGTGATGTCCACCTGCACAAGCAAACAGCACGCAACTCACTGTCAGATGATGCAATGTTATAAAAAATTATACTACGCTCGTGTGAAAGTACCTGCTGCTTTTGAAACTTGATGTTGAGATCGTTGAGGATGGCCAGCAGGTCGGCGAGGAAGAACACGAGGAAGTGAAACTTGAATGATGTGACGACTTCGTACACTGCGTGTGAATTCTCGTGCAGCAGGAGAATCGTAGCAGGGAGAACTTTCACAAACCGCTTCACCGCCTCTCCTCTCGATAACCAACGCACGGCGTGAATGCCCTGCATCTCGAGATTCGCCTGGCACACGTACTCCTGCAGATGATGAAAGCGGTGGTAGTGCACAGAGCTCTGCGTAATCGTTGTGTTGACCGCTCGGACTGCTTTGTCGACCATGTTAAACTCCGGCAACTTAGTCGCGGCGTCCTTGGCTGCAAGGGCCTCCCTGCAGACACAGTAGCGGATTAGTTAGTGTACCAGAGCGTTACGTAATGTAACTAAAACCACAACCTTACCGATGGGCAATGCAATGACAGGAGAACAGATACGGGTTCTTCGCGCGCAGCCGGGCGACCAGTCCATTGTACTCCCCAATCATTACAGAAGCGCCGTCGGTGCTCATGCCAACGATCTTGCCGATGTCCACGCCTATCGCCTCTAGATGCGTCAGAAGAACGTCTCGTAGACTCGCCGCATCACATTTCACGACCGTCAGTAGAGACAGGAACTCCGTGACGACCTCGTCGCCGCGCATGAATGTCGCGTACACGATAAGGTGCTTCCCACGCACCCTATCCGTGCTCTCGTCCAGCATGATGGAGATGAAGGGACTGGATGCGATGTGCTGCAGCTGCTCGGCGCAAAGGTACTTCGATGCAGCTTCGAGAAGCTCGCCGAATCCGTACCTGCACAATGCGTTCGAGGCATTTAGAATATGTGTAATTAAAATCTATTAAGGAACAGGAACATAATGAAGGCGCCGACGTAGCCACTTACTCAGAATAGTAGGCCCCCCTTTGATCGAGCGGGAGGTTGGGCGTTCCCATCTCCTGCATAAACTTGATGAAGCCGACGTATGAGGTGATGGACGCCTCTGACTGGCAGGTGAACACCGCGGTCTTCAAGGCCGCGATGAGGTGCAGGGTCTTCTTGTCGAGACCCTCGTACTCATTGAGCATCGCCTGCCTTAGTTTCTTGCTCTGCTTCGCCTTCATTGCACCATGGGCGTCGAGGTGCGCGGTGGAGCGTTGATGCGTGCGGATGCTTTGCTTCTGCATGTCGCGGCCGCCTTCTCCGTTCTTTCCGTATGCCGTGTTTGCATTTTCTGCGCCGTACTCGATGCATGTGCTGCACTTCAACAGAGGAAAGCCGTCGTCAGAGCGGAGTAAAACAAGCCAGGGGAATAAACCATGCCAAGAATTAGTGAATTTCCTGTGCGCCTTGGCAAAGTCGATGTCAGGATCACGTCCAGTAGACGGCGCTGTATCGTCTTCTTCGTCGTCGTCAGGATCGTGGTCGGCCACCTCATCGCCAGGACTCGGCTCTCGGGTGAAGCGGAGCTCGCGTTGCCGCCATTTTTGCTGCCCAGCCCAGTCGCCAGTCTTGCACTTGATGCCTTCCGACTCCAGTCCAGCATCCGTCGTTTGAGGTGATGGGCTGGCCGCCGCAGGCACAGGGGTCGTGGAACCAGACGCGGGCAAGGAAGGGCCATCCTCACGCGTCTGTACTGAAGGCATAACGGGAACAGCAGCGATAGGCCTAAAAAAACTGAGGCCTGTTCGTGGGGGAGACGTTGGGCGTGCTCTGTCAGCAGTATCGGCGTCGTCATCAACCTCGTCGGGAGCCATGGCTAGTAGGAGAACGAAAGCATGGAAGGAGAGAGGTGGGTGACTCGAACCTTGCACAGCTAAGAAGTGAAATATGCACAATGACAAAGCTAGAAGAGACCCCTCCTCCTGGCGATTGTGCGGTGAGGCTTGCCGCAGAGGGTGAGGTCAGCAAGGTGGGTGGGTGGGTGGGTGTGGTGTGGAGTGACAGAGGGGTGGGGAATCTGGACGGTGCGCCGGGTGGGAGGGAGTGTGCACTAGGGTGGGATGTGATTGGCTGCCAAGGCAAGATTCCTTGGTGGTGCTGGCGAAATTTGCTGCCACGCAGCGTCGTGTTCTGCTGGCGGTGCGGGCCGTCAAGGCGACGCCATCACAGGCGAATGAGAAGTTTGCCGCTTATTGCGACAAAATTTGGGGCGAACGTTGTACTAACTACCCCCCCCCCCCCCCCCCCGAAATTCGACAGTGTCGGATTCGTTTTTGCTCTTTCGCATCAGTCCGGTAACACATGACCACTCTGGTATATCAGCCCTATCGGAAGGAGAGGTTTTCGGAAAAAGGTACCAACACTAAACATATATGAAAAAAAGGTAAAGATTCAATACCGAGCCTTATAGTAAGGCTCATAAGGGTGATTCACCTTGCTAACCAGAGGCCTGCGCACGGCCACGATAGAGGCTCTGGCTGAGCTTGCCCGACACCCCCACCATGGCCGAATTCACTCTCGCGACACTGACGCAGGAGCAACTCGACCGTCTCGTGCGCCAAGTCGAAGACTCGGCGCTCGAAATTGCGACACTCACAGCGGAACGCGACTCCGCTCGTCAGCAATCCACGGTGAATGCTCCAGCGCCACCACACGCACCTGCAAATGCACCCGCACAATCGGAGGAGCCGATCATCATTTCATCAGGCACACCGACACAAAACGACAGCCTGGGACAGCTCTCAGGCACAGCCAGTGATGGCGCCGCTCAATCGATGCCTGGCATGGAGAGGAATAGGACCACGCCAAGCCCGCGGGAGCCTCGCAAAGCCCGTCGGCACGTGGAGTTTGCGGCGACAAGTGGCGACCACGTCATCATGGCACCAATGCCACTGAAGCCGCAGCGCCCGCCCTGTTTTGACTCGAGCCAGCGTGGAGGTCCGACGGTTCAATCGTGGGTCTTCACGATGAACGTTTTTTTCGACGCGAACTACGTTGAGTCGGACGCAACGAAGATCCGATATGCCGTCTCGCTGCTAAGGGGCCCCGCCATGGACTGGTGGCGAGTCATCGTGACGTCGCCACGCGCCTACGAGCCACCATCGCAAGAGGAAGGGCCCACGGGCCCAGCCGTCACCTGGAGTTCTTTCTGCGAAACCGCCCAGTACAGCACGTGGGACGCGTGGTGCGCAGGGCTTCGGGCGTGCTTCGAGCCGATCGCGACTTCTAATTCGGCGCGTCAGAATCTGCGTACTTGGCGGCAGCTCGGATCGGTTCAAGATTATACGAGCGGTTTTCTCGCATTATGCGAACAAGTCGGCTACATGTACGAAGCAGAGCGGGTGGACCGTTACGTCGGAGGGCTGAAGCCGGACATCTCGCACGAAATCATGCTACTCGACCTCTCGAATTTCAACGAGATTCTTGCGCTCGCCGAGAAAATTGACATTTTGCGCCGTCCGAGACCGGGTCCTACTACAGACATCGGCCTCGAGGACCGATCGAGCACGCCACCGTACATGCCGTTGCGACAAATGCAGCTGCCGCGCCGTTTAAGGGGCGCTGCTTTGCTTGCAATAGGCCGGGCCATCGCAAGAGTGAGTGCCCAGAGGAGCTGAGGCGCCGCGGAGCAGAGCAGGGGAGGGAGTCTCCAAGGCAGGGAGCCAGCAGTCAGTAGGAATCGGGCCAACTACTGACGAGACTGCCTGCTCGCCCAACCTTACCGACCCTCACCGAGTCATAGTACCGATTCATGCAATCGATCGGGCTCGGACGAATAAGGAGGGTACAGCGACGGATTGCCCAGTACTGATCCACGGGAAAATACAGGGAGCAGCAGTGAAGATTTTTATAGACGGAGGAGAAAGTCACAGTTTAGTTAATACCGCGACCGCACGGAAGGTGCAACTGGCACTTAGTCGGTGTTTACCGGGGATAGATGCACGCTTAGTTGACGGCACACCGCTGGCCATACGGGAGAAGGTGGAAAGAGTAAAAGTCCGCTCCAGGGGGAACTTCGGGTTTACACAGGAAATGCTCGCGACGACACTAGATGGGCACGACATTTTACTGGGACGTGATTAGCTGCGACGGTATAAACCGCGAATTGACTGGACGACGGGTAGCTGCACTGTGCGAAGTAGCGGTAACTGGGTTGAACTACCTCGCTGGCAGTCGCCTGAATCTTCAACGGTCCACGTCAATGCCATCACAATGAAACGGGCTGTCGCCGCTGGAGCTGACGTGTACGCAGTGGACATCGCAGTGGTAGGGGAAGCAGAGCAACCGAGCGATTTCAAGAAACTGCTGGCAGCGGTACCTCCCGAACTACAGGAACTGTTGAAACGGTACCCGTGGATTTTTCCCGACGACTTACCGGAGGGACTGCCACCTCATCGAGCACACGACCACCGAATAGAGTTAGAACCCGGGGCACAGCCAACCGTACAGCGACAGTTCAGACTGACACAGCCCGAGCTCGACGAACTGAGAAAGCAATTAGATTACCTGTTAGAGAAGAAATTCATCCGACCGAATTCGTCACCGTTCGCCGCACCAATACTGTTCACACCAAAAAAAGACGGAGGGTTTCGCATGTGCATCGATTACAGAGCACTGAATAGGGTAACAGTCAAGTCGCGATACCCCATTCCCCGCGCCGACGAACTGATAGATCAACTACGAACAGCACGGGTCTTTTCGAAAATCAATTTACGGGGAGGTTACCATCTGATTCGGGTCGAACCATCGGATTGCGCCAAGACAGCTTTTAGGACTAGGTACGGGTCATTCGAGTACACCGTGATGCCATTCGGGCTGACCAACGCACCGGCGACATTTCAGATTACCATAATCGAGGCGTTTAGGCCACTTTTAGATAAATGCGTGACAGTTTACCTCGACGACATCCTCGTCTACAGTCGCGACAAGCAGCAGCACTTAGCAGATCTGGAAGCAGTATTTAAAAGTTTAGACGAGCACCGGCTACTGACCAAGGGTTCCAAGTGCGAGTTTTTTCAGGACAGGCTAAAGTTTTGGGGGCACGTTATTTCGGGGGCTGGGGTTGAAACTGACCCAAAGAAGTTGGACACGGTAAAAGGCCTGGCACCCCCGACGAATATCACGGAGCTGCAGAGCTTTTTGGGGTTCGTCAATTACGTGCGGTTTAGGGTTAGGGTTTAGGGTTTTAGGGTTTAGGGTTTACTGCCCGTACTGCGCATCGCCGACCCACACCGCCCATTCGAAGTAGTTACAGACGCAAGCGACATCGCCATCGGAGCCGTACTACTACAAGATTTCGGGCAACGGCCTACAAGCCACCGCATACGAGTCACGAAAGCTGCACCCGCCCGAGAAAATTACCCGATACACGACCGCGAAATGCTCGCCATCGTGCACGCATTCAAAGTGTGGCGCTGTTACTTGACCGGCGCAGGCGTGACAGTACGAACAGACCATAAGTCGCTACAGTACCTCCGCGCACTGCCCCACCTCAACCCACGACAGATCCGCTGGCTCGATTTCCTCGAGTCCAACTTTCACTACACGGTCACCTACAAAAGGGGGCATCCAAGATCGCTGACACACTGACCCGCCCTACTGCCCAAATCCACGCGATACTACTTGCCCAGACCAGCCCACTACTGACAGGACTATTTACCAACGGATACCAGACAGACCCGTTCTTCACAGGAGGAAATTTGCAGCAGTTCGCAGCAGCAAAAGGAGTTTATTACGTAAAAGCCGGCACTGACCGCATCTGGGTACCAGGGTACACACTACTACGGGAATTACTGCTACAGGAGGCACACGACGGAGTTACATCGGGCCATTTCGGAGTAGAAAAAACATGGCAGCAGCTGCAGCGGTATTATTACTGGCCCGAAATGCTGACCGACGTACAACGACACGTGGCATCGTGTCCCACCTGCCAGCTCATGAAGTCATCACGGAAGCGGCCGGCAGGACAGCTGTAGCCGATACCACCCCCAGAGCGTGCTTGGCAGCAGGTGACGATGGACTTCGTCACGGGGTTACCGGCCGGAGCAAGTGGAAACGACGCGATCCTGGTCGTCGTCGATCGGCTGACAAAAATGGCACACTTCTCAGCCTGCAAGAAGTCGATCACAGCCGAAGAAACAACCCGCCTCTTCATCTCCACCGTCGTTCGACTGCACGGGATACCAGCAGCGATCATCAGCGACCGCGACACGAAATTGACCAGCAACTTCTGGCGGAACCTGTGGCAGCAGATCGGCACGCGACTACAATTTAGTTCTTCGTACCACCCCGAAACTGACGGACAGACGGAACGGACAAACAAGACCATGGAGCAACTCATCCGAGCCACGTGCGACGACCCAACTGTCAAACTTATATGTTATAGTCTGTGTAGGCTGTAGTGGGGTAGTTCATATGGGGTACAACACTTTAGGGTTTCCTACTTGTACTCCTCATGCTGCTCAATGCAATCATTCCTCGTTTTACTTTCACATGGTATCAGAGCGAGCAGACTCACCAGCACCTGGAGCAGCAGACTCACTAGCACCTAGAGCAGCAGCCTCACCAGCACCTAGATCAGTAGACTCTATACCTGGGTCGGGCGGCACCACACACAGGCAACAGTCACCCTCAGCACTAATAGTCACATCATACATGGCAGCAAGGATAGCATCATAGTCAAGAACCCTAAACATATCAACATTCTGCCTAAGCAGATCAGCCCAGCTAGGGAGCTCAGCGGCGTCAGGAAACTGTGCGCGCCAAGCGTCAGACAGGCGACCGAAACAGCGCTTTGATGTGTGTGGCCCTCCGCACGTCTCCCTACGGCGCCCGCCGGTGCGGAGAACGTAAGTGCAGGGACCAGCACCCCCAGACCTCCCACGCCCAGCGTACCACTCACGAAGCTGCTGGGGCGACGGGGTCTTGCAGGAACGCGGCTGCTGCTGGCGCTGGCTACTGCCAAAGCCTCCACGCTGCGCAGCTCCACCCCACCCCGACCAGCACCACCGCCGCCGCCACCTCCACCGCCGCCGCCACCTCCACCGCCGCCGCTGCTGCCTCCACCACCGCTGCCGCTGCCTCCACCATCGCTGCCACTGCCTCCACCACCTCCACCACCGCCACCACCCCTGCCTCCACCCCCACCCCCTCCGCCCTACTGCCCAAATCCACGCGATACTACTTGCCCAGACCAGCCCACTACTGACAGGACTATTTACCAACGGATACCAGACAGACCCGTTCTTTACAGGAGGAAATTTGCAGCAGTTCGCAGCAGCAAAAGGAGTTTATTACGTAAAAGCCGGCACTGACCGCATCTGGGTACCAGGGTACACACTACTACGGGAATTACTGCTACAGGAGGCACACGACGGAGTTACATCGGGCCATTTCGGAGTAGAAAAAACATGGCAGCAGCTGCAGCGGTATTATTACTGGCCCGAAATGCTGACCGACGTACAACGACACGTGGCATCGTGTCCCACCTGCCAGCTCATGAAGTCATCACGGAAGCGGCCGGCAGGACAGCTGTAGCCGATACCACCCCCAGAGCGTGCTTGGCAGCAGGTGACGATGGACTTCGTCACGGGGTTACCGGCCGGAGCAAGTGGAAACGACGCGATCCTGGTCGTCGTCGATCGGCTGACAAAAATGGCACACTTCTCAGCCTGCAAGAAGTCGATCACAGCCGAAGAAACAACCCGCCTCTTCATCTCCACCGTCGTTCGACTGCACGGGATACCAGCAGCGATCATCAGCGACCGCGACACGAAATTGACCAGCAACTTCTGGCGGAACCTGTGGCAGCAGATCGGCACGCGACTACAATTTAGTTCTTCGTACCACCCCGAAACTGACGGACAGACGGAACGGACAAACAAGACCATGGAGCAACTCATCCGAGCCACGTGCGACGACCCAACTGTCAAACTTATATGTTATAGTCTGTGTAGGCTGTAGTGGGGTAGTTCATATGGGGTACAACACTTTAGGGTTTCCTACTTGTACTCCTCATGCTGCTCAATGCAATCATTCCTCGTTTTACTTTCACATGGTATCAGAGCGAGCAGACTCACCAGCACCTGGAGCAGCAGACTCACTAGCACCTAGAGCAGCAGCCTCACCAGCACCTAGATCAGTAGACTCTATACCTGGGTCGGGCGGCACCACACACAGGCAACAGTCACCCTCAGCACTAATAGTCACATCATACATGGCAGCAAGGATAGCATCATAGTCAAGAACCCTAAACATATCAACATTCTGCCTAAGCAGATCAGCCCAGCTAGGGAGCTCAGCGGCGTCAGGAAACTGTGCGCGCCAGGCGTCAGACAGGCGACCGAAACAGCGCTTTGATGTGTGTGGCCCTCCGCACGTCTCCCTACGGCGCCCGCCGGTGCGGAGAACGTAAGTGCAGGGACCAGCACCCCCAGACCTCCCACGCCCAGCGTACCACTCACGAAGCTGCTGGGGCGACGGGGTCTTGCAGGAACGCGGCTGTTGCTGGCGCTGGCTACTGCCAAAGCCTCCACGCTGCGCAGCTCCACCCCACCCCGACCAGCACCGCCGCCGCCGCCACCTCCACCGCCGCCGCCACCTCCACCGCCGCCACTGCTGCCTCCACCACCGCTGCCGCTGCCTCCACCATCGCTGCCGCTGCCTCCACCACCTCCACCACCGCCACCACCCCTGCCTCCACCCCCACCCCCTCCGCCTCCTCCACCGCCACCACCGCCGCCCCCGCCGTCCCCTCCACCACCCTTGCCCCCCTTGCCCTTGCTGCTGCGGTGCCTCCCACTAGGAGCAGACGCAGCCCCGACCTCCTCGGTGCCAAGGAGGTCGACAGCAGCAGCAAAAGCAACAGAGGGCAGAAGGGGAACGGGGGAACACGCCTCAAAGAACGGGGTGCGAGGGTCGCCGCGAGAAGCACCTACAGCAAGTATACTCTTCTCAGCTGTAGTGAGGCGCTCCTCTAGCAGTTCGACGGTGAGCTCGGTGGGGCAAAGGGAGAGAAAGTGGTCCCTGACTGAGGAAAGGAAGTCAGGGAGACGGGTGACTAGGTAGAAGAGGGTGATGTACAAGGGGGGGGGGGGTTCTTGGCGCAGAACTCAGTGGGAAGCGCAGCGCGGTAGCGGGCGTCACTAGTGCGGAGGTGAGTAATGAGGTCAGCGACTGTGGCAAAGGCAGCCAGGTCAGGGAACAGGTACGGTAGCATGAGGCGGCTGAGGGTAGCAGTGGCAGGGGAGGAGTAGCGCGCTACGACAGCGTCATACAAAGACTTAGCAGTCTTGTACTGGCCAAAGTGCGCGCGCTCAGTAGAAGGCAGGTGACTACGAACAGCAAGGCGAGCGACAACGTCACGAGTAGTCCACTGCGAGCGAACAGTACTGTCAGCATCGGCAGCAGGTGCAGCAGACGTGAGATAAAAAAGCGAGACTCCGTCCTTAGAATCGCACTGAAGAAACAGCTGCAGATCATCTACCCAGATATTGGAGTCAACTGCACGACTCTCAGCATCGAAGGTAAGAACCGTAGGGCTAGCCATGGCGGCAGTAGCAGCAGTGGCAGCAGTAGCAGTAGTAGCAGCAGAATCAACAGTAGCAGCAGGAGCAGCGCGGGCAGGGCAGCGCGGCTCAGTAGGGCGGCGCGGCTCGGCTAGGCGGCGCGGCCGGCAGGCAGGCGCGGGTAGGGCAGGTGCGCGGGTAGCGCGCGTAGGGCAGGTGCTCACTAGGGGCGGGCAGGGCAGGCGCGACGGCGGGGCCGCGACGGCGGCGGCCGCGACGGTGGGGCCGCGACGGTGGCTGCATGCGCGACGGCGGTAGGGCAGGGCCGCGACGGGTGCTGCAGGCGCGGCGGCGGCTGCAGGGCAGGGCCGCTACGGCGGGGCCGCGACGGTAGGGTCGCACGACGGCGGCGACGGCGGGGCCGCAACGACGGCTGCAGGCGCGACGGCGGCGACGGCAGGGCCGCGATAGCGGCTGCAGGTCAGGGCCGCGACAGCGGCTGCAGGTCCGGGCCGCGACAACGGCTGCAGGCGCTCGACGGGCGGGCAGGGCAGGGCCGCGACAGCGGGTAGGGCAGGGCCGCGACTGGCGGGTCGGGCAGGTCCGCGACGGGCGGGGTAGGTAGGGCCGCGACGGGCGTGTAGGGTAGGGCCGCGATGGGCAGCAGGGCAGAGCAGGCGCGCGACGGCGGCTGCAGGTAGGGCAGGCGCGCGACGACGCGGGTACGGCGGGCGCGTGAGTGCGCGCGTAGGGCAGGGCCGCGACGGGCGGCAAGGTGAGGGCCGCGACGGGCCGTTAGGGAAGTGCCGCTACAGGCGGCAGTCAGGCAGGGCGCGCGACGACGCAAGTGAGGCAGGCGCGACAGTGCGCTTCGGGCAGGGTAGGAAAAGAAAAATCGTAGTGGGCCCTAAGAAATTCGTTCCCACTAGGGAAAATCGTTTTACTTTCACACCAACCACTTGGGAACAGCAGCTGCGACTCATCGAATTCGCATACAACAACTCGCCATCCGCCACGACCCAAAAGTCACCGTTTTATCTGAACTACGGACAAGACCCCACAGTACCTACGACCCCAAAGCCCGACAACCTAGTACCACGCACGCAACAGTTCGCCGAAAATTTTCAAGCAGCACGGACCCGAGCAGCAGACGCAATAAAAAAATCAAACATCATCGCTAAGCGCAACGCCGATCGCCACCGCCGACCTGTCACTTACCAGCCCGACGACCTAGTTTTACTCGACACCCAGAACCTCCGCCTGCCCATTACCCCAAAACTCCGCCCCCGATATTGCGGGCCATTTCGCATCAGCCACATGATCACACCCGTCATCGCCCACCCCCTCCTCCCTGCTGACTGGTACGTCAGCCCGTCCTTCCACGTCAGCCTGCTTCGCCCATACGTGCCATCCACCAGCCAACTATCTCGCAACCGCCCAGCCAGCATGACACGACCACCGACCGAACCAATCATCACGCCCGAGAAGATCCTGAGCCACCGAGTCCGCGACCCACGGGGAGCCCAAAGGATCGAATTCCTGATCCGCTGGAAAGACCGCACGCCCACTGAAGACAACTGGGTTCCCCTGGATAGAGTTGAGAATCACCCCGTCCTCACCGAGTTCCTGCGCAGCCGAAACTTCCGGGATGTACATGCGCTTTCGTAAGGATGGCCTCCTTAGGGGGGGGGGGGGGGGGGAGGGGTAGTGTAAGGAAAATTCCTTTTTCCTTACTTCGCGTCCCTGCTCAGCGCGTACACCACTGTTCCCGCCAACAGCACCCAACAGTAATCCGTTACCACTCGCGACACTCGCCTCGACACTATTCCCGCCACTGTTCACGACGCGACCCAACCTCACGGTTCGGTTGGTAACCCGCGCTCCAGACCTCCGCCTCGACACTTCCCAACCTCGGCGCTAGGCCCGTCGCGCACCCCATTGTTCCACACATTACCGTTACCACTGTAGTTTCGCTTTATATTCTTCGCTCATACCTTTGCTCATTGTACTCTTGCTTCGATAGTGCAATTCTCGTTCGTTCACTCAATTGCACTCATAACACCATTCAGCTACCGTATTCTCTCGGACATAACACCCTAGGGTAGATAAAAAAAAATACAGGGAAAAAAGGGGGGGTGTCTTCTCATAGGAAAAAGCTACATAATACCCGGGTCTAATTATATAGCACATTTTTTTTTAAGCAGAACTGAAAGGAAACAAAAATAGTATTATGTCCTCACTCTTAGAGTGTTGAACAGGGGCGCAAAACCGAGTTCTCAAGGATAACGGCACCCCCCACTGGAATCTGCCACATGGCTTATTCCAGTGGGCCAACTGAGGCAGCTTCGATGACAGCAATGCCAACCTCGCGCAGCTTGGGTTCATGCAAAGAACTGTACATGGCCCGAGTCGCGCACGGTGCTGAGAGGTCACTGTACATGTGACCTCTTGACATCCGTTTGGTCACGTCCAGGCCTCCTCACATGGCCCTCAGCTTCCCTTAGGTCAAGCGGCTCCAGTGCACGTTTTTTTACAAGAGCTCGGCAGGCTGTGAGAGCGGCTCCATTTTGTGCTCGTGGTTTGTAGTTTAAAGTCTCGTCTGCCATGGCGAGTGACACCACCCCCCTGTTGTCAAACATATATGCTGTTTATTGTATAGGCTGTAGTGGGGTAGCCCATATGGGGTACAACCCAAATTAGGGTTTGCTACTTGTACCCATCCTGCTGCTAGTTCATTCATTCCTGTTCGTTATTCTGACATGGTTTCAGAGCAGGTCCTAGCCTAGGACCGATTTCTTAGGGCCCACCGAGTAGCGCTACCCCACCCGTCGCGCCACTGTGATCGCGATGCCCTGCCCTGCCCTGCCCTGCCCTGCGCCGCCTGCTGCAGCGCGCAATGCTTTGCCTGCGCGCCGCCTTCTGTAGCGCGCCCTGCTGAGTCGCGCGCCGCCTGCTGCAGCGCGCCCTGCCCTGCCCGCGTGTCGCGTCGCCGCTTCGCTCTGCCCGCGCGTCGCGCCGCGCGCCCTGCCCTGCCCGCGCGCCATGCTGCCGCGCGCCCTGCCCTGCCTGTGCGCCGCGCCGCCGCGTGCCCTGCCTTGCCTGCGCGCTCTGCCGCGCGGCTCTGCCTTGCCCGCACGCCGCCGTCGCGCGCCCTGCCCTGCCTGCGCGCCACGCAGCCGCGCGGCCTGCGCGGCCTGCCCTGCCTGCGCGCCGCGCGCCCTGCTCTGCCTGCTGTCAGAATCTAATGCTTGTCTAGTCTGTAGTGGGGTACTCAATAGTGAGTATAACCCTGTTAGGGCTTGCTATTTGTACCTCCCTCCTTTCTAGTCAAATCCCTTCTTTGCCTATTTTCTCTTGCCTAGCTAGCTAAACCCTAGCTATGGCTCCTTGTTCTGCCTGCTATCTTGACATGGTATCAGAGCGATTACGCTCCTGGCCTGTGGGCCCGCCTGCTTCCGCTGCCATACGTTCCTGCGCGTGGCGGCGGTTTTCTGCCTGCCGTGTGCCCCGAGGCGCGCGGCGGTTTCCTGCCTCACGCGGCGCCCCGGGGGCCCGCGCGCTGTCCTGCCCGTCGCCCGTCGCGGCACCCTGGGGGGCCGCGCGTCGCCCTGCCCGTCGCCCGTCGCGGCGCCCTGGGGGCCAGCGCGTCGCCCCCCCCCCCCCCCTCCCGTCGCCCGTCGCGTCGCCCTGGGGGGCCGTGTCAAACATTATACTTGTTATATTTATGTAGGCTATAGTGGGTTAGCCTTCTAGGGGGTACACTACTCTAGGTTTGTGGTACTTGTACTCCAATTCCCTTCTAGTCAATCATCTTCATTCTCTCACATGGTATAGAGCTTGGTTCCCTCGAGGGAACGTTTCCTAGGGCCCACCGAATTTCGAAATTTTTTTTTTCCTGCCCGGAGCGCGCTCCGCCCCTGCCCGAGTCGCGCCCCTTGTTTCTACTCTCCAGTCGCGTCCCCTGCCCTTAGCGGCCCGTCGCGCCTCCTTAAGGTCCCGTCGCGACCCCTCTCTCGGCCCCTCGCGGCCCCTTTCGCGGCCCCTCGCGGCCCCTTTCACGGCCCCTCGCGGCCCCTTTCGAGGCCCCTTGCGGCCCCGTTGCCGCCCTTACCGGCCCCGTCGCCGCCCTTAGCGGCCCCGTCGCCGCCCTTAGCGGCCCCGTCGCCGCCCTTAGCAGCCCCGTCGCCGCCCTTCGCGACCCCGTAGCCGCCCTTAGCGGCCCCGTCGCGGTCTTTCGCGGCCCCTCGCGGCCCCGCTGCTGCTCTTCGCGGCCCCGTCACGGCCCCCCCCCTTGCGGCCCCGTCGCCGCCCTCCGCGGCTCTTCGAGACCCTGCCGGCCCTGCCCCTCCTTTGTCACGGCCGTCACTCGCAGCAGCCGCCTCACCTGCAGCAGCTGCCGCCACCGAGCCCGCCGCAGCTGCCGCCGCCGGACCTGCAGCAGCTGCCGCCGCCGAAGGAGCAGCAGCTGCCGCCGCCGGACCTACAGCAGCCGCCGCCGCCGAAGGAGCGGCACTGCCGCTGCCGGACCTGCAGCAGCACGTACCGCCGCCGCCGACGGAGCCGCCCTGCCGCCGCCGGACCTGCAGGAGCGCCCGCCCGCCCCAACCGAGCCGCGCCGCCCAGGCAGAACCGTGCCGCCCGAACCGAACCGCGCCGCCCAGGTAAACCGTGCCGCCCTACTGTTCCTACTACTGCTACACTTACTACTACTACTGCTACTGCTACTACTGTTACTACTACTACTGCCACTGCAACTATGGCTAGCCCTCCTCTGCTAGCTTTCGATGCTGAGGGCCGCCCAGTGAAGTTTGACACCTGGCTCGATGACCTGCACCTATTCCTACAGCTCACTGCCAAGGAGGATATCTCACTGTACGACCACGCCTTAGGCCATGCCACTGCCCCTGCTGCTACTGCTGACAGCACTACCCGCTCACAGTGGCAGACTCGTGACGCCCACGCTCGCTTTGCTATTCGCAACTCCCTGCCGATAGATGAGCGCGAGCACTTTGGCCAGCACAAGACTGCACAGGCACTGTACACTGCTGTCGTTGCCCGCTACTCCTCACCTGCCTCTGCCGCACTAGGCCGTCTCTCGCTCCCCTACCTGTTCCCCGACCTGTCCTCTTTCTCCACAGTCGCTGACCTCATCACGCACCTCCGCACTAGTGAGGCCCGCTTCCGTGCCGCTATGCCCGATGAGTTTCTTGCCAAGAACCCCCCTCCCGCTCTGGCTCACTCTCTACCACCTAGTCACCCGCCTCCCTGACACTCTGCGTGCAGTCAGGGACCACTTCCTAGCTCGCTGCCCCACTGAGCTCACCATTGCCCTCCTCGAGAAGGAACTACTTGCAGCTGAGGCTAGCATAGTCGCTGTAGGTGCCTCTCGTGGCGACCCCCGCACCCCTTTCTTTGAGGGGTGTTCCCCTTCCCCCCTTCTCCCCTCTGTAGCCTCTGCTGCTGCTGTCGACCTCCTTGGTGCTGAGAAGGTCGGGACTGCGTCCGCTCCAAGTTGGCGCCGCAGCGGCAAGGGCAAAGGGGGCAAGGGAGGTGGAGGTGACGGCGGGGGAGGCGGTGGTGGGGGCGGTGGCGGCGGTGGGGGTGATGGCGGGGCTGGAGGGGCTAGTGGCAGCGGTGGGGGTGGTGGCGGCAGCGGCGGGGGAGGTGGCAGGGGCGGGGGCGGTGGTGGTGGCGGCGGTGGACGCGGCGGCGGCAGGGGCGGTGGTGGACGGGGTGGCAGCGGCGGAGGTGGTGGTCGTGGAGGCGCTGGCGGTGGCCAGAGCCAGCAGCAGACTCTGTCGCCCCAGGAGCTTCGTGAGTGGTACTCTCAGCACGGGGGGGGGGGGGTGGCCTTAGCTGCACGTACATCATCCGCACAGGTGACCGCACTGGTCAGACGTGTGGGAGGGCGCACCCCACGCAGCGCTGCTTCTCCCGCCTCGACGACGCCTGGCGCACTCAGTTCCCTGGTGCCACTGAGCTGCCACGCTGGGCTAAGCTGATGAGGAAGAACATTGATATCTATGCACTTGACTTTGATGCTATTCTCACTGCCATGTATGTCTTGTCTACTAGTGGAGAGGGTGATCAGTACTTGTGTGTTCCGCCCGACCCGGGCATTCGACCCAGTGAGGCTGGCGCTCCAGGTGCTAGTGCGTCTGTTGCCCTAGGTGCTGGTGAGGCTGCCGCTCTAGGTACTTGCGTGTCTGCTGCTCCAGGTGCTGGTGAGGTTGCTGCTCTAGGTGCTCGTGAGTCTGCGCCCCCTGGTACTGGGTCTACTGAGGCACTGCACACCTTCACACTGGACTCAGGTGCTTCTCGCTGTTTCTTTCGTGACCGCACTGCCCTTGAGCAGCTTGCTCGGCCAGTTGCAGTCTCCCTCGCTGACCCCTCTGGGGGTCCGGTCGTTGCGACCTCCTCCACTGTCCTCCCTTGTCCTGCGGTTCCGTCGGGCACACTGTCAGGCCTCTACCTCCCCTCGTTCTCTACGAACTTGGTGGCGGGTAGTGCGCTCCAGGACGGGGGTGTCCACCAGTTTACCCCTGCCTACGAGCGCGTGACACACTGCACGTGCGCTCGGACGGGCCGCCACCTGGCTACCTTCACTCGGCAGCCGGGGTCGGACCTGTACACACTGACCACTGAGTCCCCTCAGGTAGCTGCGTCTGCGTCTGCGTCTGCGTCAGGTCAGCTGTCTGCCCCCTGCTCGTGTCGCTCCCTGGCACACGAGACTGTCCTCTGGCACCACCGCCTTGGTCACCCGTCAGTGCAGCGCCTTCGTGCCATGCACAAACGGTACCTTGTCTCTGGTCTTCCCAGGTTTCTCCCTCCACTCCCACCCTCGCCTGCTCCTCCCTGCCTTCCCTGTGTCGAGGGGCGGCAGCGCGCCGCTCCTCACTCCTCCTCGTTTCCCCCGACGACTGCTCCCTTGCAGACGCTCCACATGGACGTGTGGGGCCCAGCCCGCGTCCGTGGACAGGGTCAGGAGAGGTACTTCCTGATCGTTGTTGACGACTACTCGCGCTACACCACGGTCTTCCCCTTGCGCACCAAGGGTGAGGTCCCTGATGTCTTGATCCCTTGGATCCGCGCTTCTCGTCTCCAGCTCAGTGAGCGGTTCCACTCGGACTTTCCTGTCCTGCGTCTGCACTCTGACAGAGGTGGTGAGTTCTCCTCTGACCTCTTGGCAGCCTACTGTGCGGAGCACGGCATCCGCCAGTCGTTCACGCCTCCGGCCTCTCCACAGCAGAATGGGGTTGCTGAGCGCCGCATTGGTTTGGTCATGGAGGTCGCTCGTACCTCCTTGATCCATGCGGCTGCCCCCCACTTTCTGTGGCCGTTTGCGGTCCAATACGCTGCGCATCACCTCAACCTCTGGCCCCGTGTCTCCGTTCTGGAGACTTCGCCGACACTGCGTTGGACGGGAGAGGTTGGCGATGCGTCGCGTTTTCGGGTCTGGGGATCCCGAGCTTTTGTTCACGATACGTCCGCGGACAAGCTCTCCTCCTGCGCTGTTCCTTGTGTCTTCCTTGGCTTTCTCCCGGACGCGTCTGGTTGGCAGTTTTACCACGCCACCGCCGTGTCCTACCCTCTCAGGACGTCACCTTTGACGAGTCGGTGCCCTACTACCGCCTCTTCCCCTACCGCTCCCCCCCCCGCCTCTCTTCCTCGCGCCAGGTGCTGCTGTGGTAGACCCCCTCCCCCCTCAGGGTGCTGCTCCCTCAGGTGTGTCCCAGGTAGACCCGATTGAGCCTGTCGAGGTAGCTGTCGACTCTCGTCCTGCTAGGGGTGCTGAGCCTGAGCGTGCGGAGCCTGGGGGTGCGGAGCCTGGGGGTGCGGAGCCTGGGGGTGCGGAGTCTGGGGGTGCTGAGTCTGGGGGTGCTGAGTCTGGGGGTGCTGAGCCTGGGGGTGCGGAGCCTGCGGGTGCTGAGTCTGGGGGTGCTGAGCCTGGGAGTGCTACGTCTGAGGGTACTGAGCCTGAGGGTGCGGAGACTGAGCGTGCTACACCTGGAGGAGCCCTCTCCTCGCAGCAGCTGCGTGAGTGGTACTTACAGTACTGCAGCCTCAGGAGGGGTGCTTCTGGAGCTCGGAGTGTTGCTGGAGCTGGTGCTCGTGCTTCCCCTCCTAGGCGGGAGCTGCCCTCTCCCCAGCGGCTCCGAGAGTGGTACGCTCGGCGCTGCAGTCTCAGGAGTGGCGCTCCCAGTGTCGTCGACCCTGTTTCTGCTACTCCTGGAGGTGCTGCTGGTCCTGGAGCTGCTGGAGCTACTGAAGGTGCTGCTGCCGCTGGCGGTGCTGCTGGCGCTGCTGGAGGTGCTGCTGGTGCTGGTGCTGCTGGAGCTACTGGAGGTGCTGCTGGTGCTGGAGCTGCTGGAGCTACTGGAGGTGCTGCTGCTGCTGGCGGTGCTGCTGGCACTGCTGGAGGTGCTGCTGGTGCTGGAGCTGCTGGAGCTGCTAGAGGTGCTGCTGCTGCTGGCGGTGCTGCTGGCGCTGCTGGAGGTGCTGCTGGTGCTGGAGCTGCTGGGACTGGGCCTGCTGAGGGGGTTGGAGCTGGAGGTGCTGAGCGGCCACGGCCGTACTACGTTCCGCTCCTTCAGCAGGTTCTTGGCCTCCCGCCCTCTCCTGGTCCTACTCCTCCCCTACTGAGTCCACCGCCTGTCCAATCGCAGTCACAGTTACAGCCAGTCTCTCCACTACCTGGTCCTTCTCCCTACGCTGAGCCGACGGGAGGTCTTACGGAGCGTCGTGAGCCTGAGTCTCGTCCTCCGTCGCCTGCGACTCGTCCTGAGTCGTCTGAGTCGCGTCCAGAGTCGCCTGTCCGCGCTGTCCGCGCTGGTCGTCGTGCTCCACGTCAGCGCCCTCCTCCTGTCCTTGGCACTCACTATATGACCCTGCGTCCTTCCACTGCTCCACAGCGTGTCCCACTGCCGTCTCCACCAGCATCCTCTCTTCCTGCTCTCGCTGACCCGGAGTCTGACTCTCTTCGTGCTGCCAGTCCTACTGTCACGCGTCTCCTTGCCACTGTTGTCACTGACCCTTCCTTTGAGTCCTCTGCTGCGTCTGCTCTAGTCGCTGAGCTTGTTGACTTTGCTGCTGCCTGTCGTCTAGACTACGCCGCTAGCCTTGTTGCTGAGTTTGAGTCTGTCTGTCCTCCGTCCGTCGGGGGTGAGTGTGCTCTTGGCACGGACGTCCTTGAGGACAGGCAGGAGGAGTTCCAATGTTTTGCCGCTGCTTTGCCTCATCTCGTGTCCATGCTAGTTGCCCCTGAGGGAGACCCGGATGCACCAGACATTCCGACCCCACGCTCCTACGCAGAGGCGATGGAGGGTCCCTACTCCTCTCAGTGGCAGACAGCCATGGACGCAGAGATGGCTTCCTGGAAGTCCACAGGCACCTACGTCGACGAGGTTCCCCCACCTGGGGCGAACATCGTCAGTGGCATGTGGATTTTCAGGGTGAAGCGGCCGCCGGGTTCTCCGCCTGTCTTCAAGGCGCGTTACGTTGCTCGAGGCTTCAGTCAGCGAGAGGGAGTTGACTTCTTCCAGACCTTCTCCCCGACCCCGAAGATGACCACTCTTCGGGTTCTGCTGCACGTCGCCGCTCAGCGTGACTACGAGCTCCACTCTCTTGACTTCAGCATTGCTTTCCTACAGGGCAGCCTGCACGAGGAGATCTGGCTGCGCCGCCCACCTGGCTTCACTGGGTCGTTCCCTCCTGGTACCCAGTGGAGCCTCCGGCGGCCAGTCTACGGTCTCCGCCAGGCACCCCGTGAGTGGCACGACACACTGAGGACTACTCTTGCTGCTCTTGGCTTTGCTCCTTCTACTGCTGACCCGTCGCTGTTTCTACGCACCGACACCACTCTGCCGCCGTTCTACGTTCTTGTTTACGTAGACGACTTGGTCTTTGCTACTGCTGACACTCAGGCACTCGCCCACGTGAAGTCGGAGCTGCAGAAGAGACACACGTGCACAGACCTGGGTGAGCTGACAAGCTATCTTGGCTTGCGGATCACCCGGGACAGAGCACAGCGCACCATCACCTTGACTCAGTCACACATGGTGCAGCAGGTCCTTCAGCGCTTCCGCTTCACGTACTCCTCGCCTCAGTCCACTCCTCTGCCTACCGGTCACTCGCTCTCAGCTCTGCCTTCGGATGAGTCCGTAGAGCCGAGTGGCCCGTATCCAGAGCTTGTGGGCTGCCTCATGTACCTGATGACCTGCACTCGACCTGACCAGGCATACCCTCTTAGCATCCTAGCACGCTATGTCGCTCCCGGCCGTCACCGGAAGGAGCACATGGATGCCGCTAAGAGGGTGTTGCGCTACTTGTGCAGTACGTCGGGCATGGGGCTCGTGCTTGGAGGTCGGAGCGACGTTGTCCTCACTGGTCACTCAGACGCTTCTTGGGCTGACGACCAGGCTACGCAGCGGTCGTCTCAGGGTTACACCTTCAGCCTTGGCTCTGGTTCAGTTTCTTGGCGTTCTACTCGCTCTTCTTCTGTTCTCAGCTCCAGTTGTGAGGCTAAGATCTACGCCACAGCCATGGCTGCACAGGAGTTACGCTGGCTCACCTACCTGCTGACCGACCTGGGAGAGCGGCCTCGTTCTCCTCCAGTGCTGTACGTCGACAACAAGGCCGCCATTGCCTTGTGTGAGGAGCACAGACTGGAGCACAGGACGAAGCACATCGCTCTGCGCTACTTCCTTGCTCGAGAGCTGCAGCAGCGTGGTCAGCTTCGTCTTGCGTACGTGGCCACTCGGGCCAACACTGCTGATGTGTTCACGAAGGCGCTTCAGCCTTGTGATCATCAGCGTTTCTGTACTGTTCTAGGCCTTGTGCCTACTGTCCCTCACTTGCTCACTTCTTGACTCTGCTTGTACTGTGATCTCTATATATATACCTGCATGCTTACACTTGCTAGGTTGTGGTCACTGTATCTCTTGTTGTGTTATCAACCTGCATGTGAACTGGTCTTCATTCTCTCACAGGCCGCGCGTCGCCCCTCCCGTCGCTCGTCGCGGCGCCCTGGGGAGCCGCGCGCGGCCCCCGCTATCCCGTCACGACGCCCTGGGGAGCCGCGCGCGGCCCCCGCTGCCTCGTCGTGACGCCCTGGGGAGCCGCGCGCGACCCCCCGCTGCCCCGTCGCGGTGCCCTGGGGAGCCGCGCGTGGCCCCCGCTGCCCCGTCGCGGTGCCCTAGGGGGCCGCGCGCCGTCCCCCGCGCTGCTGCCCGCGCTCCTGCCCCGTACTGCCCGTTTTAGGGTTTGGGGGTGGCGAGTGTGGGGGTGGGGGGTATGGGAGTGACGGGTGTGTGCGCCATCCCCTGCTCCTCCTTCTCCTCCTTTTCCCACTGCTGCAGCTGCCGCTGAGGGGGGTGGGTGTGTGGGAGCCGAAGGAGTGGTGCTAGGGGGGTGTCGTGGGAGTGAAGCTAGGGGAACAGCAGGGGGTGTGTGAAAGGGGTGTGGGACAGGTGGGGGAGGTTGAGTGGAGGTGGCCGCCGTGAAGCCAGCAGCTCCAGTCGCCCGTGAGACCGTTGCGCCAATCGCCCGTGAGCCCGTCGCTCCAGTCGCCAGTGAGCCCGTTGCTCCAGTCGCCCGTGGGTCAGTTGCTCCTTCCGCTCGTCTAGCCGCGGAGCCCGTTACTCCAGTTGCCCGTGTGCCAGTTGCTCCAGTTGCCAGTGTGCCAGTTGCTCCAGTTGCCCGTGTGCCAGTTGCTCTAGTTGCGCCATGTGTCTGCAGCTTCCGCCGTCGCCTCCCGTCTCCTCTCCTCCCGCAGTCACTCCTCCTCCTCACTTGCCCTCTGCGACTGCCTCTAGCTTTACTTGTGCTTGTGAACCTGCTCTGTGACTGCTTGCTATGCTGATTATACCCCACTTTGACTATGGGGGTGTGCCAGAATATAATGCTTGTCTAGTCTGTAGTGGGGTACTCAATAGTGAGTATAACCCTATTAGGGCTTGCTATTTGTACCTCCCTCCTTTCTAGTCAAATCCCTTCTTTGCCTATTTTCTCTTGCCTAGCTAGCTAGACCCTAGCTATGGCTCCTTGTTCTGCCTGCTATCTTGACACATGCGCGCCGCGCAGCCGCGCGCTCTGCCCTGCCGCGCGCCTCTGCTCTGCCAGCACGCCGCGCCGCCGCGTGCCCCTGCCCTGCCCGCGCGCCGCGCCTCCGCGTGCCCTCCCTTGCCCGTGCGCCCTACCTGAGCGCCGCGCCCTGCCCTGCCGTGCACGCCTTGCCCTACCACGCGCCGCTCACTCCTGCACTGCTGCTAGCGCGCTCACCTGCCTGCGTGTTGCTCTGCTGCTAGCGCGCCCGACTGCTCTGTGAAAACTAGAAACAAGGAATGAATGAACTAGCAAGCAGGTGGGTACAAGTAGGAAAACCTAAAAGTGTTGTACCCCATATTGCCTACCCTACTACAGCCTACACAGACTATAGCATATAAGTTTGACACACCCCCATAGGCAAAGTGGGGGAGTACAAGGGGTCACAAGACCAGTCAAGAGAGGCAAAGCAAGCTCAGGGTGGATAACAACGTCACCACGCATTCTCAGCACAAGCAAATGGTCACAAGGCCAGTTCACATGCAGAGTTATATAAAGGCGTGCAAACAATACAGTGATCACAACCTAGCAAGAGTACGCATGCAGGTATATGTTTGAAGATAACAGTACAAACAAAGTCAAGAAGTAAGCAAGTGAGGCCCAGTGGGCACAAGGCCTAGAACAGTACAGAAGCACTGATGATCACAAGGCTGAAGTGCCTTGGTGAAGATATCAGCAGTGTTGGCCCGAGAGGCCACGTAAGCAAGACAAAGCTGACCACGCTGCTGCAGCTCTCGAGCAAGGAAGTAGCGCAGAGTGATGTGCTTCGTCCTGTGCTCCAGTCTGTGCTCCTGACACAAGGCAATCATGGCCTTGTTGTCGACGTACAGCACTGGAGGAGAACGAGGCGGCTCTCCCAGGTCGGTCAGCAGGTAGGTGAGCCAGCGTAGCTCCTGTGCAGCCATGGCCCCTGCGTAGATCTCAGCCTCACATCTGGAGCTGAGAACAGAAGACGAGCGGGTAGACCGCCAAGAAACAGAGCCGGAGCCAAGGCTGAAAGTGTAACCCTGTGACAACCGCTGCGTAGCCAGGTCGTCAGCCCAGGAAGCGTCTGCGTGACCAGTGAGGACAACTCGAGCCCGTCCTCCAAGCACGAGCCCCATGCCCGACGTACTGCACAAGTAGCGCAACACCCTTTTAGCGGCATCCATGTGCTCCTTCCGGTGTCTCCCATGAGCAACATAGCGTGCCAGGATGCTAAGAGGGTATGCCAGGTTAGGACGAGTGCAGGTCATCAGGTACATGAGGCAGCCCACAAGCTCTGGATATGGGCCACTCGGCTCTACGGACTCATCCGAAGGCAGAGCTGAGAGCGAGTGGCGAGTAGGCAGAGGAGTGGGCTGTGGCGAGGAGTACGTGAAGCCGAAGCGCTGAAGGACCTGCTGCACCATGTGTGACTGAGTCAGAGTAATGGTGCGCTGTGCTCTGTCCCGGGTGTTCCGCAAGCAAAGATAGCTGCGCAGCTCACCCAGGTCTGTGCACGTGTGTCTCTTCTGCAGCTCCGACTTCACGTGGGCGAGTCTCTCAGTGTCAGAAGTAGCAAAGACCAAGTCGTCGACGTACACGAGGACGTAGAACGGCGGCAGAGAGGTGTCGGTGCGTAGAAACAGCGACGGGTCAGCAGTGGAAGGAGCAAAGCCAAGAGCCGCAAGGGTCGTCCTCAGTGTGTCGTGCCACTCACGGGGCGCCTGGCGGAGACCGTAGACTGGCCGCCGGAGGCTCCACTGGGTACCTGGAGGAAACGACCGAGTGAAGCCAGGTGGGCGGCGCAACCAGATCTCCTCGTGTAGGCTGCCCTGTAGGAACGCAGTGCTGAAGTCAAGAGAGTGCAGCTCGTAGTCACGCTGAGCAGCTATGTGCAGCAGAACCCGAAGAGTGGTCATCTTCGGGGTGGGGGAGAAGGTCTGGAAGAAGTCAACTCCCTCTCGCTGACTGAAGCCTCGTGCAACGTAACGCGCCTTGAAGACAGGCGGAGAACCCGGTGGCCGCTTCACCCTGAAAATCCACATGCCACTGACGATGTTCGCCCCAGGCGGGGAACCTCGTCGACGTAGGTGCCTCTGGACTTCCAGGAAGCCATCTCTGCGTCCATGGCCGTCTGCCACTGAGAGGAGTAGGGACCCTCTATCGCCTCTGCGTAAGAGCGCGGGGTCGGGATGTCTGGTGCATCCGGGTCTCCCTCAGGGGCAATCAGCATGGACACGAGATGGGGTAAAGCAGCGGCAAAGCACTCAAAGTCCTCCTGCCTGTCCTCAAGGACGTCCGTGCCAAGAGCACACTCACCCCCGACGGACGGAGGACAGACAGACTCCGACTCAGACTCATCAACAAGACTAGCGGCGTAGTCTAGACAACAGGCGGCAGCAAAGTCGACAAGCTCAGCAACGAAGGCAGACGCAGCAGTGGACTCAAAGGAAGTGTCAGTGACAACAGTGGCCAGGAGACGCGTGACAGTAGGACTAGCAGCACGAAGGGAGTCAGACTCCGGGTCCGGACCGTCAGCAAGAGAGGACGCAGGAGGAGACGGCAGGGGGACGCGCAGTGGAGAAGTGGAAGGACGAAGTGCCATCCGGTGCGTGCCTGGGACAGGAGGAGGACGCGGACACGGGACACGACTACCAGTGCGAACAGTGCGAACAGGCGACGACGGATGAGACTCAGGCGACGCAGGACGAGACTCAGGCTCACGACGCTCCGTAAGACCTCCAGTCGGCCCAGAGTAAGGAGAAGGACCAGGCAGTGGAGAGGCTGTCTCAAGCTGCGACTGCGGCTGGGCCGGCTGTGGACTCAGTAAGGGAAGAGTGGGACCAGGAGAAGGCGGGAGGCCAAGAACCTGCTGAAGAAGCGGAACGAAGTACGGCCGCGGCCGCGCAGCGCCTCCAGAACCAGCAGAGACAACACCAGTACCCCCAGCTCCAGGGTCTCTAGCTCCGACTCCCGTAGCACCACCAGCACCAGCACCTCCAGTAGCTCCAGGTTCAGGAGCACCTCCAGCATCAACTCCGGCAGCACCACCAGCCCCAGCAGCTCCAGTACCTCCAGTACGAGCACCTCCGGGAACAGCGGCTCCAGCTCCTCCAGTAGCTCCAGCACCAGCAGTACCTCCAACAGCTCCAGCTCTGGCAGCACCTCCAGCCCCAGCAGCTCCAGCTCCCCCAGCAGCTCCAGCACCAGCAGTACCTCCAGCAGCTCCAGCTCCAGCAGTACCTCCAGCAGCTCCAGCTCCAGCAGCACCTCGCTGGAGTCTCCAGTGGCGAGCAAACCACTCGTGCAGCTGCGGTGGGGAGAGAGGCTCCCGAAGGACGAGGCCCCTGCAGGAACTCCAGCAGACTCAGCACCCCTAGTCTCAGCGACCGCAGGCTCAGCACCCTCAGACCCAGCACCCCCAGGCTCCACATCCTCAGACTCAGCAATCCCAGGCTCAGCACCCCCAGACTCCACACGCTCAGTCTCAGCACCCCCAGGCTCCACACGCTCAGGCTCAGCACCCCCAGGCTCCACACGCTCAGGCTCAGCACCCCCAGGCTCCGCACGCTCTTGCTGAGCACCCCCAGGCTCCAAACGCTCAGGCTCAGCACCCCCAACAGCACCTCCAGAGTCAACCGCTACCTCGACAGGCTTCACAGTGTCTACCTGGGACACACCTGAGGGAGCAGGACCCTGAGGGGGGAGGGGGTCTACCGGAGGAGGAACTGGGGCAAGGAAGAGCGACGGGGGGGGGAGAGAAGCAATGGGGTAGGGGAAGAGGCGGTAAAAGGGAACCGACTCGTCGAACGTGACGTCCTGAGAGGGCAGGACACGGCGCGAGGTGGGGTGGTAAAACTGCCAGCCAGGCGTGTCAGGGACAAAGCCAAGGAAGACAGTGAGTGGTTGGCTTCTTTCGTCTTCTCCACAACAGCATAAGCTACAATGTTCTGACACACCCCCATAGGCAAAGTGGGGGAGAACAAGGGGTCAAGCGTGGGGCGGCTGGGGTTAGTGGTCCCTGCCCGTATGTCATTCGCGCAGGTGACCGCACTGGTCAGACATGCGGGAGGTCTCACACTCAGCACCGCTGCTTCTACCGCCTTACCGACACCTTTCGCGCAGAGTTTCCTGATGCACCTGAGCTCCCCAACTGGGCGGAGCTGCTTAAGCAGAATGTGGATATCTTTGCTCTAGACTTTGATGCTATCCTATCTGCCACGTATGCATTGACTGTTAGTGCTGAGGGTGACTATTACCTGTGTATGCCGCCAGACCCTGGTATAGAGGCTGCTGCTCTAGGTGCTAGTGAGTCTGCTGCCCTAGGTGTTGGTGAGTCTGCTCTCTCTGGTACTGCGTCTGCTGCGGCCCTGCACACCTTCACGCTTGATTCAGGTGCTTCCCGCTGTTTCTTTCGCGACAGTACCACAGTCACACCGCTCTCTGCACCTGTTGCTGTCTCTTTGGCTGACCCCTCTGGGGGCCCAGTCCTTGCACGTTCCTCTACTGTTCTGCCCTGTCCGGCGGTTCCGTCTGGGTCACTGTCAGGTCTCGACCTCCCCTCGTTCTCTACGAACTTGGCGAGCACTGCTGTCCTCCAGGATGCGGGGGTTGACACCTTCACCCTTGGACGACAGTGTGTGGCGATCTGTACGTGCTCCCGGACCGGTCGCCACCTGGCCACGTTCACCCGTCGGCCTAGGTCAAGTCTGTACACACTGACTACTGCGCCTCCTCAGGTAGCTGCATCTGCGTCTGCGTCAGGTCAGCTTGCTGCCCCCTGCTCGTGTCGCGCCCTGTCGCACCAGACGCTCCTTTGGCACCACCGTCTTGGTCACCCCTCTGTGGCACGCCTCCGTGGCATGCACTCCCGTCTCCTTGTCTCTGGTCTTCCCAAGTCTCTCTCTCCCCTCCAACCCTCGCCTGCCCCTCCCTGCCTTCCCTGCGTCGAGGGGCGGCAGCGCGCCGGTCCTCACTCCTCCTCGTTCCCCCCGACAGAGGCTCCCCTGCAGACTCTCCACCTGGACGTGTGGGGCCCAGCCCGCGTCCGTGAACAGGGCCACGAGCGGTACTTTCTGCTGGTTGTCGACGACTACTCGCGTTACACCACGGTCTTCCCCTTGCGCCGCAAGGGGGAGGTCCCTGATGTTCTGATCCCTTGGATCCGCGCTGTTCGTCTCCAGCTCCGTGAGCGGTTCGAGACGGATCTTCCAGTCCTGCGTCTGCACTCTGACAAAGGTGGTGAGTTCTCGTGCGACCTCTTGTGGGCCTTTTGTCGTGCGGAGGGCATTCGCCAGACGTTCACGCTTCCGGCCTCTCCGCAGCAGAATGGGGTTGCTGAGCGCCGCATTGGCTTAGTCATGGAGGTCGCTCGTACCTCCATGATCCATGCGGCTGCCCCCCATTTTCTGTGGCCGTTTGCAGTCCAGTACGCTGCGCATCAGCTCAACCTCTGGCCCCGTGTCTCCTTGCCGGAGACCTCGCCCACACTGCGTTGGACGGGGGAGGTTGGCGATGCGTCGGTGTTCCGGGTCTGAGGATGTCGAGCCTTTGTCCGCGATACGTCCGCGGACAAGCTCTCCTCCCGCGCCGTTCCCTGTGTCTTCCTTGGCTTTGTCCCTGACGCGCCTGGCTGGCAGTTTTATCACCCCACCTCGCGCCGTGTCTTCCCCTCTCAGGACGTCACGTTTGACGAGTCGGTTCCCTTTTACCGTCTCTTCCCCTACCGCACTGCCCCTCTCCCTCCCCCGCCGCTCTTCCTCGCACCAGGTCCTCCTCCGGTAGACCCCCTTCCCCCTCAGGGTCCTGCTCCCTCAGGTGTGTCCTAGGTAGACCATGTCGAGCCTGTCGAGGTCGCTGTCGACTCTGGTGCTGCTAGAGGTGGTGCGTCTGGGGGTGCTGAGCCTGCGGGTGCGGGACCTAGGGGTGCTGGGCGTGAGTGTGCGGAGCCTGGGGGTGCTGAGCTTGAGCGTGCGGAGCCTGGGGTTGCTGAGTCTGAGGGTGCGGAGCCTGGGGGTGCTGAGCCTGCGGGTACGGAGCCTGGGGGTGCTGAGCCTGAGCTTGCGGAGCCTGGAGGTGCTGAGCCTGGGGGTGCTGAGCCCGAGTGTACTGATCTTGGAGGCCCTTTAGGTGTCTTGTCACGGCCAGAGTCTCTCTCTCCACTGCAGCTGCGCGAGTGGTTTGCTCGGCGCTAGAGCCTCACGAGTGGTGCTGCTGGAGGTGCTGGAGCCGCTAGTCCCGGAGGTGCTCGTACTGGAGGTACTGGAGTTGCTGGGGCTGGAGGTACTGCTGGAGCTGCTGGAGGTGCTGGTGCTGCTGGAGCTGGAGCTGCTGGAGGTGCGACTGGAGCTGGAGCTGCTGGAGGTGCTGGAGCTACTGGAGCTGGAGGTGCTGCTGGAGTTGGAGCTGCTGGAGGTGCTGCTGGAGCTGGAGCTGGAGCTGCTGGAGGTGCTGGAGCTAGTGCTGCTGGAGGTACTGGAGCTGCTGGAGCTGGAGGTGCTTCTGGAGCTGGAGCTGGAGTTGCTGCTGGAGCTGGAGCTGTTGGAGGTACTGGTGCTGTCGGTGCTGGTGCTGGAGGTGTTGTGCGGCCGCGACCGTACTTCGTTCCACTGCTTCAGCAGGTTCTTGGTCTCCCGCCTTCTACTGACCTTGCTCCTCCCTTCCTTTGTCCACCGCCTGACCAGTCCCAGCCACAGCTACTGCCAGCCTCCCCGTTGCCTGCTCCTTCTCCTTACACTGAGCAGCCCGGAGGTCTTACTGAGCGTCGTGAGCCTGCGTCTCGTCCTGCGTCGCCTGTTCGCACTGGTCGCACTGGTCGTCGTGTTCCGCGTCCGCGTCCTCCTCCTGTCCCCGGCACGCACCAGATGGCACTTCGTCCTTCCTCTGTTCCACTGCGTGTCCCTCTGCCGTCTCCTCCTGCGTCCTCCCTTGCTGACAGTCCGGACCCGGAGTCTGACTCCCTTCGTGCTGCTAGTCCTACTGTCACGCATCTCCTGGCCACTGTTGTCACTGACCCTTCCTTTGAGTCCACTGCTGCGTCTGCCTTCGTTGCTGAGCTTGTCGACTTTGCTGCTCGCTGTCGTCTAGACTACGCCGCTAGCCTTGTTGCTGAGTCTGAGTCTGTCTGTCCTCCGTCCGTCGGGGGTGAGTGTGCGCTTGGCACGGACGTCCTTGAGGACAAGCAGGAGGACTTTGAGTGCTTTGCAGCTGCTGTATCTCATCTCGTGTCCATGCTGATTGCACCTGAGGGAGACCCGGATGCACCAGACATCCCGACCCCGCGCTCTTACGCAGAGGCGATAGAGGGTCCCTACTCCTCTCAGTGGCAGTCAACCATGGACGCAGAGATGGCATCCTGGATGTCCACAGGCACCTTCGTCGACGAGGTTCCCCCTCCTGGGGCGAACATCGTCAGTGGCATGTGGATTTTCAGGGTGAAGCGGCCGCCGGGTTCTCCGCCTGTCTTCAAGGCGCGTTACGTTGCACGAGGCTTCAGTCGGCGACAGGGAGTTGACTTCTTCCAGACCTTCTCCCCGACCCCGAAGATGACCACTCTTCGGGTTTTGCTGCACGTTGTTGGTCAGTGTGACTACGAGCTTCACTCTCTTAACTTGAGCACTGCTTTCCTACAGGGCAGCCTGCACGAGGAGATCTGGCTGCGCAGCCCACCTGGCTTCACTGGGTCGTTTCCTGCAGGTACCCAGTGGAGCCTCCGGCGGCCAGTCTACGGTCTCCGCCAGGCGCCTCGCGAGTGGCACGACACACTGAGGACGACTCTTCCGGCTCTTGGGTTTGCTCCTTCTACTACTGACCCGTCGCTGTTTCTACGCACCGACACTTCGTTGCCGCCGTTCTACATCCTCGTGTACGTCGACGACTTGGTCTTTGCCACTGCTGACACTGCTGGACTGGCCCACGTGAAGTCGGAGCTGCAGAAGAGACACACGTGCACAGACCTGGGTGAGCTGCGCAGCTATCTTGGCTTGCAGATCACCCGGGACATAGCACGGCGCACCATCACTCTGACTCGGTCACACATGGTGCAGCAGGTCCTTCAGCGCTTCGACTTCCAGTACTCCTCGCCGCAGTCCACTCCCCTACTTGCCACTCGCTCTCAGCTCTGCCTTCGGATGAGTACGTAGAGCCGAGTGACCCGTATCCAGAGCTTGTGGGCTGCCTCATGTACCTGATGACCTGCACTCGACCTGACCTGGCTGACCCTCTTAGCATCCTGGCACACTACGTTGCGCCCAGGAGACACCGACCAGAGCACTGGAAGGCCGCTAAGAGGGTGATGCGCTACTTGTGCAGTACGTCGGGCATGGGGCTCGTGCTTGGAGGACGGGGTCCAGTTGTCCTCACTGGTCACGCAGACGCTTCTTGGGTTGACAACTTGGCTACGCAGCGGTCGTCACAGGGTTACACCTTCAGCCTTGGCTCCGGTTCTGTTTCGTGGCGGTCTACCCGCTCGTCTTCTGTTCTCAGCTCCAGTTGTGAGGCTGAGATCTACGCAGGGGCCATGGCTGCACAGGAGCTACGCTGGCTCACCTACCTGCTGACGGACTTGGGAGAGCCGCCTCGTTCTCCTCCAGTTCTGTACGTCGACAACAAGGCCATGATTGCCTTGTGTCAGGAGCACAGACTGGAGCACAAAACGAAGCACATAGCTCTGCGCTACTTCCTTGCTCGAGAGTTGCAGCAGCGTGGTCAGCTTCGTATTGTTTCGTGGCCTCTCAGGCCAACACTGCTGATATCTTCACCAAGGCACTTCCGCCTTGTGATCATCAGCGTTTCTGTACTGTTTTAGGCCTTGTGCCTACTTGGCCTCACTTGCTCACTTCTTGACTTTGCTTGTACTATGATTTATATACTTATACCTGCATGCTTACACTTGCTAGGTTTTGATCGATGTACTGCTTGTTCTCCTTTATATATAATTCTGCATGTGATCTGGCCTTGTGGCCATTTGCTTGTGCTCAGAATGTGTGGTGACTCCGTGATCCACCCTGAGCTTGCTTTGCCTTTCTTGACTGGTCTTGTGACCCCTTGTTCTCCCCCACTTTGCCTATGGGGGTGTGTCAAATATATATGCTGTTTATTGTATAGGCTGTAGTGGGGTAGCCCATATGGGGTACAACCCAAATTAGGGTTTGCTACTTGTACCCATCGTGCTCATAGTTCATTCAATCCTGTTTGTTATTCTGACACCTGTAGTTCACAAGCATGGTGTCATCACCAGATTCTAGCAATACCGTTGATAGACGACAGCGCCCTTTTACCGTTCAGACTAGCACTACCGCACGTGCACGGACGTCTCCTCGGCCTATCTTGCCACAGCCGGATGCTCCAGGTAGTTCTTCTGCCCGGGATGAACCGAGCACTAGCTCTGACCGTCCTCGCCCCACCCTTCCTCGAGTGGTTGTCCCCACCGTTCCTGAGCGTAACCGCCCGCAGGGACATATGAAGCGCAACGCCGACGCTGCCCCGCCAAGTCCTCGCCACCGCATGTCGAAACGCCAACGGAATGCCATCACCGCGAAGGAGAAACTCCACTGGTTGAAGATGCCGGACTCTCAGCCCGACCTGTCTAATCGCGCGCTGGCGAAGCTTGCGAACGTGCAGCCCTGCCAGATCCACGAATGGAAGAAGATGAGGGAGCGGCTGAGGTCGCTTCCAGCTGCCGCCGTCGCCTCATGGGGCACGGGTGCAAGTCGAAGTACCAGTTTATGGAACGGGCTGTCTACCGCCAGTTTCTGAAACACCGGGGAAGGGGCCTTGCCGTCACGGTCAGCATGCTCCAGAAGTGGAGCGCCAAGTACATGAAGCACATGATGCCCAGGGTCAACTGGCGTGCTTCGTTCCGGTGGGCGACTCGTTTCCGCGCGCGCTGGCATTTGGCGAGGCGGGTGAAGACGAAGATGGGACAGAAGCTGGCAGCGGGTAAGTGAAGTGTAATCATGTTCTCGGTTAACCCGTGTCAATGTTTAGCTAATGTTTCTCGTTGCTCTGTTCGCAGATTGCAAGGCCAAGGTAGAGTCGTTTTGGGAGTTCGTGCGCCAGATGCGCTCTCTGCATGACTACCCGCTCGACCTCATCGTGAACGCGGACCAGACTCCGCTTTTCCTGGAGATGAAGGGAGCGCGCACGGTTCACGTACGGAGTGCGGGCTATGAGAAGGAGCGTGTTACTGTCATGCTGGCAGTAACAGCGAGCGGGCTCAAACTTCCGCCGTACGTGATTTTTAAGCGCAAGACCGTCCCGAAGGTGCCCTTCCCTGCCGGTAAGCGACCCACGTTTACGATGTTGTCCGTGCTCTTACCTGTCAAATGTCGCAACCGAACCTGACCCTCTTGTGTTGTTTCGCAGATGTGGTGGCCCGTGCACAGGATAAAGGCTGGATGGACGAAGCCCTGGTGCAGGACTGGATCACCCAGCTGATGGTGCCGTTTTTGAAGCCCCTTCGTGAAACAACCGGACGCCGCAGGGAGGGCTTGGCTGTGCTCGACTCCTACCGCGGCCATTTGACCGAGGCGGTCGGGCAGACCATGAGGATGTTTCGGCTATCCCGTGCTGTCATCCCAGGGGGCTGCACACCGCTGGTGCAGCCTCTGGATGTGTCGGTGAACCGCGCGTTCAAGTGCGGTGTGCGTCATCGCTACAGTGTCTGGTTTGAAAAAGAGGGAATCAACCTCACCACCAAGGCTGGTGAGTTGAAGCCCTAACATCCGCATGCGTAACTACGAATCCGTGTCAGAGAGAGCTCTGTATGCTCACGTTTGTCCTTGTCTACCCTTCCCCGTCCCCCAGGCAATCTCAAGAAGCCACCAGCGGAGTTGGCGCTCCGCTCGATCGATGAGTCCTGGGAAGCAATCCAGAGGAGCTCGTGAAGAAGGCGTTCGTCACGTGTGGGATCTCCACCCCCATTGATGGCAGCGAGGACCACCTCATCCTTGCCCACATGCGGGACAAGAGTGAGGTGGAGGTCCTTGACGACGTCAACGACATGGTTGAAGACGATCTCGTCGTCAACCCCTTCTACGCCGAAGTCCCCATGCCGGCCGAGGAGCTGCAGGCGGCGGCACAGAAGGATGACGCCGCAGAGGAGGACGCGGAGGCGGCGGCGACAGAGGAGGAGGGGGTCGTGCTTGAGGAAGGCGGGGAGGCAGAAGAGCCCAGCGATGACGAGTGGTGGTGCCCTGGCTGCTATGACGGGGAAGAGTGTGACGAGTGGCATGCATGGGACGATTCTGAGTAAAAAACACTAAGTAAAGCCCTCTGATGTTGAAATTGTGGATGTCTAAGGTGTGGTGATGTTGTGGTTATGGTTCTGCAGTCTAGGTGACATTGTCAATGTCTAGGTGCTGGCGCAGTACTTCTGTAGTTTCTGTAATGTTACTTATATGAAATACGCAAAGTTATCATTTTTGCCGACTATACCCCCCCCCCCCCCCCCCCGGGTCTTATAGAGAATCAGCCCAAAAGGGGGGTATAGTAGAAACGAGGTCGCCCATAGCACCCACCCCGCACAAGCTACCCGGGGGTGCTCAATCATGGGGAGGTGTTTTGTCCGGGAGAATACGGTAATGGTTGTAAAAATGAAGGAGCATAATGAATTAAACCAATGAAGAATACGTAGTAGGAGTATGCGGTGTAATACAACCGATTTGTGTCTGGATATATTCATTAAAGAATAACTTGAATAAAGATACATTGAGCTGATTGACAATGTTCTGAAGTGTTATGCAATGTGTTATGATCTTCTGCTTAGCCACCTACTACTTCACCAGTTCTTGATATCTGTAACGAGTCGCGCTACTGGCGCGGGTTGGTGCTCACCTGGTGCGCCTCGGTGCGGTGCGGTGCACCTGGTTTGCAACATCTGCACCAAAATCGTCTCATCAGCATTGCGCTTCGCCCTTCGGCTTTCGAAATTTTGAAATTCATGCTCGTCCCACAAGAGCACGAAGCCAGCACAAAACCAGTTTTCCCTTTGTTTACCCACCTGTTTCGTTTATTTGGTTCGAACTGCTGCCGCTCGCGTCGAGAACTTCCTAGCGCTGTGCGTCGTCTCACTTAAACAACGTTTTGGGCACTCCCAGGGAGTGACAGCGTTTGTACTCTTCTATTTATTCGACCCTCGCCCCAGGCTTCGATCGTCGCACTCACGATCGTCGTTCATCGACGGAAAGGCAGGTGGGCGACGAAGGCAGGTGGGCGAAAATGGGTGCGACGGAGGCAGAAAGGCCGGGGTGCCTTTTTAATCTATGAATGACTTCGGACTGCCATCTATTGCGGCGCTGTCGCTTTCTTTTCTAGCATTGTGTCACCCTCCTTCTATCGCCCTCATGTGTGCTGCCAGACGCATCGGTGATTGGCGCTCAGCTCGTCGCCCGCTTCATCCACTGCCATGGCTGGGCTCCAATCTGAGGTAGGTTGAGCGCCGCGTGTAATTTACGCAACGACATTCTGAGAGCTCAAGGTGATCTTCGTGTGGAGCCGCGCCGATGTGAGAATGGTTCGCCGCTCGTGGCCCAATGCAATGCCGCCATGCATGCCCCAATGCCGCCTTGCATGCCCCAATGCTGCCTTGCATGCCCCAATGCCGCCATGCATGCCCCAATGCCGCCTTGCATGCCCCAATGCTGCCTTGCATGCCCCAATGCTGCCTTGCATGCCCCAATGCTGTCTTGCATGCCCCAATGCTGCCTTGCATGCCCCAATGCCGTCATGCATATGCCGCCTTGCATGTCCCCACGTGTGTGCTGGGCAGGCGGGGCAGACGAGGCAGGCGAGGCAGGGAGGGGAGACGGGGAAGGCGGTGCAAAAGACAGGCGGGTTGGAGGTGCACGCAGGGCAGGCGGGGCAGGCGGGGCAGGCGGGGCAGGCGGGGCAGGCGGAGCAGGCGGAGCAGGCTGGGCGGCAGACGGGATGGTCGGGGGAGGAGGCTGCGAGGGTGGTGAGGAGCAACGAGGGCGACGTGGCGTTGGCGTGGGCCAGACGCACCCAG
The DNA here is from genome assembly GCA_947471745.1 of Closterium sp. Naga37s-1. Classification (NCBI taxonomy): domain Eukaryota; kingdom Viridiplantae; phylum Streptophyta; class Zygnematophyceae; order Desmidiales; family Closteriaceae; genus Closterium; species Closterium sp. Naga37s-1. Next base: position 280,445 of record CANJKZ010000971.1, read on the forward strand.
GCGCGCGGCGGGTGGTGGGACGGGCAGCACACGACGCAGGTCGTGGCGGCACCCGGTGCGAACGGGCGCAGTGGAGGGCCCCCGCAGGGCACCCGCTTGGGAGAAGATGCGGTCGGGGCGCGGGAGGCGGGGGGGAAGGACGCGGCGAGGGGCAAGGCAGCAAGGAGGAAGGCGAGCGGCATCTCGATCCTCCCGGCGGTGACGGCCCTGCCCCGCTACACTGCCTGGCGCGTTGCCTCCCAGTGAGTCGGTAGGGAGTGAGCCGGCAAGGAGTGGGCCGGCGATATCAGCCACATTTCCGCCTCAGTGCTTTATGTGCGTGCCAGTACTATTGTGTGTATGTACGAATTTGTTTTTGTGTGTGTCTGCGTGCATCTGTGTGCGTGTGTGTGTGTGTGTGCGTGTGTGCGTGTGTGTGTGTGTGTGTGTGCATGTGTGCGTGTGTGCATCTGTGCATGCACGTGTGCGTGTGCGTGTGTGCGTGTGTGCGTGTGTGCGTGTGTGTGTGTGTGTGTGTGTGTGTGCGCATGTGTGCGTGTGTGCATGTGTGCATGCACGTGTGCATGCACGTGTGTGTGTGCGAGCGTGCATCACAGCAACGGGGTGCGTGTGGAAATGGACGAGCAGGGGAAGCCAGGCGAGGACGAGGGGACGGACAGGAGGGCCACGGCCACCACCAGCCAGGGAGGGGCCTCGTGTGCTCCCGAGGAGCTGCCTTTCAGGTGCCCACCACTCTTCTCATTCTCTCACTCTCTCCCATTGCAGAGGCGACCTCGCTTACAGTCCCACATTTCCTTCCTCGCTGTATTAGTAGCAACTCATCTCCCGCTGCTCATTCCCGTTGCCAATTCCTCGACGCTCATTCCCCATCACCCGTTGCCCATCACCCATTCCCCGTTGCCCATCGCCCATCCCCCATCGCCCATGGCCCGTGCTGTGGTGCGAGGCAGCAAGTTCCAGGAGGTGGACGGGCAGCGCCGCTCACTCGCTCACTGTGAGCTGCCTCCCCCTCCACCTGCATCGCTTCGATCGCTCCACACGCGTCTTGTTCAAATGCTCATGCTCATCGTGTGACGCACATGGGGCCTTGAATGGGGCATGAAGCCTGCCATGCAGCCACCAACGCTGTGCCCACAGCACACGCCACATTTGCAAGCATCACATCTAATGTCTACGCTGCTGGCATGCTGGCGTGGTGGTGGGGTGGCGTGGTGGCAGGGGGGCGGCGAGCAGCGGAGGGGCGGGAGGGGGGGGAGCTGTGGGACTCGGCGCTGTCGTTCGACCGCCTCTTCTGCTGCGTCTGCCGGGTGAGCCGCCTCTCCGTCGCCACTCAGTGGCTTTCTTGCCAACTGCCTGCCTGTTTGGAAGCTGTCTCTTTGATTGTTGAGATAACTCGTGCCTTGGGGCCAGCTTGACCAAGATTCCTCTTCCCATACGTCTCTGTATGCATGTGTGTGTGTGTGTATGTGTGCGTGTGTGTGTGTGTGTGTGTGTCCGTGCGCGCGCGCGTGTGTGGGTGTGAGTGTGTGCGTGAGTGTGTGTGTGTGTGTGTGTGTGTGTGTGCATGTCTGCGTATGTCTGCATGTGTGTGTGTATGCGTGTATGTCCCTCCATGTGTGTGACACCTGTGTGACACCTGTGTGACACCTGTGTGACACCTGTGTGACACCTGTGCACTGGTGCATGCATGCATGCCATCCATCCCCCATCTCCATCTCACCGTACAGTGCTTTGACTGTCAGCGGCACGACAACATCACCAACACCACATTTGAGGTGCCCTCCCCTGCCGCCCTCCCCTTGCTGCCCTCTCCAGCCTGAACGAATTGCCAGTTACGTCTTTCCACCGCCCTCGCCTTTCTGATGGAGCATCCAAAGCATGTCTGGGGTTCTCACAACCGACCCACGCGCCCACCCCCATGGCTGTGCTGTGCTGTGCTGGCTGGCATGGCAGGACCTCACGGCGCCCTTCAGCCCTCGCTCGCCGCCACCCCAACCACCCGCTGTGGCCTGTGGCCCGCACTGCCACGTGCTGGTATGCCATCTGCCACGTGCTGGTATGCCATCTGCCACGTGCTGGTATGCCATCTGCCACGTGCTGGTATGCCATCTGTCACGTGCTGGTATGCCATCCGCCATCTGTCATTGCTACTGTGAATCTCACCCAGTCGTCGGCACCATGCACTGCTTTCCATTCCTCCTTGCTGGCTCACAGCCTCTGCACTGTGCTGCTGCCCTGCATCCACTGCACCGCACCCCATCGTCTGCTATGTGTCGCTGCACCAACCTCCTCGTCCATGCCTCCTCCATGCCCGCCCATGCCTCGCCCATGCCTCGCCCATGCCTCGCCCATGCCTCGCCCATTCATCGCCCATGCCTCGCCCATGCCTCGCCCATGCCTCGCCCATGCCTCGCCCATGCCTCTCATGGGCTGCAGGGAGGCGGTGCTGCCAGCCACGAGGGCAGCTGGAGCGACGACGACAAGTTGATGCTTCAAATCGCATTCCCAATCTTTGACTACAGCAGGCACGTGCACTCCTATCTCATATTACAACTGTATACGTGCCTTCCCCATTTTTAACTACAGCAGCCACGAGCAGGGTTGCCGTTCACAGGAATACAGTGCGCCCCTCGTTGTCACCTGGCTGACTTCTTCCCCTGCGTTATGCACATGCCCACTGCAATCCTGCATCACCTCAGGTCGCTCCCCTCTCTGCTCTCCCCTCTCTTGTTTGCCACTCTCCTCTCTGCTCTCCCCTCTCTGCTCCTCCACTCTCCTCTCTGCTCTCCCCTCTGCTCCTCCACTCTCCTCTCTTCTCTCCCCTCTCTGCTCCTCCACTCTCCTCTCTTCTCTCCCCTCTCTGCTCCTCCACTCTCCTCTCATCTCTCCCCTCTCGGACCCTCCACTCTCCTCTCTGCTCTCCCCTCTCGGCTCCCTCACTCTCCTCTCTGCTCACTCCTCTCTGCTCACTCGTCTCTGCTCACTCCTCTCTGCTCACTCCTCTCTGCTCTCTCCTCTCTGCTCTCTCCTCTCTGCTCTCTCCTCTCTGCTCTCTCCTCTCTGCTCTCTCCTCTCTGATCTCTCCTCTCTGCTCTCGCCTTTCTCCTATCTCCTGTCTCCTTGCTGCTCTCCGGCCCCTATGCATGCCCCGCTCACAGCTGTGTGTTAGCAGCAACGCTGCATAGGGGGCGTCACACCTGCAGCGACATACACGCCTTGCTGCTGCGCCTTCAAGAGGTAAGAGTGCGTGGCAGTGCCAGCATGCTCTCAATGCGTGCAAGCATGCTCTCAATGCGTGCCAGCATGCTCTCAATGCGTGCCAGCATGCTCTCAATGCGTGCTAGCATGCTCTCAATGCGTGCCAGCATGCTCTCAATGCGTGCCAGCATGCTCTCAATGCGTGCCAGCATGCTCTCAATGCGTGCTAGCATGCTCTCAATGCGTGCCAGCATGCTCTCAATGCGTGCCAGCATGCTCTCAATGCGTGCCAGCATGCTCTCAATGCGTGCCAGCATGCTCTCAATGCGTGCCAGCATGCTCTCAATGCGTGCCAGCATGCTCTCAATGCGTGCAAGCATGCCCTCAATGCGTGCCAGCATGCTCTCAATGCGTGCCAGCATGCTCTCAATGCGTGCCAGCATGCTCTCAATGCGTGCCAGCATGCTCTCAATGCGTGCCAGCATGCTCTCAATGCGTGCCAGCATGCTCTCAATGCGTGCCAGCATGCTCTCAATGCGTGCCAGCATGCTCTCAATGCGTGCCAGCATGCTCTCAATGCGTGCAAGCATGCCCTCAATGCGTGCCAGCATGCTCTCAATGCGTGCCAGCATGCTCTCAATGCGTGCCAGCATGCTCTCAATGCGTGCCAGCATGCTCTCAATGCGTGCAAGCATGCTCTCAATGCGTGCCAGCATGCCCTCAATGCGTGCCAGCATGCTCTCAATGCGTGCCAGCATGCTCTCAATGCGTGCCAGCATGCTCTCAATGCGTGCCAGCATGCTCTCAATGCGTGCCAGCATGCTCTCAATGCGTGCCAGCATGCTCTCAATGCGTGCCAGCATGCTCTCAATGCGTGCCAGCATGCTCTCAATGCGTGCAAGCATGCCCTCAATGCGTGCCAGCATGCTCTCAATGCGTGCCAGCATGCTCTCAATGCGTGCCAGCATGCTCTCAATGCGTGCCAGCATGCTCTCAATGCGTGCCAGCATGCTCTCAATGCGTGCCAGCATGCTCTCAATGCGTGCCAGCATGCTCTCAATGCGTGCCAGCATGCTCTCAATGCGTGCCAGCATGCTCTCAATGCGTGCCAGCATGCTCTCAATGCGTGCCAGCATGCTCTCAATGCGTGCCAGCATGCTCTCAATGCGTGCCTCACTCCAGCAGTGGGCACGAGGGGCCTCATTCCGTTTCTCTCACTCAAGGCGCCTCAGTTGTGTTCCCCCATGCCTGCTGTGTCGCAGGCCTCACGTGCAGCTGGCACACGGCCCAGTGTGCCTCGCAGCCCTCTGCGCCACCCTTGCTGCGTGCACCCGCCAGCGCCGGTGGCGCCACCCTCTGCTGCCGTGAAGGCGCTGCTGCACCAGCGGTCGCACATCCCCCCCTGCCAACTCGTGAGTGCAGCCAGAGTGGTGAGTGCAGCCAGCAGAGTGGTGAGTGCAGCCGGCAGAGTGGTGAGTGCAGCCGGCAGAGTGGTGAGTGCAGCCGGCAGAGTGGTGAGTGCAGCCGGCAGAGTGGTGAGTGCAGCCGGCAGAGTGGTGAGTGCAGCCGGCAGAGTGGTGAGTGCAGCCGGCAGAGTGGTGAGTGCAGCCAGCAGAGTGGTGAGTGCAGCCGGCAGAGTGGTGAGTGCAGCCGGCAGAGTGGTGAGTGCAGCCGGCAGAGTGGTGAGTGCAGCCGGCAGAGTGGTGAGTGCAGCCGGCAGAGTGGTGAGTGCAGCCGGCAGAGTGATGAGTGCAACGGTGCTGCTGGGAGGTGTGTGGCGGTGTTTGCAGCAGTGTTTCAACAACACACATGGCTGAATCCCAATGCCCTTTGCACACTTGATGCACCCCATCCTTCCGCCCGCCCATTGTGACCCCCCTGGCCCCTCGTGCCTGGCAGGAGGCATACATTCCATGTGCGTGTGCGGGGGAGTGCGCGCGGGGCAGCTGTGACTGCCGCAAGGGAAAGAACTTTTGCGAGAAGCAGTGCAGGTAGCGGGTTGGTGGGGGAGGCGTGTTGCTGTCCAGTGGTTGCACTCGCACTGGATCCCTGTGGCACACATACTCTCATGCGGTCGGTTGCCTTGCACACGTGCACACGAACACTAACACATGAACACATGAACACATGAACACACGAACACACGAACACACGAACACATGAACACATGAACACATGAACACATGAACACATAAACACACGAACACACGATCACACGAACAGACTAACACACTAACACATGAACACATGAACACATGAACACATGAACACATGAACACATGAACACATGAACACACTAACACAGTAACACAGTAACACAGTAACACATGAACACATGAACACAGGAACACAGGAACACACGAACACATGAACACATGAACACATGAACACATGAACACATGAACACATGAACACACTAACACAGGAACACAGTAACACAGTAACACATGAACACATGAACACAGGAACACACGAACACACGAACACATGAGCACATGAACACATGAACACATGAACACATGAACACATGAACACATGAACACAGTAACACAGTAACACAGTAACACATGAACACATGAACACAGGAACACACACGAACACACGAACACACGAACACACGAACACACGAACACATGAACACATGAACACATGAACACATGAACACATGAACACACTAACACACCAACACATGAACACATGAACACATGAACACATGAACGCATGAACACATGAACACATGAACACATGAACACACTAGCACATGAACACACTAACACACTAACACATGAACACACTAACACACTAACACATGACACATGAACACACTAGCACATGAACACACTAACACACTAACACATGAACACACTAACACACTAACACATGAACACATGAACACATTAACACACCAACACATGAACACACGATCACATGAACACACGAACACATGAACACATGAACACATGAACACACGAACACATAACAAACGAACACACAAACACAGGAACACACGAACACACGAACACATGATCACACTAACACATGAACACATGTACACCAAATAAGCACACGTGTGCAAGTCTCATGCATGCACCTGTGAGTCCCTCACACCCACCCACCCAATCCAATCACCCACCTGCACCCTCAACCACTGCACTGTCCCCGCTCGCCCCATGGGTGCGTGGCAGGTGCGGCAAGGACTGCCCCAACAGGTTCCCCGGGTGCGCGTGCAAGGGCAAGTGCAACACCACCACGTGCATCTGCCGCCGCGCCGGCCGTGAGTGCGACCCCGACACCTGCCGGCACTGCATGGGGTGAGAGAGAGGGGCAGTGCACGGGGTGAGAGAGAGTGGCAGTGCACGGGGTGAGAGAGAGGGGCAGTGCATGGGGTGAGAGAGAGGGGCAGTGCATGGGGTGAGAGAGAGGGGCAGTGCACGGGGTGAGAGAGAGGGGCAGTGCACGGGGTGAGAGAGAGGGGCAGTGCACGGGGTGAGAGAGAGGGGCAATGCACGGGGTGAGAGAGAGGGGCAGTGCACGGGGTGAGAGAGAGGGGCAGTGCACGGGGTGAGAGAGAGGGCCAGTGCACGGGGTGAGAGAGAGGGGCAGTGCACGGGGTGAGAGAGAGGGGCAGTGCACGGGGTGAGAGAGAGGGGCAGTGCACGGGGTGAGAGAGAGGGCCACTGCACGGGGTGGGAGAGAGGGCCACTGCACGGGGTGGGAGAGAGGGCCACTGCATGGGGTGGGAGAGAGGGCCACTGCACGGGGTGGGAGCCCTCACACGTGCCTCTGTATCCCGCCGTGTGGCATGCCTCATCTCAAGCCGAACCCCCTCCCCTGCCCTCCCCTGCCCTCCCCTGCCCTCCCCTGCCCTCCCCTGCCCTCTTCTGCCCTCCCCTGCCCTCCCCTGCCCTCCCATGCCCTCCCCTGCCCTCCCCTGCCCTCCCCTTCCCTCCCCTGCCCTCCCCTGCCCTCCCCTGCCCTCCCCTTCCCTCCCCTGCCCTCCCCTGCCCTCCCCTGCCCTCCCCTGCCCTCCCCTGCCCTCCCCTGCCCTCCCCTGCCCTCCCCTGCCCTCCCCTGCCCTCCCCTGCCCTCCCCTGCCCTCCCCTGCCCTCCCCTGCCCTCCCCTGCCCTCCCCTGCCCTCCCCTGCCCTCCCCTGCCCTCCTCTGCCCTCCTCTGCCCCCCTGTGCCCCCCGCTGCCCCCTGCTGCCCTCCTCTGCCTGCGTGTGCCCGCATGCGCACGGCAGCACGGAGCCACAGTCGTGCTGCAACATGCAGCTCTCCCGCTGCCACTCCGTGCAGGTGCCGTGCCATGGGATGATTAGCGAGGGAGGGAGGGAGGGAGGGAGGGAGGGAGGGAGGGAGGGAGGGAGGGAGGGAGGGAGGGAGGGAGGGAGGGAGGGAGGGAGGGAAGGGTGGATAGTACAGATCAGAGAATAAGGAAGTAGAGAATGGGAGAGACGGGATGACCATCCTTCCACCTGCATGTCCCTGTTTCTGTTCTTTGCTATCTGCTACTCCCTCTGCCTTATGTTTTCGGTTGTTTTCCTTGCTCTTACCTATCTGCCATTCTGCCTGCCCTCCACCTGGTGTCCTGCCCTCCACCTGGTGTCCTGCCCTCCACCTGGTGTCCTGCCCTCCACCTGGTGTCCTGCCCTCCACCTGGTGTCCTGCCCTCCACCTGGTGTCCTGCCCTCCACCTGGTGTCCTGCCCTCCACCTGGTGTCCTGCCCTCCACCTGGTGTCCTGCGCTCCACCTGGTGTCCTGCCCTCCACCTGGTGTCCTGCCCTCCACCTGGTGTCCTGCCCTCCACCTGGTGTCCTGCCCTCCACTTGGTGTCCTGCACCTGTTGTGCCAGCAGGTCGAGGTGAAGTGCTCGCCTCTGGACGGCTGGGGAGCTTTCCTGCTGGTGCGTGCCTGCTGTGCTTGTTGTGCCTGTTGTGCTGTCATTTCACATGCACCGTGTCGTATTCATATGCTGAGGAGAGCGGACGGCCTTGGTGAGAGATAAACTGCCAGGCAACAAATCCTCTTGCTCGCTCACTGTGGCCTCCCTGCCTTCTGTGCCTCATGCTCAATCCTCATGCTGTGTGTGGGGGCACGCTGGGGAGGGCAGCACGATGCGGGGCGGGGAGAGCTGGTGGGGGAGTACACGGGGGAGGTGCTCACAGAGGAGCAGTCCACACGCCACGTCTTCGAGTTCGACCTCGCCAACCAGGTGCCATGCCCTCCATGCGCTGCCCTGCATGCGCTGCCCTGCATGTGCTGCAGTGCATGTGCTGCAGTGCATGTGCTGCAGTGCATGCGCTGCATTGCATCCCCTGCATGCCCTGCATGCCCGCATGTGCTGCATGTGCTGCATGTGCTGCATGTGCTGCATGTGCTGCATGCCCTGCATGTGCTGTGCTGCCTTGCATGTTCTGCATGCTGTCTGATGCTTGCGGTGTAAATAATATAGCTGTTCTTGCACCGAGACAATGTATAAATCGGCTTTCATAAAGTTGTGTTCATTCATGTTGGGTGCGGCACATGGCACATGGCGCATGGCGCACGCCGCATGGCGCATGGCGCATGGCGCAAGGCACATGGCGCATGGCGCATGGTGCATGGCACATGGCGCATGGCACATGGCGCATGGTGCATGGCGCATGGCACATGCCGCATGGTGCATGGCGCATGGTGCATGGTGCATGGCGCATGGTGCATGGCGCATGGTGCATGGTGCATGGCGCATGGTGCATGGAGCATGGCGCATGGTGCATGGTGCATGGCGCATGGTGCATGGTGCACGCCGCATGGTGCATGGCTCATGGCTCATGGTGCATGGCGCATGGTGCATGGCGCATGGTGCATGGCATGGCAGGAGCTACTGGATGCGGAGTGGAAGGGGAGTGCCCTCAAGTTTGCCAACCATTCAGAGACCAACCCCAACTGTGAATGCAAGGTGGGTGGGGCTTGGGTGGGCGGCACCATGGCTGGGCGGCATCATGGCTGGGCGGCATCATGGCTGGGCGGCATCATGGCTGGGCGGCATCATGGCTGGGCGGCATCACGGGTGGGCGGCATCATGGCTGGGCGGCACCATGGCTGGGCTTCAGCACAAGGTCGTGCTTTGATTTGGATGTTTTTCCGCTAGCAATGCCCCTCCCATCCCCTTACCCCTCCCATCCCCTTACCCCTCCCATCCCCTTACCCCTCCCATCCCCTTACCCCTCCGATCCCCTTACCCCTCCCATCCCCTTACTCCTCCCATCCCCTTATCCCTCCCGTCCCCTTACCCCTCTCGTCCCTTTACCCCTCCCGTCCCTTTACCCCTCCCGTTCCTTTACCCCTCCCACGCACGCGCCATGGCAGGTGGTGAT
>CANJKZ010000971.1:295000-307500 GCA_947471745.1 Closterium sp. Naga37s-1
GCTCTGCCCGATGGTATGCCTGCATGTGCTGCATTTCTCTGCCCGATGGTATCTGTTGCAATATTTGTATTGTTATGGTGGGCCACCAATGGGTCTGTACCGTAATTGGCTAACTCAAATCTATTGTTTCTGTGTTACATTGTCGCCCCATTCTGAGCAGCAAGAACGAGATGTGTATGGGGCTGAGAAATAAATGGTGAGCAAGGGTTACTCTCCACTGCAAGCTGGCTCATGTTATGCACACACACACACACACACACACACACACACACACACACGCACGCACGCACGCACGCACGCACGCACGCACGCACGCACGCACGCACGCACGGTCGCAGCCCCCCCTCCCGTCCCCTTCCCCACTCCCCCCACACACACAAACGTCGCCCTCCATCTCTCTCCACCCATGCGGCAGCCTGCCGCCTCCAGAGGGCGGGTCACCAGCGGAGGCCATTGCCGAGGCCTACAGGAGGAAGCGCGCAGCTGCCCATGTGTCAGGTGGCGTATCCGGCCGCCCTGCAGGTGGCCGTTTACGTGTGCTGCCTAACTATAGTAGTGATGGTTACTAGACTATCATCCTAGCCTTGCTTTGCTTTGTATCCTTGTTAATAGTTCCTCTGGTGCTACAAACGAAATACCAGAGCGTTTTGATTACCATATGCACCTGTGTAGTGGACCCGAGGGACAAGAAAAATACCGCAATGTTTAGATGAGTGCCTACGGGACTGGTATAGGGAGGCATTTGAGGAAGATTGGGATGGTCGGTAGCGTATGCTTGTACCGTATAGTGCCGCCTATAGGACCCGCCGGTAAGAGTCCCCCCTTGTTGTGGCAGGTTTTGTGAGGATCCCCCCTTTGCCCCTAATCATTATAAGCCCCCCCTTTTCTGTATAAAGTATTTATTCCTGTTGCGCATCAGCTTTTACTGACACAAATTCGATATTTGACACGCTTTTTGTGTCACACTCGAATTCTGACAATTTATTTGTGTCAGACTCGAATTCTGACACAGACCTGGCGCGCCGCTCGCGCGAAATTTGCACACGAGGGGTGTTTCCGTTACGAATATAAGACCCCCCCCCCCCTCGCCCCAAATTGAGCTTTACACCTTAAATAACAGACTGATAATTGCTGAATAAGTGTACCCCGGGTCTTAAAAAATTACTGCCGCCCTAATGTCCACCCTAGCGATTTTTTGTGCATTTGTAGAGAGTCCCTCAGGTCCTATAGGCGGCATTATATGGTACCAGACTAGAACTACGTGAAGATAGTGGATTGGTTGGGGGAAACGCAGAGGACGAGCTGTTGGTTGAAATCACAGTCGAAAAGAGCACATTGCATGAAAGGGGGTGGGGAGAGAGAAGGTGAGTCAGAATAAGAACGGAGAGGTTGAGGGGAGAGTCTTGTGCACTTGATGGCTTGGGGGAAGGCTGAGGCAGAGCTGCTGGTTGAAATCACATTTGAACTGAGTGCCTTGCCTACAAGGGGTATGGGGAATCATAGCGGAGCCAGGGAAATGAGGAAAACGAAAGGGTAGAAAAAGGAGGAAGGCAGAGCTGAGGGCAAGCTGTTGGTTGAAATCAGTCGTACAGAGTGCCCTACCTGCAAGGGAATACTTGATAGGTGGGTAAGAGGGAAGAAAGAAGAGGGGAGAATCGGTTGCAGAGGATGGTTTGAGGAGAAGGCCAAGGCGAAGGTTTAGAGGTGAATGCAGAGAGTGCCTTGCATGCGATGGGTGGTAGAGAAAAGGAAATAAGACGATAGGATCAAGAGGAGTTTGATACAGTCGACACACATCACCAAGGGCGTGGTGATGGCTGAACTTTCAATAGAAGAGAGTGGCTTTCGTGCAAGGGGATAGGAAGGAAGAGGAGTGATGAGAAGAGATGAAGCAGAGGTGAACGAAGAGCTGGATGCAGCGATAACTTGGGTGGGAGAGGAAGGGAGAGGAGAGATGAGATGGAGCGGAGGGGAAGGCTGAGGGCGAGGTTCGATAGAGCGCCCTATCCTGATGGATATCGACAGCAGGGTTTACGGGGACAAAGGGTGAGAAAGTGTCAGAGGACGGGAGTGGGAGTTTGACGCATTACACCTTGCTTGGCAAGGTGACGATCCTGCCAAGGGTGCGATGAAGTCTAGGAGTTGGTGATACATGTTTGGTAACTAGGGAACGTGGAAAAACACTAGGGTTTAGGGTGTATAACATCAACCTATGCCTATCAGGTTGCGGTTCCTGCCGCATAGGGTGATGAGTGGGTACAAGGAAGCCGGAGGATGTGCATGCAGGCGACATAAGTTTGCTGGACAGTATGCGAGGACGGTGCACTAGCTGACAATCCTTCCACGGTTAATGGCTGACAAGGTAACAATGGATTGGCCTTTGTCAACACCTTCGCTCGTGCCTTGTCGACAGCACTCATCAGCAGCATGGTATTAGGGCCAATCACCAGTGCGGACCCCCCGAGATGACTACCACGTGCTCCACAACACAGGCAGAGTTGTGCAAACAATGTGTTAATCTCAGCCCGAAGCGGCAGAAGCTCATCGTAGATAGCAGACTGTACATGCTCCACCCTTGCACCTAGAGTTTGCATGACAGGGGGGCCTGGTGGGAAGAATCCCCCATCTGGCCAAGGAAATCAAAGTCATCCACGGCAGTACCGTGCCCCCTCGCACTTTCATGCTGGCGGGAAAAGGGCAAGTAAAGGAAAGGGATTGGCCAATGAACCTGGCTGATGCCCAAGGGAAGGTCGGGCCAGGGGGGAGACCGGCCTGCCCTGGACAGGCGACGCGTGGAGAGGTCGATAGAGGAATGAGGGTGAGGGGAGAGGGGAGTTGAAGATGACATTTTGTGGAGGGGATTCGGAACCCTTTCCTTGTGGGGTGCCAGCTGATGTAGGAGCGATGTTGGATGGGGCGCTGAAAGGCGTGAACAATCGTGGATGGCAGTGTAACACTTGATCCGTCGGCCCCTTTCATTATCTGCATCCCTTGGACGTCCACTTCAATGTGCACAGCCTTTATCGCTCCATCATCATGCCCATCTCCTTTGCCATGGTTGGCATTGTATTCATCGTGGTCTTCCTCCAGATCCCCTTTCTCCCCCCTCCTTACATTTCAGCGTTCGCTGCACGAGAACGGTAGCTGACACATTGATGACCTTCGGCTGGAGGGCCAATGCGGCTACGATGCTTCCGCGTCGAAATCTTGTACAGCGACGTTCTCCACGCAAGGAACGTTGACATGAGATTCCCCCTTTTCAGTGCCCTCTCAATATGCCGATGGTTCCCCAAGACTTGCGACCCCTTTGCCCTGGCTCATTAGTGGTGCCAAAAGTTCCTTTGTTTTCGCTGTCTGTCGGTCCGTGCTCGCTTCCACCCGTGACCTTCGTACCAGCCATTTTTGCAGTAGAATCCATCCTAGTCGGCGATGGTCAGTGCTTCTTGGAATCCACCTTCTTCCCGGACTTGTCCTTACTGCTAGCACTTGCTTTACCAGCAGTTTTGTTTGTTTGTTTGTTTGCTTGCTTGTTTGTTTGTTTGTTTGTTTGTTTGTTGTATTTTTTTTTTCCGTTGTTGACTGCCACGGACTCCGGCTGCCTTACTAGCTTTAGATATGCCGTCATCGTATTGTTTGTGTCACTGGGAGTTATTGTTGGCCCCGTCCTCGCTTGGGCGGAGCCGACTTCGTAGTCGGGTGTGCGGGGAGCGCAACCGATCAGCTGCAGTAGACGACGCTGATTTAGGTGCGCAGGTCGACGAGATGGTCGACCTGTTTGAGGCCACTGCCACACCGCCGACGATGGGGAGCCGGCGGTCAAACAGACCTGGTGGTCGACGAGGGAGGCGCTGACGTCGATTTTGACAGGGGAGCTAGGGGCCCCCGAGTTCGGGTGGTCGACCTGGCGTCGAATTGGTGACGCCGACCTGGGGAGTGGCCGACTTGGTGAAGTTGGCTGGTGGTCGTCGACTTGGGCAGTCAACGAGCACATACAACTTTTGGTTGACTTTCCCGGAGGAAGTTGACGCCGACCTGGTGGTTTCCAGGTCGACCAAGTTACCCGGGCGACGAAGTTCTGCGGAGGTGCGCGACAGTCGCCCATGTGGTTCTGGCGAAGCTGACTCGGAGTTGGTATCCCGAGGTCGACGTGGCTGATCAGGTGCAGATGACAGCACGTGGAGGACATGGAGCTCTGCACCGTGCGGGTGACAAGGCACAGCACGCCAATCATCTACGAGCACCTGCGAAGCGGGTGCGTTGCTGTCCTGCGGGTGCAACGCTGTGCAACCGCCTTGCTGCAGCGTTGGCACGCCGTCGACTTGCAGCGTTGGCAGACCGTGACTTAGCCCTGCTGGATCGCGGTCGACCTTGTCGTGCTGGAACGCAATCGACCGTGCTGCGCTGGCAATCGACTAACTTGCATGCTAGCCAACTTTGTTGTTATCAAACTGAACCTTTGTTGTCAACTTGGCAGCCTACTGTCGGTCCCAAGGTGCAAGTTGACATGTCGGGGAGACGCTCCCCTTGGCGATCGTCGAGGCGGGCATCCGCGCACTGTGGGCAACGGAGCACCCTTCTCGACGAGCCTCTCCTCGACCGGTGAACAATGAAGGCGGCGTCGACGCGGGCGTCCACGCCGGTGACCAAGTCGGCAGCAGTGCAGGAGGCACGTCGAGGCGGAGAGGAGTGATTCACGCCGACGAAGCGGGGGCAGGAAGCCGGCGACGGACGCCGACAGGTATTTGTGGTAATGGGATAATGTACACTAGCCTAGTTTTCTACCCTTCAGTATGGTGGCCGCATGTATTGGGAAGTTTTTATTCAAAAAGTAAGTTATCACTATTCACTGTATATATATTGCCCCTTAAGAAGAGGCTACGACACTGTTTGCGTGCACTCCGCGATTGTGTTGTACCTCATATAGCAACGCTCTCAGTAATAACCGCCTTTATAAGGTCCAAGCCCTCTTTACATTGCCCTCTCGTCTCTCATTCACGATTGAAAATCCAAACATTTGAATCGTGTGGCACGTTCTTCTCACGATAGTTGCTATACTGCTTTCTTGACTACAATACATAATGGTGCGCCCGTGACATTTTCGCTTCAACGAGGGCGACACGTCCTTAGGGAAGGCCATTGTGAAACTGCATGTTCACATCGTCATGCTGTATGTTACAAACACGAGACATCATGGCCACACGTTTGCCTCTTTAGCCATTCTAATACAGTCACAGCAAGCTCGAGTGCCAGGCATGTTCTGCTTATGGTTGTGATGTATCGACCACGCTTCAGCAATAGCCCTACTAGCCCATTGATCGTGTTGTTTATGAAGCATTAACTTCAAATGGTTTCGTGAGGGCTGTACATATACTCAGATAGTTATGAATGTCTGTAATAGATGGGTTCATTGCATGGAGTTGTGTGCGAGTTTTGTAACCGATGGTTCCCAAATGCGCAAGCCTATGGCGGCTGTTATAGTCACAATAGGCTTGAATGTGCCTAAAACGAAAGATAGAGAGCACAGACGGATTTCTGCACAGCGGCTTCAAACGTTGATAGCGTTCTGCTCACAGCTGCAAATGACTTGATTCAAATTGGATCTGGAGCGTCTTTACGTCGTCTACAATTATCAATTTAGATTGCACGATTTGATAAAGAATTGACGACACAGCGTCGGTTTGAACGAACGGTACTATGGCAGCCACTATAGTCTTAGAACACAAGATAGGAAGAGTTACGAGTTGGGAATGACTCCCAGCTCCTACAAACCCCAAGAGCCGAGGTACAGTGATGTGGAACAGTGCCACACTGTCCCCAACCACGAAGGGTCTCGAAACTACCCTTCACTAGGGCCTACACCAAGTGAAATGTTACACTACACAAAGTAATGTAACTATCTTCAATATCTTGAGGTGTACCCTTTTGGCAAGCTTCGAAATCACTTGAGGCTTGACACCAAGGCTCGGGCTCTTCATCACAAACTCATCCTTGAGTTCTTGATGGGTCTGCTGCACACACCTGCGACACGCCGAACGTTCGACACAGGACAAAATAGAAACCGCGCACGACAAAATAGAAACCGCGCGCGAGACACAAACGACCGCGCAACACGCGTCTAGCGATAACTCGCTATTGACTCGACACACACACTCGACATCATGACTCAACATTCACACACAATTATAAGCATGAAATATATATTATCCCATGCCCTCATACCATTCCATACACACACACATTCACGCACACGGACAACAAGCCGAGTGCAAACCGTAGGGTTGCACCAACAAACTCCCCCTCGGATTGTTGGCCTTAGGATATGTTGCTCTCTCAGTTCAGAGCCATCCCAGCCAGCTTGCAACACTTCCAATGCTGCTGCTCCACCAGCCTCTTGGTCATCATGTCAGCCGGCTGCCCCGTGGTCTTCACGTAGCGCAACTCAACTTCACCCGCGGTTACCATGCTCCTCGTCCAATGCCACTTCACTCTCATGTGCTTCGTGAGTCCATGCAACACAGGGTTCTTAGCAAGAGCAATGGCACCCTGGCTGTCACAGTACAGTGGGGTAGGTCCTTGCTGCTCCTCCCCCAATTCAGCCAACAAACGCCGCTGCCACACAATCTCCCGTACGGCACGGAAGAGTGCCATGTACTCGGACTCCACCGAGCTCAAAGCTTGGTCAACCTGCTTCTTGCTCTCCCAAGCAGTTGGGCCTCCACCAACACAGCATATGAAGCCTCCCACACTTGTCATGTCCTCTGGTTCTGATGCATATGAAGCATCCGAGTAGGCGGTGAGGAACAAACGCCCGGGTTCAACACCATCCGCGCCCTTTTGGCGCCTTTGTGCCGCCGCCGAGTATTGCAGCCCAACGGTCGGTGTTTGGCCAAGATACTTGGCCACCCTCATTCCAGCTGCTACCTGCTCCTCATTAGGGCATTGCACAACCCTAGCCAGCTGCCCGGTAGCAAACGCGACGTCCGGTCGGGTGTTTACCGCCGCATACATGAGGCGGCCCACCAACGAGTGAAATCGGCGCCTCTCCACTTCACCAACGCTCTCCTCCTCTGGTCCCTTCACACACTTGAACCCAGAGGGAAAGGGTGTAGCCACATGGCCTTCACTCTGCCCAAAGTTGGCAGCCAATGCCTCCAGGTACTTTCGTTGATGCACCCGCATGCACCGCTTCTCCACATCTCGTTCGATGTGGAGCCCAAGGTAGAAGCTCACGTCACCAAGGGCCTTGCACTTGAACTTGTCTTGAAGCTTCAGCATCACCTCCTTCACAAGGTCAGAAGAGGGTGAGAAAATGAGGATGTCATCCACATAAACCACCATGAAACTCCTCTGCTCCCCCTCGCCAAGCATGAACAAGGAGTGATCGGCCGTTGAGGGAGTGAAGCCGATCCCCTCCAAAACTTCGCGCAGCTTCATGTACCATTGCCTAGGGGCCTGCTTCAGCCCATAGAGGGCCTTCTTCAGCTTCCACACTCTGCCACTACCATCATCAAACCCCTCTGGCTGCGCCATAAAAATCTCCTCCTCAAGGATGCCGTTAAGGAATGCCGTTACGATGTCCATTTGCTTTACTACCCATCCTTTGATGGCGGCTCCCGCGAATAGGGTTCGCAGCGTCGTCGGCTTCACCACAGGGGCAAACAGCTCCTTGAAGTCCACCTTCTCCTTCTGCTGGTACCCCTTGGCTACAAGCCTAGACTTGTAGCGCTCGATCTTGCCGTCGGCATCCGACTTGATTTTGAAGAGCCACTTGGACGTTATCGCCGTACGCCCCTCCGGTAGCTCCACCAATTCAAACGTGTCATTCTCCTCAATGCTCTTCAGCTCACTCTCCATGGCCTTCTTCCACTCCTCAGCATCACTACTCTCCAAAGCCTCCTTGAGAGTTGCTGGTTCTCCCGGCATCTCCACCGGAGAGAAGAACGCGAAGGCACACTCCTCGTAATCACTCTCCTCGTCGTCTCCGACCATCATTGCCGCTCCGGCCAGGGCTGTCTTGCCCTGCTTTCCCGGCGCATCATAGGTCAGCCTATTAGGGGGTTGAACTCTCCTCTTCCCCCTTCCTTCCTCCTCAGCTGCAGGGACTTGAAGGCCTTGGCGTTGCTGCGGTGTGGCTCGAATCCGTGGAGCACTCGTAGTACGGGAAGGGAGTGACGGTGCACGCTCGCTCACTTGCTGCACCTCCTCCTCTTCTTCCTCTGCATCATTGGCCTCCTCTCCCCCATTCACAAGGGAGGATTGCCTTGTGGTTGTGCTGCCGCTGCTCAGCTCCAAAGGCAGCTCCACATGCTCCAAACCGGAACTCTTCACCTCCCCAAACCGCACGCCTATCTTCGCCTCATTCTCCGCCTTCCAATCCTTGTACATGAAGTTCTCCATGAACTTGCAGTCCCTGCTCACCAAGAACTTCTTGGTGAATGGGTCCCAAAGAAGCCATCCCTTGCTGTTTTGAGCCATGCCCAAGTGCACGGCTCACACCGCCTTGGCACCAAGCTTGTTGTGCCGAAGATGCTTAGGCACGAGCGCCATGCACATGCACCCGAACACCCGAAGCATATCCACCTTTGGCTTCCTTCCTAGCCACTCCACATAGGGCACCCATTTGTCTGCTCCCACATGAGTCAAGGCTCTGTTCTTGGCCACACACGCGCTCCGCACCGCATCAGGCCAGAAATAGTCGGGTAGCCCGGCTTCAATGAGCAACCCGCGTGCCGCCTCCGTGATTGTGCGGTTCGCTCGCTCGGCGATGCCGTTCATTGCAGGAGAGTATGGCATGGTGAGGGAGTGCCGAATACCATTCTTCTTCAGCCACAACCCAAACTCCTTGCTCAGGAACTCCCCCCCTCGATCGGTGCGGATTGACTTGACTAGACGGTCTTGTTGCCGCTCCACCATCGGGAACCAATCCGTCTTCAACGTTTCAGCCACGTTGCTCTTCTTGGCCAGCACGTACACCCAAGTCATGCGGGTGTAGACGTCGACAATGGTGAGAAAATACTCAGCTCCAGCAGCTCCAAGCTTCAGGGGGCCCACCACGTCCATCACCACCTCATCAAGCGGTGCCTTTGCCGTTGCCTCCGAACTAGGGAACGGAAACCGGGTGAACTTGGCTTGAATGCACGTCGGGCAGCCAAGCACCTCATCGGGCTCCCCCTTCACACGTATGCCAGCAACCATCTCATTCTTCACTAGCTGCTGCAAGATGGGCAGGGCCACATGCCCCATGCGCCGATGCAAGGTGAGCCAATCACACTCCCCCGTAGCCGAAGTTGGATTGGAGAATGCCGCGCTCGCAATAGCGCCCCACATACTCTCTCCGTAGTCCTCCTCCGCTGCTGCCTCTGGGTTCTCCTCACCCTTTTGCTGCTCCTTGGTTGCTGCACCACTCTCCTTAGGTTCACTGAACTTGCTGGTCCCTCCAGGTTTGCTCTTCTTGAGCTCATTCTCCTTAGCGCGACCGTTCGCGCCATCGTCGCTACCGGCCGCTCCATCCTTGGTGCTGATGCTTGCTGCCACTTGCCTCTCCTTAGGCATAGGGACCACTGGGATCTGCCACATCTCGTTGTAGACATCCCTGTCCTCATGAAGGTCCCAAAGAATTCGATCGCCAAGCCTTGCGGTGTAGGTCTTGGCTCCCTTCGAGTTCGTGTCCATGCCGGCCTTTGCCAACCGCCGCACGGAAATCAGGTTTGCAGCAAGGCTGGGCACCCAAAGCACGTTCTTGAGGCCCACCATCTTCCCATCAGCACCCTTGAACATGGCCTTGCCCATGCCTTTCACCTCTGCTCGCTGCCCCAAAGCCGATGTGACATGCTTCACCGGTGACGGCTCGAGTTCGGTGAGCAAGTCCGGGCGAGGTGTCATGCTATAGGTAGCGCCACTATCAATCACCAAATAGTCCAGGGGGTGTAGGGTCACCTTCCCCACAGCTGCTGGCTCCTCAAAGCCTTCATCCTTCTCTGGACCAGCCGGTACTTGCGTCGACACGAAGTAGAATAGACCCGGGTATCGATCGTCGCTCGGGTCCTTGTCGTTGTCTCCGCTCTTCATATTTGCAGCTCCGCCACCGCGACCGCCACGGCCTCCACGGCCTCGTCCTCTCCCTCCTCCTGCTCCTCTACCCTCTTGGCCTTGATCAGGGGTCCAACCATCAGGGAGTTTGTAGCAGTCGCGCCACATGTGTCCGCTCTTGTGGCAATAGTGACACTCGCCGTCGAATCGGCCGCGACCGCGTCCGTAGCTCTTGTCGTCGCTGCCGTAACTGCCACTCCTGCGGCCTCCGCCGAAGTTGCTGCCACCAAACCTTCCTCCCCCTCGTCCTCTGCCTCTTCCTCGACCATATCCACGGCCGATGCTCGCTGCCCCAGCGCCATCCGCACTCGCCAACTCACGGCGGCGGAAATCCTCTTGAAGGATAGCTCGCTTCACGTCTTCAAGCGAGAGGCGGGGCAAGTCGCGATTAAGGTTGATGATGAGCGAGGACCATGACTCTGGGAGTAAGGCCAGCAACTTGGTCTTCTTTTGGAGCTCACTGTAGTTCAAATCAGCTCCCTCAAGCCGCGTCAACAAGTCGAAGAATTTCTGCACCCCTTCTTCAACCGCTTCGTCTTCTTCAATTCGTAGTGCCGCCATTTGCCGTTCCAACACCACCGCTACCGCCGCTGTTGCAGGAGCATGTACACCCTTGAGAGCAGCCCATGCCTTTGGTCCTTTCTCTGGTTCACGCTGGAATGGCTTGATGTGACGGATCTGACTGCTCCCCAACGCTTGCCCAAGTAAGAGATAGCCTTGTGCGCTCTTCCGCACCCACGGGCTCTTCTCCGGGTCGTTCTCGGGGCGCTTCTCCGTTCCTTCCATCACCTCCAGCAGGTCATAGTGGTCAAAGATGTTCTCCATCTTGAAGGACCATTCAGCAAAGTTGTCACCGTTGAACTTGTCAAGCCCAAACACCCTAGGCTCATCCCTAGGTGGGCCAAGACTTGGTTGCATGGGCGCCATGGCTGAATCACGGGGTTGGCCTTGAGCTTGAGCTTCTCCACTGCCACCAGCACCTCTGCCACCCCTTTCCTCAGGTCCAGACATTGTCGAAACTGCTCCAAGGGGCTCTGATACCACTTGTTATAGTCACAATAGGCTTGAATGTGCCTAAAACGAAAGATAGAGAGCACAGACGGATTTCTGCACAGCGGATTCAAACGTTGATAGCGTTCTGCTCACAGCTGCAAATGACTTGATTCAAATTGGATCTGGAGCGTCTTCACGTCGTCTACAATTAGCAATTTAGATTGCACGATTTGATAAAGAATTGACGACACAGCGTCGGTTTGAACGAACGGTACTATGGCAGCCACTATAGTCTTAGAACACAAGCCTAGTTTTCTACCCTTCAGTATGGTGGCCGCATGTATTGGGAAGTTTTTATTCAAAAAGTAAGTTATCACTATTCACTGTATATATATTGCCCCTTAAGAAGAGGCTACGACACTGTTTGCGTGCACTCCGCGATTGTGTTGTACCTCATATAGCAACGCTCTCAGTAATAACCGCCTTTATAAGGTCCAAGCCCTCTTTACATTGCCCTCTCGTCTCTCATTCACGATTGAAAATCCAAACATTTGAATCGTGTGGCACGTTCTTCTCACGATAGTTGCTATACTGCTTTCTTGACTACAATACATAATGGTGCGCCCGTGACATTTTCGCTTCAACGAGGGCGACACGTCCTTAGGGAAGGCCATTGTGAAACTGCATGTTCACATCGTCATGCTGTATGTTACCCCACCCGGACCACCCGGATGATCCGGTTCCCCGTCCGGATGGTCCGGTTGATCCGGTTCCCCGACCCGGTATCGGACCCGGTTCCCCACCCGGATGGTCCGGTTCCCCACCCTAGACCCGGTTGATCCGGTTCCCGACCCGGATGATCCGGTTCCGCGTCCGGATCACTACCCGTTTGGTCCGGTTTCCCACCCGGTACCGCACCCGGTTGGTCCGGTTGGTCCGCTTCCCCACCCGGACCACCCGGATGATCCGGTTCCCCGTCCGGATGGTTGACCCGGCTCCCGACCCGGAACCGCACCGGGTTCCCCACCCGGTTGGTCCGATTTCCCATCCGGTCGATTCGGCTCCCCACCCGCACGGTCCGATTGGTCCGGTTCCCCTTGATCCGGTTCCCGACCCGGTTCCCCACCCGGATGGTCCGGTTGGTCCGGTTCCCCACCCGGATGACCCGGTCGATCCGGATCCCCACCCGGATGACCCGGATGGTCCGGTTCCCCGCCCGGTACCCTACCCGGCTGGTCCGTTTCCCCACCCGGTTCCCCATCGGGCTTGCCCGGCTGATCCGGTTCCCCACCCGGATCACCCGGTCGATCCAATTCCCCATACGGATGACCCGGATGATCCGGCTTCCCGTCCGGTTCCCTGTCCGGTTGGTCCGGTTCCCCACCCGGTACCCCATCCGGATGGTCCGGTTGATCCGG
>CANJKZ010000971.1:325000-347500 GCA_947471745.1 Closterium sp. Naga37s-1
CCCGCGGCGAGACGGCAACGCCAACCGCACGAGGCGGCTGTGTCCCGTCCCTCCCTCCAGGCCGAGGTCCCCGCTCGGCCCCGTTAAAAACGAGGCTTCGCTGTCCCTCAATCGCCCTGGTTTGCCTCCGGCCCGTGAGGCACACCATCTTCCCCGTCTCTCCTAGGTAGACTCCGGTTGCCCCCGTAAACGAGGGTTCCCGTCGACCTCCTCGGAGGGTCTGGGGTAGCAGCGCTTGCCAACCTGCAACGGTTTCCCGTTGCCCTTTCTTCCACGGGCCCTCCCGGCCCCCCCTCCCCAACACATTTGGGGCTCTGCATTTAATTTTAGCCAGAGCCCCCGCCTCCCAGATGGCCCTCCGCACCACAAGTACGTCCCGCCCCCTACCTCTGGGGGTCAAAGTGCACGCCAACCCTCCGAAGAGTGTCGACGCACACAAAACATTCGGGCGTCCCGGTCCACGTCTCACGTGTCCCCATGTGGTGAATCATGGAGGCCTCGAAGGCTCGACGGATTGCATGGGCAATCCGTCGGACCTTTGTGGAGAGGGTCCTTTACCTCCTCTTCCACGTATTATTACTACAGAAAGTAACTCGATCACCGTGGCTTACCTGCCCTTAAAGGCTTGGGGTGCATAAAAGGGCAAGTGTGACACCCCAAAAAAAAAACTACGCCCTTCTCCTAGTTCAATCACATGGATTACGTTGGCTTACCAACATTTGCGGCCAAGACAAAAATAAAGCCCGAACGAGTGACGTCATAATGCTACCCTACCGCGTTCGTGGACCATTCACTTGGATCACGTTGGGTTACCTTGATAAAGGGCCTAAAACTAAACCTTACCGGGGCTCCTAGGGAGACAAAACTATTGAAATAGCCATTCCTGGATTATTCCTAGGCCAATCACTCGGATAACGTTGGGTTACCATCATTTGGGGGGATTGAAAAGACCCCCGCCGAGGGGAATCCGCCCAGCCCGGACCCCAACCCGGACCCCAACCCGGACCCCAACCCGGACCCCAACCCTGGTGGAACCGGATCCACCCGGGTCGGGTGGGGGTTCGGACCATCCCGGGTGGGAACCGGATCCACCCTGGGGTCCTGACCATCCCGGGTGGGAACCGGATCCACCCAGGGGTCCGGACCATCCTGGGTGGGAACCGGATCCACCCAGGCCGGGTGGTGGGGGTCCGGATCATCCCGGGTGGGAACCGGATCCACCCAGGCCGGGTGGGGGTCCGGACAATCCCGGTTGGGAACCGAATCCATCCTGAACGGGTGGGAACCGGATGGATCCAGGCCGGGCCGGGGTCCGGACCAGCCCAGGTGGGGACCGGATGGACCCATCCTGGGTAGGAACCGAACCCACCAGAGCCAAAGTCCTAGAGAGGGACAAAGAAGAGCTGACACTACCTTATTCCTAGGCCAATCACTCGGATCACGTTGGGTTACCCTCATTTTAGACATAAATAAATACCCCACCGAGGGGAGTCCACACAGGCCGGATGGGGTCCGGATTCCACCCTGGGTGGGAACCGGATCCACCCAGGCCGGGTGGGAGTCCGGACCATACCGGGTGGGAACCGGATCCACCCAGGCCAGGTGGGGGTCCGGACCATCCCGGGTGGGAACCGGATCCACCCGGACCGGGTTGGGGTCCGGATCCACCCAGGCCGGGTGGGGGTCCGGACCATTTCGGGTGGGATCCGGATCCACCCAGGATAGGGGTGGGGGTCCGGACCCTAAACCCGGGTGGGGACCGGATGGACCAAGCCCGGGTGGGAACCGGACCCACCAGAGCCCGGGTCCTAGGGAGGGACAAGATACCCCTTCCTCATTCCAGGGCCAATCACTTGGATCATGTTGGGTTACCATCATTTGTGAAACGATATTGCACGGTCAGGGCCTTAGAGAAGAATGAAGAAAGAATCTCCCTAACCTATTCCAGGGCCAATCACTCGGATAACGTTGGGTTACTATCATTTGGGGCGATTGAAAATGCCCCACCAGGGCCCAAGGGTGAGAAGATAACAACTCCCTACCCTATTCCAGGGCCAATCACTCGGATAACGTTGGGTTACTATCATTTGGGGCGATTGAAAATGCCCCACCAGGGCCCAAGGGTGAGAAGATAACAACTCCCTACCCTATTCCAGGGCCAATCACTCGGATAACGTTGGGTTACTATCATTTGGGGCGATTGAAAATGCCCCACCAGGGCCCAAGGGTGAGAAGATAACAACTCCCTACCCTATTCCAGGGCCAATCACTCGGATAACGTTGGGTTACCATCATTTGGGGCGTTCGAAAATGCCTCACCAGGGCCCAAGGGAGAGAAGATAACAACTCCCTACCCTATTCTAGGGCCAATCACTCGGATAACGTTGGGTTACCATCATTTGGGGCGTTTGAAAATGCCCCACCAGGGCCCAAGGGTGAGAAGATAACAACTCCCTACCCTATTCCAGGGCCAATCACTCGGATAACGTTGGGTTACCATCATTTGGGGCGTTTGAAAATGCCCCACCAGGGCCCAAGGGAGAGAAGATAACAACTCCCTACCCTATTCCAGGGCCAACCACTTGGATAACGTTGGGTTACCATCATTTGGGGCGTTTGAAAATGCCCCACCAGGGCCCAAGGGAGAGAAGATAACAACTCCCTACCCTATTCCAGGGCCAACCACTTGGATAACGTTGGGTTACCATCACTTGGGGCGTTCGAAAATGCCCCACCAGGGGCCAAGGGAGAGAAGATAACAACTCCCTACCCTATTCCAGGGCCAATCACTCGGATAACGTTGGGTTACCATCACTTGGGGCGTTTGAAAATGCCCCACCAGGGCCCAAGGGAGAGAAGATAACAACTCCCTACCCTATTCCAGGGCCAATCACTCGGATAACGTTGGGTTACCATCACTTGGGGCGTTCGAAAATGCCCCACCAGGGCCCAAGGGAGAGAAGATAACAACTCCCTACCCTATTCCAGGGCCAACCACTTGGATAACGTTGGGTTACCATCACTTGGGGCGTTCGAAAATGCCCCACCAGGGCCCAAGGGAGAGAAGATAACAACTCCCTACCCTATTCCAGGGCCAATCACTCGGATAACGTTGGGTTACCATCACTTGGGGCGTTTGAAAATGCCCCACCAGGGCCCAAGGGAGAGAAGATAACAACTCCCTACCCTATTCCAGGGCCAATCACTCGGATAACGTTGGGTTACCATCACTTGGGGCGTTTGAAAATTCCCCACCAGGGCCCAAGGGAGAGAAGATAACAACTCCCTACCCTATTCCAGGGCCAATCACTCGGATAACGTTGGGTTACCATCACTTGGGGCGTTTGAAAATGCCCCACCAGGGCCCAAGGGAGAGAAGATAACAACTCCCTACCCTATTCCAGGGCCAATCACATGGATAACGTTGGGTTACCATCATTTGGGGCAAACGGAAATCCACCACCATGGCACTGGGGAGGGGCAACATACCCGGTTCCCTACCCTATTCCAGGGCCAATCACTCGGATCACGTTGGGTTACCATCATTTGGGGCCATCTTGGGATGGATATGAGCCCGTACAAGGGTGATTTTGAGCCTTGGCCCCTAAATCCCCCGGTACAATGGAGCGTTTGTCTCATTCCAGCCGGTCAAAAGGACACTTGGGATGGATATGAAACCGTAGGAAGGTAGCTTCCACCCTGGTTTACACTTCCCACCGGTCATCCAGGCCTTTGCACCGGGAGAAAGAGGTCCCGGAGCCCATCCGAGCCCGTGCGAGGGTGGTATTGAACCTTGGCCGGTCCATTGGACCGTTTGCCTCATTCCAGCCGGTCAAAAGGACCCTTGGGATGGATATGAACCCGTAGAAAGGAAGCTCCCACCCTGGTTTACACTTCACACCGGTCATCCAGGCCTTTGCACCGGGAAAAAGAGGTCCCGGAGCCCGTCCGAGCCCGTGCGAGGGTGGAATTCAACCTTGGCCGGTCCATTGGATCGTTTGCCTCATTCCAGCCGGTCAAAAGGACCCTTGGGATGGATATGAACCCGTAGAAAGGAAGCTCCCACCCTGGTTTACACTTCCTACCGGTCATCAAGGCCTTTGCACCGGGAGAAAGAGGTCCCGGAGCCCGTCCGAGCCCGTGCGAGGGTGGAATTCAACCTTGGCCGGTCCATTGGATCGTTTGCCTCATTCCAGCCGGTCAAAAGGGCCCTTGGGATGGATATGAACCCGTACAAAGGAAGCTCCCACCCTGGATTACACTTCCCCCCGGTCATCCAGGCCTTTGCACCGGGAAAAAGAGGTCCCGGAGCCCGTCCGAGCCCGTGCAAGGGTGGAATTCAACCTTGGCCGGTCCATTGGAGCAATTGTTTCATTCCAGCCGGTCAAGAAGACCCTTGGGATGGATATGAACCCGTAGAAACGAAGCTCCCACCCTGGTTTACACTTCCCCCAGGTCATCCGGGCCTTTGCACCGGGAAAAGGAGGTCCCGAAGCCCATCCGAGCCCGTGCAAGGGTGGGATTGAACCTTGGCCGGCCCATTGGATCCTTTGCCTCATTCCAGCCGGTCAAAAGGACCCTTGGGATGGATATGAACCCGTAGAAAGGAAGCTGCCACCCTGGATTATACTTCCCCCCGGTCATCCAGGCCTTTGCACCGGGAAAAGGAGGTCCCGGAGCCCGTCCGAGCCCGTGCAAGGGTGGAATTCAACCTTGGCCGATCCATTGGAGCAATTGTTTCATTCCAGCCGGTCAAGAAGACCCTTGGGATGGATATGAACCCGTAGAAACGAAGCTCCCACCCTGGTTTACACTTCCCCCAGGTCATCCGGGCCTTTGCACCGGGAAAAGGAGGTCCCGGAGCCCATCCGAGCCCGTGCAAGGGTGGAATTCAACCTTGGCCGGTCCATTGGAGCAATTGTTTCATTCCAGCCGGTCAAAAGGACCCGTGGGATGGATATGAACCCGTAGAAACGAAGCTCCCACCCTGGTTTACACTTCCCCCAGGTCATCCGGGCCTTTGCACCGGGAAAAGGAGGTCCCGGAGCCCATCCGAGCCCGTGCAAGGGTGGAATTCAAACTTGGCCGGTTCATTGGAGCGTTTGCCTCGTTCCAGCCGGCCAAAAGGACCCGTGGGATGGATATGAACCCGTGGAAATGAAGCTCCCACCCTGCTTTACACTTCCCCCTGGTCATCTAGGCCTTTGCACCGGGAAAAAGAGGTCCCGGAGCCCATCCGAGCCCGTGCAAGGGTCGATTTCAAACTTGGCCGGTTCATTGGAGCGTTTGCCTCATTCCAGCCGGCCAAAAGGACCCTTGGGATGGATGGGAACCCGAGCAAAGGAAGCTCCCACCCTGATTTACACTTCCCCCCGGTCATCCGGGCTTTTGCACCGGTGAAAAGAGGTCACGGAGCCCATCCGAGCCCGTGCAAGGGTGGAATTCAACTTCGGCCGGTTGATTTGAGCGCTTGCCTCATTCCAGCCGGTCAAAAGGACCTCGTAGAGAGCTTGAACCCGCCCTGGTCTACGTTCCCCCCCGGTCGATTTGAGCTTTCCACCGGGAAATGCAAGCTCATGAGCCCATCCGAGCCCGTGCAAGGGTGGATTCGAACCTTGGGGCCGAATCCCCCGGTTGATTGGAACGTGCATCTCATTCCAGCCGGTCAAAAGGACACTTGGGGTGGATAGGAACCCGTAGAGAGCCTGCCCCCGCCCTGGTCTACGTTTCCCCCCGGTCACCCTAGACCCCACAAACCACAACCGGCCAAGAAGGAAGGTGCGACCCATAGAGTAAAGGGCCCACACCCACCCTAGAGCCCACGAAGAACCCCGGTCGAGAATGGAATTGTGACCCAAATAATAGAGGGCTCAAGGGAGGGTTTGGCCCCGTCCAATGAACCACACCCACCCTAGAGCCCACAATGAACCGGACCCCTCTCATCCATGGTGGCCCGGTCCGGATCCATCCCATCCAGGGCGGTTCGAACCGGACCCATCCCACCCGCGGTGAATCGAACCGGACCAATCCCCACACGGGAGGTGCGGTCCGGATCCATCCCATCTAGGGTGGTGTGATCCGGATCCATCCCATCCCGGGTGGGGTTATTTGGATCCATCCAGTCCAGGGTGGTGAGATCCGGATCAATCCCGTCCCGGGTGGGGTGATCCGGATCCATCCCATCCCGAGTGGGGTGATCCGGATCCATCCCAACCGGGGTGGTGCGACCCGGATCCATCCCACCTAGGGTGGTGGGATCCGGATCCATCGACCCGGTCGATCCGGTTCCCCGCCCGGTTCCAACCCGGAAGATCTGGTCCATCCGGTTCCTCGTCCGGTTGACCCGTTCCCCACCCGGTCGATCCGGCCGGTCCGGTAGATCCGGTTCCCCATCCGGTCCGGTCCATCCGATTCCAAGTCCGGTTGACCCGGATCCCCACCCGGTCGATCCGGCCGGTCCGGTAGATCCGGTTCCCCATCCGGTTCCCTACCCGGTTCCGACCCGGTTCCCGACCCGGTACCGGACCCGGTTCCCCACCCGGATGGTCCGGTTCCCTTCCGGGATGACCCGGATGATCCGGTTCCCCGTCCGGATGGTCCGGTTGATCCGGTTCCCGACCCGGTACCCCACCCGGTTGGCCCGGTTGGTCCGACTCCCCACACGGTCGGTTCGGCACCCCATGCGGATGACCCGGATGATCCGGTTCCCCATCCGGATGGTCCGGTCGATCCGGTTCCCGACCCGGTACCGGACCCGGATCCCCACCCGGATGGTCCGGTTCCCTAACCTAGACCCGGTCGATCCGGTTCCCTTCCCGGATGACCTGAATGATCCGGTTCCCCGGCCGGATGGTCCGGTTGATCCGGTTCCCGACCCGGTACCCCGCCCGGTTGGCCCGGTTGGTCCGACTCCCCACACGGTCGGTTCGGCACCCCATGCGGATGACCCGGATGATCCGGTTCCCCATCCGGATGGTCCGGTCGATCCGGTTCCCGACCCGGTACCCGACCCGGTTCCCCACCCGGATGGTCCGGCTTCCTGCCCTAGACCCGGTCGATCCGGTTCCCGACCCGGTACCCGACCCGGTTCCCCACCCGGATGGTCCGGCTTCCTGCCCTAAACCCGGTCGATCCGGTTCCCGACCCGGCACCCGACCCGGTTCCCCACCCGGATGGTCCGGCTTCCTACCCTAGACCCGGTCGATCCGGTTCCCGACCCGGTACCCGACCCTGTTCCCCACCCGGATGGGCCGGCTTCCTGCCCTAGACCCGGTCGATCCGGTTCCCGACCCGGCACCCGAACCGGTTCCCCACCCGGATGGTCCGGCTTCCTACCCTAGACCCGGTCGATCCGGTTCCCGACCCGGTACCCGACCCGGTTCCCCACCCGGATGGTCCGTCTTCCTGCCCTAATTCCGGTCGATCCGGTTCCCGACCCGGTACCCGACCCGGTTCCCCACCCGGATGGTCCGGCTTCCTACCCTAGACCCGGTCGATCCGGTTCCCGACCCGGTACCCGACCCTGTTCCCCACCCGGATGGGCCGGCTTCCTGCCCTAGACCCGGTCGATCCGGTTCCCGACCCGGCACCCGAACCGGTTCCCCACCCGGATGGTCCGGCTTCCTACCCTAGACCCGGTCGATCCGGTTCCCGACCCGGTACCCGACCCGGTTCCCCACCCGGATGGTCCGTCTTCCTGCCCTAATTCCGGTCGATCCGGTTCCCGACCCGGTACCCGACCCGGTTCCCCACCCGGATGGTCCGGCTTCCTACCCTAGACCCGGTCGATCCGGTTCCCGACCCGGTACCCGACCCTGTTCCCCACCCGGATGGGCCGGCTTCCTGCCCTAGACCCGGTCGATCCGGTTCCCGACCCGGTTCCCCACCCGGATGGTCCGGCTTCCTACCCTAGACCCGGTCGATCCGGTTCCCGACCCGGCACCCGACCCGGTTCCCCACCCGGATGGTCCGGCTCCCTACCCTAGACCCGGTCGATCCGGTTCCCTTCCCGGATGGCCCGGATGATCCGTTTCCCCGTCCGGATGGTCCGGTTGAGCCGGTTCCCGACCCGGTACCCCACCCGGTTGGCCCGGCCGGTCCGACTCCCCACACGGCCGAAACCGGAGGTGTGGCCCAAACGAAAATGGGCTCTAGGGAAGGTAGGGGTCCGTGCAAGGACCCACCCCCACCCTAGAGCCCGCAAAGAACCCCGGTCGAGAACGTAGGATGTGACCCAAAGAACAAAGGGCTCCAGGGAGGGTGTGGGCCCGTCCAAGGACCCACACCCACCCTAGAGCCCACAAAGAACCTCGGTCGAAATCGAAGGTGTGACCCAAAGGAGAAAGGGCTCTAGGGAGGGTGTGGTCCCGTGCAAGGACCCACACCCACCCTAGAGCCCGCAAAGAACCCCGGTCGAAACCGGAGGTGTGGCCCAAACGAAAAAGGGCTCTAGGGAAGGTAGGGGTCCGTGCAAGGACCCACACCCACCCTAGAGCCCACAAAGAACCCCGGTCGAAACCGAAGGCGTGACCCAAAGAATAAAAGGGCTCCAGGGAGGGTGTGGGCCCGTCCAAGGACCCACACCCACCCGGGAGCCCGCAAAGAACCCCGGTCGAAACCGGAGGTGTGGCCCAAATGAAAAAGGGCTCTACGGGAGGTAGGGGTCCGTGCAAGGACCCACACCCACCCTAGAGCCCGCAAAGAACCCCGGTCGAGAACGAATGTGTGACCCAAAGAATAAAGGGCTCCAGGGAGGGTGTGGGCCCGTCCAAGGACCCACACCCACCCGGGAGCCCGCAAAGAACCGGACCCATCTCATCCATGGTGGCCCGGTCCGGATCCATCCCATCCAGGGTGGTTCGGACCGGACCCATCCCACCCGCGGTGTTTCGAACCGGATCAATCCCGACCGGGGAGGTGCGATCCGTATCCATCCCATCCAGGGTGGTGTGATCCGGATCCATCCCAACCCCCGGCGGGGTTATCCGGATACATCCCGTCCAGGGTCGTGAGATCCGGATCCATCCCATCCCGGGTGGGGTGATCCGGATCCATCCCATCCCGAGTGGGGTGATCCGGATCCATCCCAACCGGGGGGGTGCGACCCGGATCCATCTCGCCTAGGGTGGTGGGATCCGGATCCATCGACCCGGCTCAACCGGCTGATCCGGTTCCCCGCCCGGTTCCAACCCGGATGATCCGGCTGGTCCGGTCCATCCGGTTCCCCGTCCGGTTGACCCGGTTCCCCACCCGGCTGATCCGGTCGGTCCGGTGAATCCGGTTTCCCAACCGGTTCCGACCCGGTCGATCCGGCTCCCTACCGGGCCGACCCGATCCCTCACCCGGCTGGGGCGGTTGATCCGGTTACCCACCCGTTTCCGGCCCGGTTGATCCGACCGAACCGGCCCATTCGGCTCTCCACCCGGTTTCGATCCGGTTCCCCGCCCGTTTTCGGTCCGGTTGGTCCGCCCGATTGGGTCCATCCGGCTCCCGTCCGGTTGATCCGGTTCAACACCCGGTTCCGGATCCGGGTTCCGACCCGACCGACCCGGATGGTCCGGCTCCCCACCCTAGACCCGGTCGATCCGGTTCCCTTCCCGGATGACCCGGATGATCCGGTTCCCCGTCCGGATGGTCCGGTTGGTCCGGTTCTCGACCCGGTACCCCACCCGGTTCCCCACCCGGATGGTCCGGTTGGTCCGACTCCCCGCACGGTCGATTTGGCACCCCACCCGGACCACCCGGATGATCCGGTTCCCCGTCCGGATGGTCCGGTTCCCGACCCGGTACCCCACCCGGATGGTCCGGTTGGTCCGACTCCCCGCACGGTCGATTTGGCACCCCACCCGGACCACCCGGATGATCCGGTTTCCCGTCCGGATGGTCCGGTTGATCCGGTTCCCCGACCCGGTACCCCACCCGGTTCCCCGCCCGGGTGGTCCAGTTGGTCCGACTCCCCGCACGGTCGATTTGGCACCCCACCCGGACCACCCGGATGGTCCGGTCGATCCGGTTCCCGACCCGGTGCCCCACCCGGTTCCCCACCCGGATGGTCCGGTTCCCCACCCTAGACCCGGTTGATCCGGTTCCCGACCCGTTCCGGTTCCCCGTCCGGATCACTACCCGTTTGGTCCGGTTTCCCACCCGGTACCGCACCCGGTTGGTCCGGTTGGTCCGGTTGGTCCGCTTCCCCACCCGGTACCCCATCCGGATGGTCCGGTTGATCCGGTTCTCCACCCGGATGACCCGGATGATCCGGTTCCCCATCCGGATGACCCGGATGATCCGGTTCCCAGTCCGGTTCCTGACCCGGTACCCCACCCGGATGGTCCGGCCGGGTCCGGTTCCCCACCGGGATGATCCGGTTTGGTCCGGGTCCCCACACGGATGGTCCGGTCGGTCCGGTTGGTCCGGTTTCCCACCCGGTCGATCCGGTTCCCCACCCGGATGATCCGGTTGATCCGGTTCTCCACCCGGATGACCCGGATGATCCGGTTCCCCATCCGGATGACCCGGATGATCCGGTTCCCAGTCCGGTTCCTGACCCGGTACCCCACCCGGATGGTCCGGCCGGGTCCGGTTCCCCACCGGGATGATCCGGTTTGGTCCGGGTCCCCACACGGATGGTCCGGTCGGTCCGGTTGGTCCGGTTTCCCACCCGGTCGATCCGGTTCCCCACCCGGATGATCCGGTTGATCCGGTTCCCCATCCGGATGACCCGGATGATCCGGTTCCCAGTCCGGTTCCTGACCCGGTACCCCACCCGGATGGTCCGGCCGGGTCCGGTTCCCCACCGGGATGATCCGGTTTGGTCCGGGTCCCCACACGGATGGTCCGGTCGGTCCGGTTGGTCCGGTTTCCCACCCGGTCGATCCGGTTCCCCACCCGGATGACCCGGTTGATCCGGTTCCCCACCCGGATGACCCGGTTGATCCGGCTCCCCACCCGGATGGTCCGGTCGGTCCGGTTCCCGACCCGGCACCCCACCCGGATGGTCCGGTTGGGTCCGGTCCCCCACGGGGATGGTACGGTTGAGTCCGGTTCCCCACCCGGATGGTCCGGTCGATCCGGTTCCCGACCCGGATGACCCGGATGATCCGGTTCCCCATCCGGATGGTCCGGTCGATCCGGTTCCCGACCCGGATGACCCGGATGGTCCGGTTCCCGACCCGGATGGTCCGGTCGACCCGGCTCCCCACCCGGATGATCCGGTTGGTCCGGTTCCCGACCCGGATGACCCGGTTTCCCATCCGGATGGT
Source organism: Closterium sp. Naga37s-1 (assembly GCA_947471745.1). NCBI lineage: Eukaryota > Viridiplantae > Streptophyta > Zygnematophyceae > Desmidiales > Closteriaceae > Closterium > Closterium sp. Naga37s-1. The sequence goes on from CANJKZ010000971.1 coordinate 336,259, forward strand.
CCGGTCGATCCGGTTCCCCACCCGGATGACCCGGACGATCCGGTTCTCCACCCGGATGACCCGGATGATCCGATTTGGCCTCGCATTTCGGCTCCGCGACCCCTAGAATCCATAGAATTTGGCTGAAAAAACGCTGGGGTTCCCCTGCCTTATGTCCTTATGTCCTTAGTTCCGTCCCGTCTTCGTCGAGTCAGTCGTCGTCCGTCTAGAGGGTTTTGATGGATATATAAAGAAGGTGTCCCCTTCTATATACATCCATCGGGGGGGCCCGGGGCACGCCCATCGGAAGGGGGGATCTCCTTCGATCCTTAGCCCTTCCTGTGTGCGAGCCCCGCGGCCCACCAGAAGAGAGAGGGAGCGACCCTCACCCTTCTAACAGGCCGACCAACAACAATCCAGCCAAACCAACCAACCAACCTCCGAGAGGGCTCTGCCTACCCTCGATTTCCCATCCTCTCTCCCTCTCTCTCACGTATCCCTCCTTCCATTGCCGACGCGGGGATGCGGACCCTTGTTGTCCTCTAAAAGGGGAAAGGGAAGACAACAAGGGCCCGCCCGATGCCCTTCTCCGCGGGCATCGGACGCCCCCCCATGCCCTACCCCGGCGTTTAGGGTGGGAGGGGGGAAGAGAGGGGGGGTGGGTCAAGAACAAGGGCTGAATCTCAGCGGATCGTAGCAGCAAGGCTACTCTGCCGCGTACAATACCCCGTTCGGTTTAAGTCGTCTGCAAATGATTAATTTCCCTGAAACGGTTGCCGCTCTTGTTCCACGAGCGTCTCGGCATATGCTCTTGGGGGCGCACGAAGCGTCCCCTATTCTTAGCCAGGGTGAGCCCAGAGAAGGTAAGCTTGGATTCTGACTTAGAGGCGTTCAGTCATAATCCGACGCATGGTAGGTTCGCGCCGCAGGCCGACCGGCATGACGCAATTGCCAATTATGCGAATCAACGGTTCCTCTCGTACTAAGTTGAATTGCTGCCGCGGAACCGGTGCATCAGTAGGGTAAAACTAACCTGTCTCACGACGGTCTAAACCCAGCTCACGTTCCCTATTGGTGAGTGAACAATCCAACACTTGGTGAATTCTGCTTCACAATGATAGGAAGAGCCGACATCGAAGGATCAAAAAGCAACGTCGCTATGAACGCTTGGCTGCCACAAGCCAGTTATCCCTGTGGTAACTTTTCTGACACCTCTACCTTCAAGCTCCGAAGAGCTAAAGGATCGATAGGCCCCGCTTTCACGGCTTGTATTCGTACTGAAAATCAAAGTCAAGCGAGCTTTTGCCTTTTTGCGTTATCGTTTAACGGATGTGCCGCCCCAGCCAAACTCCCCACCTGACAATGTCATCCGTCTGGATCGGCCGAAGCCTTTAGGCAAGAATCAGGGGCAATGCCCCGCCTCCACCTCACGGATTAAGTAAAATAACGTCAAGAGTAGTGGTATTTCACCGGCGGTTTCCCTCCCACTTATGCTACACCTCGTGAGTCATTTCACAATGTCAGACTAGAGTCAAGCTCAACAGGGTCTTCTTTCCCCGCTGATTTTTCCAAGCCCGTTCCCTTGGCTGTGGTTTCGCTGGATAGTGGGTAGGGACAGTGGGAATCTCGTTAATCCATTCATGCGCGTCACTAATTAGATGACGAGGTATTTGGCTACCTTAAGAGAGTCATAGTTACTCCCGCCGTTTACCCGCGCTTGGTTGAATCTCTTCACTTTGACATTCAGAGCACTGGGCAGAAATCACATTGCGTCAACATCCGTCGGGACCATCGCAATGCTTTGTTTTAATTAAACAGTCGGATTCCCCTTGTCCGCGCCAGTTCCGAGACGACCGCTCTCCGCCCAGGGGAGGGTCCCCGTGGAGGGACCGCTCTGCGCCCGTCGGCCAGCAGGCACGCGGGGGCCCGCCCTTACCGGGGTGAACCGGCGTCGGGTAGACCTCCGACAGCCTGCGGCGTCGAGGCGCAGCCCCCCGGGCCCGGCCCTCGGAGCCAATCCTTTTCCCGAGGTTACGGATCCGTTTTGCCGACTTCCCTTACCCACATTAATCCATTGACCAGAGGCTGTTCACCGTGGAGACCTGATGCGGTTATGAGTACGACCGTGCGTGAGCAGTATTCGCTCCTCCGGCTTTTCAAGGGCCGTTGGGGGCGGTCCGGACACCGCGAGACGTGCGGTGCTTTACCAGCTGCGCAGGCCCTATCTCCGTGCAAGCCGATTTCAGGGCCATCGAGCTGTGAAAAAGAAAAGACATCTCTTCCCCGGAGCCCCCGCCGACGTAACCGGATTCGCTCGCGTTGCCGCCAGCTGCCACGTCCCCGGTTCGGGAATTTTGACCCGATTCCCTTTCGATGGGCGGCGCGGGGAGAACCGCGCCGTTCTCAAGGAGTTACCCCATCTCTTAGGATCGACTAACCCATGTGCAACTGCTGTTCACATGGAACCTTTCTCCACCTCAGTCTTCAAAGTTCTCATTTGAATATTTGCTACTACCACCAAGATCTGCAGCGATCGGGAGCTCCACGCGCGCTCACGCGCACGCTTCGATGCGTCCCACCGCGCCCTCCTACTCGCACCGGCTCACCAGCAGCCGGGTGCGGCCGGGTATAGGTCACGCGCTTGAGCGCCATCCATTTTCGGGGCTAATTGATTCGGCAGGTGAGTTGTTACACACTCCTTAGCGGATTTCGACTTCCATGACCACCGTCCTGCTGTCTTAATCAATCAACACCCTTTGTGGGATCTAGGTTAGCGCGTAGTTAGGCACCGTAACCCGGCTTTCGGTTCATCCCGCCTCGCCAGTTCTGCTTACCAAAAATGGCCCACTTGGCACTCATGTTGGTGGGGTCAGCCAGCACCCCTGAAAGCCAGCCACAATTAAGATGGCGGCCCTCCTCGCCCGTTTAAAGTTTGAGAGTCGGTCGAGGGAGCTTCTCCCCCGAGCCCGCCAATCATTCGCTTTACCAGACGTAACCACGTATCGAGCACCAGCTATCCTGAGGGAAACTTCGGAGGGAACCAGCTACCAGATAACTTTATTCTCATTGAAAAAGCACATGCATACATAGGTTTATAAAGCAGATAGCATTACATTGGAACCCAGATCCTATCCTGTCTAGCCGATCCCCGACTACAGAGCAAGTATGGGCTCGCTCTTATTCAAAAATCTGCCCTACCTACAACGATATCACAGGGGGCGGGGGGCTGGGAACCCATCCAGTCGAAGGTCTTCCCCGCATCCTGGTACATCGTCTCCCCTTTAGCCTCCACAGCTGCCCGCAGCCTGTGTCGGATCATTACCGCTTGAGAACGTTGCTGCGTCACTCCTATGCGTTGAGCGATGCTCCGGCAGATGAGAGATTTTAGGTCAGTGGTTTGCCCTGACTGTTTGCCGAGGCGCCTCGAAGTTGTAGCTGCAATGTCCCTGACGCAGTCGGAAAAGCTGTTGGACCAACCACCATAGATCTCCGTAGCCAACGGAATCACCGTGGTGGTCTTCTCCATCCGCTTCCCCCCCTTTGTCCCCGCGTCCTTGTACGTCACCCGTTTCCGCCGGACCGCTTCGTTGAGAGCCGCGCCTGGCTTCGTCTCTGGGCAGTTGGCGTTGTTATCATGCGGGTCCGCGATGACCACATCCATCACCCAAGTCTTTCCGCTATCTGTGTGGAGACTCACGACGTCCGGAATCGGCTTCCCGCCGAACAAAGTTTTGTCCTCCACTGTTGTCTGCATGCCCGCCTCCCGACAGACCATCGCCACATGGTCCCGAATGGCATTATGCGGAATTGACGGTGCGTATTTGGTAGAGCACCGGAGAGCGTGCCCTGCCGCGTTGCACGTGGACAAATCCTTCCCGCACGAGCATGTCTCAGCCTGGATGAGGTGTGGAATGTCTCGGCCCAACCGAAGGTTCGCAGCGATCGCCCAGTCCTCGCATTCGAGATGGAGGTCCGGTCGTGACGGTAGGGCCGAGACCCATGCGCCCGCGTTCGGTAGTTGCAGACTAGTTAGCCGAGCCTTATGTCGGGGCCGGTTCAGGACCTTACGAATCCCGTCCAGGGCATCGATCTGCAGCTCCCGCGCCAGCAGCGTAAACGCTCCCCGTTCCAGCCCTCTCTCCCCGACCGTCTTCCACGTGGGCAGCTTCTTGCGGACCTTTTCTGGTAGTCTGTTTAGCGCCGACTCTGCCTCCTCGAAGATGGGCGGGAAGGGCTCATCTCCGTCATGGTTCCCGATGATGCTCTTCCCGCCCACCTGGAAGAACGACTTCAGGGTCCCAGCTACGCTGAGAAGGCTGACCACGTACGCCAGATCGGCCGACCGCTCGGCTGATTGGACCCCGAAGCCGCCCATCCGCTCCGGAAGAGTGATCTGAGTCTGCGCCGCCTTGTTGACCTTCCCGGGTGTAAGAAGGCTGTCGTCTTGTAGGATATCGGCGAAATAGCATAACACGGACCCGTCCCAGAATGACAACGTCTGCCGAAAGTCCTTAGTCGGCGGCGTAGTGCGGCACAAGAAGTTGGTCCGCGCCGAGATCGAACCCGCCAAAATCCGAGAAGCCATTTGAGCGTGGTTTATCCTCGGCAATCTGCTCAGAATCGTGTGTCCCGGCTCCAGTTTGGCCATGACCGCTGCCTCCGCGAAAGACTTGCTGCCGACCGGGGAACCCACCACCACGAGGCCCTCCTTAGCCTCGGTCATCTCGCAGAGAGGGTTGTCAGCAGATGGCCGATTGCCACTCGGCGCATACCACTGGCATTTCTTCTGTGAGACCTCCAGGTCAATCTCGCGCAGCTTCTCGCACAGGGTCGGAAACGCCGCGCCAATCGCATCCAACTCTCCCAACAGGTAGGTGTCGTCAGCATAGCTGCACAGGAAAATGTCTCGATGTGCTGCCTTCACCGCTTCCAGGGCCGGTTGTTGCGCGAGTGCGTAGAGGAATGGGCCCAGGGGGTCCCCTTGCCTCACTCCTGTTCGCGACCAAAGAGTGTGACGGGTCGCGTCAGCTCTATACAGGAGTGGGGAAGGACCCCCATAGAGGGTGCGCAGGAATGGAGTCATTGCCACAAAGGGGCCTTCAACAAGCTCCTTGAAGAGTGCCTGGCGGCAGACCGAATTGAATGCATTCTTAACGTCGATCTGAAGGACACCCCATGTAGGATTGGCCTTCAAAGCTGCCCGCACTCCGTGGATGACCGTTTCCGCGCCGTTCCTTGCACCAGCCCCGAACTGACCCTTCGGCTTCAAATGTCGGATGATCGCATCATGGTAGTCCGCAGCGAAGCACCGCGCCAGGAGACGGGGAAAGACCTCCCCCACTGCGATCGGGCGTACTCCACCACCCGGCTTCTCCAAGGCCACTAGTGAGCTCGCTGTCCACCACTGTGCCACCCCTTGCCCCACCTCTCCTCTTGCTACCGCCTGAAGCCATGCACACAGGAGCTTGAGATCGCCCGGATGTGTGAAAAGTTCTCGTAGGAAGTCCATGCGCCAGCCGGTGGGTCCACCTGCAGAGCCGCGTGGGCTCTCGCGAAGGGCCCGCGCAAGAACATCCAGCTTCAGGACCCATTTTGTAGGTTTCTCCGGGTGGGGGAGGGTGCAGCTGCCGTCGTCTGCCGTGAAAGGCACTGTGGGGCAGGGGTGCTTCTCCTCAAGACTCTTTCGAGTCTCATCCGTTGTAGGGGCCAGGGCTGCAGCAATCAGCGCCTCCGACGCTCGGGAGAGTTCAGCCTGCTCTCCGAACTTAATGCAGCGCCGTGATCGAGCCAGTGTCTCCGCAGAGCCGTAATTGTCGTCCACCCGAGCTTTGTTCTCCCGTATTCGGCTTTTCATCTTGTTGATAGCCGCCAAAGCTCGGAGGTTTAACTTAGCCCAGTCGCCCCGACTCCACCAGACAAGCAGCTCCCGCACCTGCTTCCAGTGGGGAGAGTCGTTCGTGAGCGCGGCCGATGACAGACACAGCTGCGGGAAGATCCCCAGCAGAGTCCCTGCCGTCTTGTGGTCTTTATCTTGCCGGAGCTTCTCGAGGATTGGACGGAGACAAGCAGCAGCCAGCCCGCGGCATTTGAATGGCACCTTGCGGAGTGTTGGCAGCATGGCTGCCTCCTCCCCTATAATAGGTGACCAGTCTTGTGCCTCGAAGTTAGCCCAGTAGTCCGCCCAATGGTCCGCCCTCTCCGCTTCCGCAGTGGAACCCTCCGGAGGAGGGGTGGCCGCCCGCTTTCTATCTCGGAGCTGCTCCTCCCGTTGCGCGTCCCGTGCCACGCACCCGTTCTTTCGGCCGGCATGCTTTCTGACTGCTCCTTGGCTTCGAAAAAGTCTGGAGCAAAAAGTGCACCGGTGACCTTTGGGGCGCCTTGCTTGGCCGCCGTGGCTGATAGCGCTAGAGTCAGACTTCGTGGGCGCTGCGGTAGAGTCTTTGGAAGCCTTGTTTGACGCCGAGGCATCCTCTGAGCTCGACTCGGCAAAAAGCTGCGGCTTGGCTGTCCCCGTCTTCCGCGTCACTGCCTGAGATTTATCGCGGAGTCCGAGCTCGCCCCACGCCTCCCGACCCTTTGGACGATGGTCCGGCTTCTTGTTGCCTCCCGCCTTCTGCTTCTTGGCGGTGGAGGTCGACTTTGGAGTGTGCGAGGGCGCCTGGGAGGGTACTGTGCCAGGTGACTTTGGGTTCGCAGCAGGAGCGGGCGGCGTAGCAGATGTTTTCGCAGCCGAGGGAGTCGAAGAGCCGGTCGGAGCGGCCGGTGTCGAAGAGGCCTGTGACTTGGGCCTCTTCTTCTTCTTCTTCTGTCTCGGCTTCTTGCCCTTGGTCTTTTGACCCACGTCTGATCCTCCTGTGGGGGCAGGGGACGGACGTTGCGCAGCCGAGGAGGCCTTGCTAGCCACAGGATTGTTAGGAGAAGCTCCTGCCTTCCCCGAGGCTGGCTTAGCCACCTCCCTCTCGCCGCCTGAACTAGACCGGCGCATCTCCTCGATCTGGTCAGACATAGTCTGAACCTTCTCGGTGAGAGTAACCATCATGTTATAGAGGCGGTCGAAGGCCTCCCGATCTTGGGTATCTGGGAGGGGCTCGCTGTGCGGCTGGCTGTCGTTCCGCTCGTTGACAAGCAGGGTCCCCATGTCCACGTCGGGCCCAGCGTCAGAAGGTTGTGACGGGTGGTCGGCTGGAGGGGTGGGGATTGCTCCTTGTCCAGCGGCCCCATCGGGTGGGTGTTGCTGGGAGCTGTCCTCAAGAACCTCCTCTGGCCCAGCTTCGGCTTGCGGAGCTGCTTTTGGGGTAGCCTTTTCTCCCTCCAAGGCAAGGGGAATACCTTGCGTTTTTGGTTCTGGGCCAATCCGTGGCACTTCTGCTAGCTTGGCTGGGTCGATCCGAGCTGGAGAACATCGATGCCGCTTGCGTATCTTGCGGATCTTCTGCCCCCAAAAGACGTGGCTACAGCCTGTGCACTGTGCAGCCACCAAAGGGCGGTTGCTAGTGGCACGGCCTTCGCCACTCACCGCTAGAGCACCCTCCTCACCACTCGCTTTGAATCCCAGGAAATCTGGGGCGAGTTTTCCGAGGTGTGTCCCCGACCCATCAAAGGGGTTCTGAAACGCCTTTTCTGGCTCCAAAGACGGTTCGGCCGCGTTAATCACTGGATCGAAAAAAACAATCTTTGGAGGGGGTGGATGGTCCAATTCGGTGAGTGTCTTCGCCTCAGCAGCGGATCTCCTGTTTTTTCGTTTCCGACCTCGCACTTCCAGCTGTTGCTGGTTGTCATGCTCGGGTGGGAGGACTATGACCACTTTCGGTTCAAAACCAGTGGGCAAGTCCAAGGGTTGCTGCAGAACATCAGTAGCCTGGCCGAGGCTCTCGGCAGAACGTTGTTTCTTTGGCGGCGTCTCCTCTAGGGTAGGCGCTTTGGCAGAGCGCTTTCCCTTTCTGCGGGCAGCAGGGGCACCGGCATACAACGTCATTGCGAGGGCCTCGGGGTCCGTCAGGGGTGGCGAGTCCCTTGGGACCTCCCCAGCAGAGCCGAGACGGGCTGACTCGTTCTGTTGGGGCCCGGGGGCGGGAAGAGCGAGGCGCTCTTTCCCTCGGAGGCGATGTTTTTTGCCACCGGCCGCCTTTTGTATGGGCGGACTCATAGTGCGAAGATTACTCCCCGCAGAGCGCTCTTTCTTAAGCCTTCCGATAGAATCAGGAAGACCCACCACCATATAGTGTCTGTACTTCCCACTGACCGTGGTTCGCTGCAGATCGGCTTCCAGCTGTCGGGTTGTGACCATACCCCGCCTAGCCAGAAGGCTGGCGGGCCACGAGACCGGCGAAGGTCCGCTTGGTACCGACAGTGCCACAGCTTTTCCTGCAGTAAGATGGTGTCGCAGGGCCCCAAGGCCCCACTACCCCTTAGGCCGCTTCAGCCGAGCCGGCACCTCCCTATCCGAGAGGCGGGTACTACCCGGTTTCTGTGGGACACGCGCGTTGAAATCTCTCAAAGGTCTAATCTAACTGATCGCTTGGCAGGCGTTCGAAGGCAGTTTGTAGGTAGCTGGTTCGCTTGAGAGCGCTTGAGAGTATTTGAGAGTTTGTATGCATGAGAGTTTTTTATTTCAACTGGAGTGGCGTGAACCAGCTACCAGATGGTTCGATTAGTCTTTCGCCCCTATACCCAAGTCTGACGAACGATTTGCACGTCAGTAGCGCTGCGGGCCTCCACCAGAGTTTCCTCTGGCTTCGCCCTGCTCAGGCATAGTTCACCATCTTTCGGGTCCCAACGCGACTACTCAACGCACCCCGGGCGCCGAGGCCCCCGGGGCGGTCCGTGGTGCGGGCAGCACGAGGCCGCCTTCTCACGGGTCGCTTTCACTGTCGCCATTGTGGTTTTCAACCCATTGGCTCGCAGCCGCGTTGGCCTCCTTGGTCCGTGTTTCAAGACGGGTCGCATCAGCCCGTTTCGCCAGCGCCGACCCGTGAGGGCCATCCTCGGTCTCCGCCGCGGTGGGAGCGAGCTCCTTTTCCCGCAGCATCGACCGGCGCTGCGTACCTCCGGGCCCCGCGTGAACGGGTCCCGCAGGTTTGCTTGGGCTCATGCGCTTATCCTCCTGACGATTTCAAGCACTTTTTACTCTCTTTCCAAAGTTCTTTTCATCTTTCCCTCGCGGTACTTGTTCGCTATCGGAAACCTGGCCGTATTTAGCCTTGGATGGAGCTTACCACCCATGTTGGGGCTGCACTCCCAAGCAACCCGACTCTTCGGATGCGCCTCGTGAAGTGACGGGTCGTCGCCCGACGGGGGTGTCACCCTCTCTGCCGCCACTTTCCAGTGGACTTAAGGCGGCGCCCGTCACAGAGAACGCTTCCTTTTCAGACTACAATTCGGAGGGCCGGAGGCCCTCGGATTTCAAGCCTGGGCTTTTCCTTGGTCGCTCGCCGCTACCAAAGGAATCACGGTTGTTTTCTTTTCCTCCGCTTAGTAATATGCTTAAATTCAGCGGGTAGTCTCGCCTGACTTGAAGCCATCGTTTGGGGGTTTGCCCGGTTCTTCCCCGGTCCGACCATTTTTAGTACGAGCCCCGTCTGCCCCTCGCCCGGTCTGTGCGCGCTACTTTGGAGGGCGGAGACCGAGGGTTGCCACGCCCTCGGCTCCATTTTTCTGTTTCGCGGCCTTCTCGGGTGAGGAAAAGAGGAACGGTTTGGCATCCGATACCCCCCCACCTGCTGGGAGGTCCGGACGGGATCCGTTGGCCGGCTGGGTTCACCGAGCCCAGCGGGGTCGCCACCCACCTCGTTTCGCTCGTCCCGCTCGCGTCCTCCCGGTTGGCATCCGGGGATCTGCACTGGGGTCGAGACGGAGAGGAGACGGGCTTGTGGCGGCCCTGCGATTTCAGCCGACTGCCCCCCGTTGTGCACGGGTTGCGACGGCCATCTCGTTTTCCCAGGTACGGGCGATTGTCTCGAGTAAAACCCGAGCGCCCCTCGTATGCCGACGCATTTTGGCAGTTCCGTCCCTTTCACCCGGCCGCACGTAGCCGCGTGCGGAGGGTGTGGGTGCGGATGCATGGCTCCACCTGGATGTGTGTGGCGTTCAAGCAGACGTGCCCTCGGCCGAGGCCTCGGACGCAACATGCGTTCAAAGTTTCGATGATTCACGGAGTTTTGCAATTCGCATTACGTATCGCATTTCGCTGCGTTCTTCATCGAGCCAGGTTCCAAGATATCCATCGTCAGGAGTGGGGTCCCAGTTTTTATTAGGTGCCGGGGCTCATGGGGGCCCCGCTCAAGGGGAGGGTTTTGCGACCGGACGGCCAGTCCCGATCGCGGAGAGGTCTATATCCCGTGCCCGTTCGCAGCTCCTTGATGCACTGCGACCGGACCCGGCTGAGAAACGGTCCCTTGCCATTACCACGGGCGCTCCTTCCCAGCCGACCGAAGAGGATTTCGGAAGGCCGGGCGAGCAAGACCCCGCAGTCACACCAGCCGGTGCCAAGAGAGACGGAGCACCGGTGGCGGGGGACGCTAGGAGGGAGGAGGATTCCGGCAAGCCAAAATTTCTGAGGATACGTCCTAGGTCAGGCGTCGAACTTCCCGGTGCTTCCGCTTTTGGGAAAGAGTCCGACCTGTTACCATCGGGGGAAAGGGATTTGGTTTTTGTTCCGCATGGACGCGCGGTGCCGCCGGGAAGCAGGCTCCCTGGTGTCGAGGCTCGTCGAGGTGCGGTATGGAGAGGACATCGGGTGCCACCCCGCTGCCCCAACCGACCGTATTCGCGACTTGCCTCTCTCCCGATCACGACTAGCCTTTGGGATGGCGGGCCTACTGAGCTAGTTGCGTGGGAGGGGGACTGCTACCTGATCTCCTGCAAGAGGAGGTCGCCCGGTCCCCTCCGGTGTTGCGAGCAACACGCGGAGAAGCCCGAGGGCGGTCGTTACGTCACTCGTTCTTAGGAGCGGTTGCCAAGGTCTGGGATCAACCGAGGCGGTGCTCCATGCCCGTCGGGGTGCGCCTTCCTTTCAGCACCACAACGAATCCATCGGTGCTCGAACTTTTTTCGAGCCACAGCACGCCCGCTAGCTCGCTGATCGCTCGCCAAAACGAACGACAAGGTCGCGGGGCACGGCCTGAGGTGGGGCTCGGCATTGTTCCGATGGATTCTCCGACGAGGCCACGGGCTTGGAGATCCGGCAGGCCGGCTTAACGCCGGTCGTCATCCCTCCAGGCCCTCGAGCGTGCTCTGAGCACCTCGCCTCTTCCGAGGAGGAGAC
>CANJKZ010000971.1:352500-362500 GCA_947471745.1 Closterium sp. Naga37s-1
TAGGCCAATCACTCGGATAACGTTGGGTTACCATCATTTGGGGGGATTGAAAAGACCCCCGCCGAGGGGAATCCGCCCAGCCCGGACCCCAACCCGGACCCCAACCCGGACCCCAACCCGGACCCCAACCCTGGTGGAACCGGATCCACCCGGGTCGGGTGGGGGTTCGGACCATCCCGGGTGGGAACCGGATCCACCCTGGGGTCCTGACCATCCCGGGTGGGAACCGGATCCACCCAGGGGTCCGGACCATCCCGGGTGGGAACCGGATCCACCCAGGCCGGGTGGTGGGGGTCCGGATCATCCCGGGTGGGAACCGGATTCACCCAGGCCGGGTGGGGGTCCGGACAATCCCGGTTGGGAACCGAATCCATCCTGAACGGGTGGGAACCGGATGGATCCAGGCCGGGCCGGGGTCCGGACCAGCCCAGGTGGGGACCGGATGGACCCATCCTGGGTAGGAACCGAACCCACCAGAGCCAAAGTCCTAGAGAGGGACAAAGAAGAGCTGACACTACCTTATTCCTAGGCCAATCACTCGGATCACGTTGGGTTACCCTCATTTTAGACATAAATAAATACCCCACCGAGGGGAGTCCACACAGGCCGGATGGGGTCCGGATTCCACCCTGGGTGGGAACCGGATCCACCCAGGCCGGGTGGGAGTCCGGACCATACCGGGTGGGAACCGGATCCACCCAGGCCAGGTGGGGGTCCGGACCATCCCGGGTGGGAACCGGATCCACCCGGACCGGGTTGGGGTCCGGATCCACCCAGGCCGGGTGGGGGTCCGGACCATTTCGGGTGGGATCCGGATCCACCCAGGATAGGGGTGGGGGTCCGGACCCTAAACCCGGGTGGGGACCGGATGGACCAAGCCCGGGTGGGAACCGGACCCACCAGAGCCCGGGTCCTAGGGAGGGACAAGATACCCCTTCCTCATTCCAGGGCCAATCACTTGGATCATGTTGGGTTACCATCATTTGTGAAACGATATTGCACGGTCAGGGCCTTAGAGAAGAATGAAGAAAGAATCTCCCTAACCTATTCCAGGGCCAATCACTCGGATAACGTTGGGTTACCATCATTTGGGGCGTTTGAAAATGCCCCACCAGGGCCCAAGGGTGAGAAGATAACAACTCCCTACCCTATTCCAGGGCCAATCACTTGGATAACGTTGGGTTACCATCATTTGGGGCGTTCGAAAATGCCCCACCAGGGCCCAAGGGAGAGAAGATAACAACTCCCTACCCTATTCCAGGGCCAATCACTCGGATAACGTTGGGTTACCATCATTTGGGGCGTTTGAAAATGCCCCACCAGGGCCCAAGGGTGAGAAGATAACAACTCCCTACCCTATTCCAGGGCCAATCACTCGGATAACGTTGGGTTACCATCATTTGGGGCGTTTGAAAATGCCCCACCAGGGCCCAAGGGAGAGAAGATAACAACTCCCTACCCTATTCCAGGGCCAATCACTTGGATAACGTTGGGTTACCATCATTTGTGAAACGATATTGCACGGTCAGGGCCTTAGAGAAGAATGAAGAAAGAATCTCCCTAACCTATTCCAGGGCCAATCACTCGGATAACGTTGGGTTACCATCATTTGGGGCGTTTGAAAATGCCCCACCAGGGCCCAAGGGTGAGAAGATAACAACTCCCTACCCTATTCCAGGGCCAATCACTTGGATAACGTTGGGTTACCATCATTTGGGGCGTTCGAAAATGCCCCACCAGGGCCCAAGGGAGAGAAGATAACAACTCCCTACCCTATTCCAGGGCCAATCACTCGGATAACGTTGGGTTACCATCATTTGGGGCGTTTGAAAATGCCCCACCAGGGCCCAAGGGTGAGAAGATAACAACTCCCTACCCTATTCCAGGGCCAATCACTCGGATAACGTTGGGTTACCATCATTTGGGGCGTTTGAAAATGCCCCACCAGGGCCCAAGGGAGAGAAGATAACAACTCCCTACCCTATTCCAGGGCCAATCACTTGGGTAACGTTGGGTTACCATCACTTGGGGCGTTCGAAAATGCCCCACCAGGGCCCAAGGGAGAGAAGATAACAACTCCCTACCCTATTCCAGGGCCAATCACTCGGATAACGTTGGGTTACCATCACTTGGGGCGTTTGAAAATGCCCCACCAGGGCCCAAGGGAGAGAAGATAACAACTCCCTACCCTATTCCAGGGCCAATCACTCGGATAACGTTGGGTTACCATCACTTGGGGCGTTTGAAAATGCCCCACCAGGGCCCAAGGGAGAGAAGATAACAACTCCCTACCCTATTCCAGGGCCAATCACATGGATAACGTTGGGTTACCATCATTTGGGGCAAACGGAAATCCACCACCATGGCACTGGGGAGGGGCAACATACCCGGTTCCCTACCCTATTCCAGGGCCAATCACTCGGATCACGTTGGGTTACCATCATTTGGGGCCATCTTGGGATGGATATGAGCCTGTACAAGGGTGATTTTGAGCCTTGGCCCCTAAATCCCCCAGTACAATGGAGCGTTTGTCTCATTCCAGCCGGTCAAAAGGACACTTGGGATGGATATGAACCCGTAGGAAGGTAGCTTCCACCCTGGTTTACACTTCCCACCGGTCATCCAGGCCTTTGCACCGGGAGAAAGAGGTCCCGGAGCCCATCCGAGGCCGTGCGAGGGTGGTATTGAACCTTGGCCGGTCCATTGGACCGTTTGCCTCATTCCAGCCGGTCAAAAGGACCCTTGGGATGGATATGAACCCGTAGAAAGGAAGCTCCCACCCTGGTTTACACTTCACACCGGTCATCCAGGCCTTTGCACCGGGAAAAAGAGGTCCCGGAGCCCGTCCGAGCCCGTGCAAGGGTGGAATTCAACCTTGGCCGGTCCATTGGAGCAATTGTTTCATTCCAGCCGGTCAAGAAGACCCTTGGGATGGATATGAACCCGTAGAAACAAAGCTCCCACCCTGGTTTACACTTCCCCCAGGTCATCCAGGCCTTTGCACCGGGAAAAGGAGGTCCCGGAGCCCATCCGAGCCCGTGCAAGGGTGGGATTGAACCTTGGCCGGCCCATTGGATCCTTTGCCTCATTCCAGCCGGTCAAAAGGACCCTTGGGATGGATATGAACCCGTAGAAAGGAAGCTCCCACCCTGGATTACACTTCCCCCCGGTCATCCAGGCCTTTGCACCGGGAAAAGGAGGTCCCGGAGCCCGTCCGAGCCCGTGCAAGGGTGGAATTCAACCTTGGCCGGTCCATTGGAGCAATTGTTTCAATCCAGCCGGTCAAGAAGACCCTTGGGATGGATATGAACCCGTAGAAACGAAGCTCCCACCCTGGTTTACACTTCCCCCAGGTCATCCAGGCCTTTGCACCGGGAAAAGGAGGTCCCGGAGCCCATCCGAGCCCGTGCAAGGGTGGAATTCAACCTTGGCCGGTCCATTGGAGCGTTTGTCTCGTTCCAGCCGGTCAAAAGGACCCGTGGGATGGATATGAACCCGTGGAAATGAAGCTCCCACCCTGCTTTACACTTCCCCCCAGTCATCTAGGCCTTTGCACCGGGAAAAAGTGGTCCCGGAGCCCATCCGAGCCCGTGCAAGGGTCGATTTCAACCTTGGCCGGTTCATTGGAGCGTTTGCCTCATTCCAGCCGGTCAAAAGGACCCTTGGGATGGATGGGAACCCGAGCAAAGGAAGCTCCCACCCTGATTTACACTTCCCCCCGGTCATCCGGGCTTTTGCACCGGTGAAAAGAGGTCCCGGAGCCCATCCGAGCCCGTGCAAGGGTGGAATTCAACTTCGGCCGGTTGATTTGAGCGCTTGCCTCATTCCAGCCGGTCAAAAGGACCTCGTAGAGAGCTTGAACCCGCCCTGGTCTACGTTCCCCCCCGGTCGATTTGAGCTTTCCACCGGGAAATGCAAGCTCATGAGCCCATCCGAGCCCGTGCAAGAGTGGATTCGAACCTTGGGGCCGAATCCCCCGGTTGATTGGAACGTGCATCTCATTCCAGCCGGTCAAAAGGACACTTGGGGTGGATAGGAACCCGTAGAGAGGGAGGAGATCCATGTTGAACGCAGACGATCTCAGTCGGATGTTTGACGATGCTAGGTCTCCAAACGGCGGATGTGGATAGCGGGTGCTCAGCCGGATGCGGGCAGCGAGGTTCGCCAAGCTGCGTGATTACGAGTGGGAAACGCGTTTCTCTGGGAAAGGTTTTGGAGTTAACTTGAGGCCGAGATCGAACGAACAGGTGTCATCCATCACGCTTGCGGAATGCATGACCACCAAGCAAAGCGGTCAGAGCCTACGTTGGGACACTCTCGCATCTTTCTAACGAGGAGGTCTGCTTGCTCAAGATCAGACAAACAGGGTGCTCATTCATTCCGCTTGCGGGATGCGTGCTCGACGCCGCAGGCTGTCGGAGGTCTACCCGGCGCCGGTTCACCCCGTTAAGGCGGGCCCCCACGTGCCTACTGGCCAACGGACGCAGAGCGGTCCCTTCACGAGGACCCTCTCATGGGCGGAGAGCAATCGTCTCGAAACCGGCGCGGACAAGGGGAATCCGACTGTTGAATTTAAACAAAGCATTGCAATGCTCCCGACGGATGTTGACGCAATGTGATTTCTGCCCAGTGCTCTGAATGACAAAGTGAAGAGATTCAACCAAATGCAGGTAAACGGCGGGAGTAACTATGACCCTCCTAAGGTAGCCAAGTGCATCGTCATCCAATCAGTGACGCGCATGAATGGTTTAACGAGATTCCCACTGTCCAGCGAACCACAGCCAAGGGAACGGGCTTGGAAAAATCAGCGGAGAAAGAAGACCCTGTTGAGCTTGACTCTAGTCTGAGATTAAGAAAAGGCTCACGAGGTGTAGCATAACTAGGAGGGAAACCGCCAGTGAAATACAACTACTCTTGACGTTATTTTGCTTAATCCATGCGGTGGGGGCGGGGCATTGCCCCTGATTCTTGCCTAATGGCTTCGGCCGATCCAGGCGGATGTCCTAAGGCTGGGGCGGCACATCCGTTAAACGATAACGCGTATGTCCTAAGGCAAGCTCAACGAGAACATAAATCTCGTGTGGAGCAAATGGGCAAAACTGTCTAGACGGACGATGACTCGACGAAAGACAGAACTAAGGACATAAGCGGGCGATCCTCTATTTTCAGCAAAATTCAGGGGTTTTTAGGGGGCAGCGGCTTACAAAGCGATGCTGAACCGGACTAACCGGGAACTGGACCGACCCGACCATCTAGATGGGAATCCGGGTGGCAAACCAGACCGACTAGGGTCATCCGGGTGGGGACCGGATCGACCGGACCATCCTGGGTAGGAAACCGGACCGGGAACTGGATCATCTGAGTCGTCCGGGTAATCCGGGTGGGGAACCAGGCGGGAAACTGGATCAACCGGGTCGTGGGGGTGGGGAATTGGATCGACCAGACCCATCCGGATGGGGAACCGGATCATCTGGGTAATCTGGTTGAGGAACCAGACCCAACCGGTCCATCCGGGTGGGGAACGGGACCCAATCGGATCCTTTTTTTTGGGTACCGGGTCGGGAAACAGACTTATTCGGACCATCCGGGTGGAGAACCGGATCATCCGGGTTATCTGGGTGGACAACTGGACCCATCAGGACCATTCGGGTCATCCGGGTGGGGAATCGGACCCATCTGGACCATTCGGGTGGGGAACTGGACCCATCCGGGTGCGAAACCGGATCTACCGGGCCATCCGGGTGGGGAGCCGGACCCATCCGGACCATCCTTGGGTGGGGAACCGGATCGGCTTGTTCATCCGGGTGGAAAACCGGACCCATCCGGACCATCCAGGTAGGAAACCGGTCCCATCCGGGTGGGAAGACAGACCGACCGAACCATCTGGATGGGGAACCGGGTGGGGAACCGGACCAACTGAGCAGGGAACCTGTTCATCCGGGCGGTCTGGGTGGGGAACTGGACCTATCGGGCAGGAAACCGGGTGAGGAACCGGATCGACCGGACCATCAGGGTGGGGTGCCGGGTTGGGAACCGGACAAACTGGGTGGGGAACCGGATGGATCGGACCAGACAGGTCAAGCTGACCGCCACCGGGTGGGGAATCGGATTGGAACCGGGTGGAAACCAGATCAATCGGGTTGGTAATCAGATAGACCGGATCGGTAGGATCAACCGGACCAAAACCGGGTTGGTAACCGGATCAGAACCGGATCAACCGGGTACTCTCAAAAGTATAAAAAACTATAGGGGCCAGCAAGCAAGGCAAAACCGGACCAACCCGGTCATCATTGTGGAGAAAACCGGATGGGGAACAAGACCAGGAACCGGATCAGCCGGGCCATCCGGGTGGGGAACCGGATAAACCGGTTGGGGAACTGGATGGAACGGATGCGATGGATCAATCGGACTAGAACTGGGTGAGAACCGGATGGGGAACCGAACGAACCGGACCGGAACTGGGTGGGGAACCGGGATCGGAACCGATGGGCAATCGGATGGACCGGATCGAATGGATCAACTGGACCAAAATTAGGTGGGGAACCGGATCCGATCTGGGTAGGGAACCGGACCGAAACAGGGCAGGAAACCCGGATCAATCGGACCGGAACCAGGTGGGGAACCGAATCAACAGGACGGGGAACCGGATGGGCCAGATCCAATGGATCAACCGGACCGTGGATGGCTGGGGAACCGGATCGGAACTGGGTAGCGAACCGGGTCAACCGGGTTGGTAATCGAATGGACCGGATCGGTCGGTCGGATCATCCGGGCTAGAAACCGGATCCTTTGGGTCGCCCCTCCGATTTCGGCCGGGATTCTTCATGGGATCTAGGGTGGGTGGGGGTCCTCGCACAGGCCCCTACCTTCCCTAGAGCTTTTTCTTTTTATTTTGGTCACGCCCTTGGTTTCGACTGGGGTCCTTTGAGGGTGGGTGTGGGTCCTTGCAAAGAACCCCTTTTTTCTTTTGGTCACCACCTTTGGTTCTCGATCGGGGTTCTTTTCCATCTCTAGGGTGGGTGTGGGTCCTCATATGGGCCCATACCTTCCCTAGAGCCTTTTTTTTTTTTTTTTTTTTTTGGTCCCGCCCTCGATTTCGCCTAGGGTCCTTTGAGGGCTCTAGGGTGGGTGTGGGTCCTTGCAAAGGCTCCTACCCTCCCTAGAGCCCTCTTCTTCATTTGGTCACACCTTCGGTTTTGACCGGGGTTCTTTCCGGGGTTCTTACCCATCACAAGGGTCCTTTTGACCGGCTAGAATGAGCCAAGCACTCGAATGAACCGGCCAAGGTTAAACTCCACCCTTATACAGGCTGTGATGGGCTCCATAACCTCTTTTTTCTGGTGGAAAGGCCTAGATGATCGAGGGAAAGTGTCAATCGGGGTAGGAACTGCCTCTGTACAGGTTCATACCCATCCCAAGGGTCCATTTGACCGGTTCGAATGAGGCAAACACTCAATTAAACTGGCCAAGGTCAACCGCCACCTCTTGCATGGGCTCGGACGGGCTCCGAGACATCATTTTTCCAGTGGAAAGGCCTGGATGACTGGGGGAAAGTGTGAACCATGGTGGGAACTACCTCGGTACGGGTTCATATCCATTCCAAGTGTCCCTTTTGACCGGCTAAAATGAGCCCAACTCTCCAACGAACCGGCCAAGGTCAAAATCCACCCTAGTACGGTCTCGAATGAGCCAAGAACTCGAATGAACCGGCCAAGGCGGCGTCATTGACCCATGGGAGAGTAGAAATCGGCAAAGATGAGGGCCCGGTCAGATCATTCCCCATTAGGGGTTTGATCCGGTCGGGTGTTCAACCACTACCTGATGGCAAGGGAAGAAACCTCAATTGTTGCAGTATATCTTGTTGGATAATGCCTCAGGTAGTGGTCTAGACGGTCGATTCTTTTTCAATGGGGAACGCAAAAGCTCGCTTGACACCAACAAAGGGAGGTGATCCATGTTGAACGCGGACGATCTCAATCAGGCGTGGGACGATGCTAGGTCTCCAAATGGCGGATGTGGATAGCGGGTGCTCAGCCGGATGCGGGCAGTGAGGTTCACCAAACTGCGTGATTACGAGTGGGAAATGCGTTTGTCTGGGAAAGGTGTTGGAGTTAACATGAGGCCGAGATCGAACGAACAGGTGTTCATCTATCATGCTTGCAGAATGCATGACCACCAAGCGAAGCGGTCAGAGCCTACGTCGGGACACTCTCGCATCTTTCTAACGAGGAGATCTGCTTGCTCAAGATCAGACAAACAGGGTGCTTATTCATTCCGCTTTCGGGATGCGTGCTCGACGCCGCTGGCTGTCGGAGGTCTACCCGACGCCGGTTCACCCCGGTAAGGCGGGCCCCGACGTGCCTACTGGCCGACGGGCGCAGAGCAGTACCTTCACGGGGACCCTCCCCTTGGCGGAGAGCAGTCGTCTCGGAACCGGCGCGGACAAGGGGAATCCGACCGTTGAATTAAAACAAAGCATTGCGATGCTCCCGATGGATGTTGACGCAATGTGATTTCTGCCCAGTGCTCTGAATGACAAAGTGAAGAGATTCAACCAAATGCAGGTAAACGGCGGGAGTAACTATGACCCTCTTAAGGTAGCCAAGTGCATCGTCATCCAATTAGTGACGCGCATGAATGGATTAACGAGATTCCCACTGTCCCTACCCACTATCCAGCAAAACCACAGTCAAGGGATCGGGCTTGGAAAAATCAGCGGGGAAAGAAGACCCTGTTGAGCTTGACTCTAGTCTGACATTAAGAAAAGGCTCACAAGGTGTAGCATAAGTGGGAGGGAAACCGCCTATGAAATACAACTACTTTTGATGTTATTTTACTTAATCCGTGCGATGGGGGCGGGGCATTGCCCCTGATTCGGACCCCCATCCGGCCTGGGTGGATCCGGTTCCGATCCCTGGATGGTCCGAACCCTCACCCGGCCCGGGTGGATCCGGTTCCCACCCCGGATGGTCCGGAACCCCACCTCCGATCTGGGTGGATCCGGTTCCTAACCAGGATGGTCCGAACCCCCACCTGACCCGGGTGGATCCGGTTCCCACCCAGGATGTTCAGGACCCCGACCCGACCCGGGTTGAACTAGTTCCTGGTAGGGTACTTTTGATTGCCTCAAATGATAGTAACCCAACGTAATCAGAGTGACTGACCCTGGAATCTGGTAGGTAGTTGATCATATCCTCCGGTTCTCCCCGGGATGGTTCGGACACCCACCCGACCCGGGTGGATCCAGTTCCCACCCGGGATGGTACGGACCCCCACCCGACCACCGTGGATCAGGATCCCACCCGGAGTGGTCCTATCCCTCACCTGACCCAGTTCCCCACCCGGATGACCCGGACGATCCGGTTCTCCACCCGGATGACCCGGATGATCCGATTTGGCCTCGCATTTCGGCTCCGCGACCCCTAGAATCCATAGAATTTGGCTGAAAAAACGCTGGGGTTCCCCTGCCTTATGTCCTTATGTCCTTAGTTCCGTCCCGTCTTCGTCGAGTCAGTCGTCGTCCGTCTAGAGGGTTTTGATGGATATATAAAGAAGGTGTCCCCTTCTATATACATCCATCGGGGGGGCCCGGGGCACGCCCATCGGAAGGGGGGATCTCCTTCGATCCTTAGCCCTTCCTGTGTGCGAGCCCCGCGGCCCACCAGAAGAGAGAGGGAGCGACCCTCGCCCTTCTAACAGGCCGACCAACAACAATCCAGCCAAACCAACCAACCAACCTCCGAGAGGGCTCTGCCTACCCTCGATTTCCCATCCTCTCTCCCTCTCTCTCACGTATCCCTCCTTCCATTGCCGACGCGGGGATGCGGACCCTTGTTGTCCTCTAAAAGGGGAAAGGGAAGACAACAAGGGCCCGCCCGATGCCCTTCTCCGCGGGCATCGGACGCCCCCCCATGCCCTACCCCGGCGTTTAGGGTGGGAGGGGGGAAGAGAGGGGGGGTGGGTCAAGAACAAGGGCTGAATCTCAGCGGATCGTAGCAGC
>CANJKZ010000971.1:365000-372500 GCA_947471745.1 Closterium sp. Naga37s-1
CAACGATATCACAGGGGGCGGGGGGCTGGGAACCCATCCAGTCGAAGGTCTTCCCCGCATCCTGGTACATCGTCTCCCCTTTAGCCTCCACAGCTGCCCGCAGCCTGTGTCGGATCATTACCGCTTGAGAACGTTGCTGCGTCACTCCAATGCGTTGAGCGATGCTCCGGCAGATGAGAGATTTTAGGTCAGTGGTTTGCCCTGACTGTTTGCCGAGGCGCCTCGAAGTTGTAGCTGCAATGTCCCTGACGCAGTCGGAAAAGCTGTTGGACCAACCACCATAGATCTCCGTAGCCAACGGAATCACCGTGGTGGTCTTCTCCATCCGCTTCCCCCCCTTTGTCCCCGCGTCCTTGTACGTCACCCGTTTCCGCCGGACCGCTTCGTTGAGAGCCGCGCCTGGCTTCGTCTCCGGGCAGTTGGCGTTGTTATCATGCGGGTCCGCGATGACCACATCCATCACCCAGGTCTTTCCGCTATCTGTGTGGAGACTCACGACGTCCGGAATCGGCTTCCCGCCGAACAAAGTTTTGTCCTCCACTGTTGTCTGCATGCCCGCCTCCCGACAGACCATCGCCACATGGTCCCGAATGGCATTATGCGGAATTGACGGTGCGTATTTGGTAGAGCACCGGAGAGCGTGCCCTGCCGCGTTGCACGTGGACAAATCCTTCCCGCACGAGCATGTCTCAGCCTGGATGAGGTGTGGAATGTCTCGGCCCAACCGAAGGTTCGCAGCGATCGCCCAGTCCTCGCATTCGAGATGGAGGTCCGGTCGTGACGGTAGGGCCGAGACCCATGCGCCCGCGTTCGGTAGTTGCAGACTAGTTAGCCGAGCCTTATGTCGGGGCCGGTTCAGGACCTTACGAATCCCGTCCAGGGCATCGATCTGCAGCTCCCGCGCCAGCAGCGTAAACGCTCCCCGTTCCAGCCCTCTCTCCCCGACCGTCTTCCACGTGGGCAGCTTCTTGCGGACCTTTTCTGGTAGTCTGTTTAGCGCCGACTCTGCCTCCTCGAAGATGGGCGGGAAGGGCTCATCTCCGTCATGGTTCCCGATGATGCTCTTCCCGCCCACCTGGAAGAACGACTTCAGGGTCCCAGCTACACTGAGAAGGCTGACCACGTACGCCAGATCGGCCGACCGCTCGGCTGATTGGACCCCGAAGCCGCCCATCCGCTCCGGAAGAGTGATCTGAGTCTGCGCCGCCTTGTTGACCTTCCCGGGTGTAAGAAGGCTGTCGTCTTGTAGGATATCGGCGAAACAGCATAACACGGACCCGTCCCAGAATGACAACGTCTGCCGAAAGTCCTTAGTCGGCGGCGTAGTGCGGCACAAGAAGTTGGTCCGCGCCGAGATCGAACCCGCCAAAATCCGAGAAGCCATTTGAGCGTGGTTTATCCTCGGCAATCTGCTCAGAATCGTGTGTCCCGGCTCCAGTTTGGCCATGACCGCTGCCTCCGCGAAAGACTTGCTGCCGACCGGGGAACCCACCACCACGAGGCCCTCCTTAGCCTCGGTCATCTCGCAGAGAGGGTTGTCAGCAGATGGCCGATTGCCACTCGGCGCATACCACTGGCATTTCTTCTGTGAGACCTCCAGGTCAATCTCGCGCAGCTTCTCGCACAGGGTCGGAAACGCCGCGCCAATCGCATCCAACTCTCCCAACAGGTAGGTGTCGTCAGCATAGCTGCACAGGAAAATGTCTCGATGTGCTGCCTTCACCGCTTCCAGGGCCGGTTGTTGCGCGAGTGCGTAGAGGAATGGGCCCAGGGGGTCCCCTTGCCTCACTCCTGTTCGCGACCAAAGAGTGTGACGGGTCGCGTCAGCTCTATACAGGAGTGGGGAAGGACCCCCATAGAGGGTGCGCAGGAATGGAGTCATTGCCACAAAGGGGCCTTCAACAAGCTCCTTGAAGAGTGCCTGGCGGCAGACCGAATTGAATGCATTCTTAACGTCGATCTGAAGGACACCCCATGTAGGATTGGCCTTCAAAGCTGCCCGCACTCCGTGGATGACCGTTTCCGCGCCGTTCCTTGCACCAGCCCCGAACTGACCCTTCGGCTTCAAATGTCGGATGATCGCATCATGGTAGTCCGCAGCGAAGCACCGCGCCAGGAGACGGGGAAAGACCTCCCCCACTGCGATCGGGCGTACTCCACCACCCGGCTTCTCCAAGGCCACTAGTGAGCTCGCTGTCCACCACTGTGCCACCCCTTGCCCCACCTCTCCTCTTGCTACCGCCTGAAGCCATGCACACAGGAGCTTGAGATCGCCCGGATGTGTGAAAAGTTCTCGTAGGAAGTCCATGCGCCAGCCGGTGGGTCCACCTGCAGAGCCGCGTGGGCTCTCGCGAAGGGCCCGCGCAAGAACATCCAGCTTCAGGACCCATTTTGTAGGTTTCTCCGGGTGGGGGAGGGTGCAGCTGCCGTCGTCTGCCGTGAAAGGCACTGTGGGGCAGGGGTGCTTCTCCTCAAGACTCTTTCGAGTCTCATCCGTTGTAGGGGCCAGGGCTGCAGCAATCAGCGCCTCCGACGCTCGGGAGAGTTCAGCCTGCTCTCCGAACTTAATGCAGCGCCGTGATCGAGCCAGTGTCTCCGCAGAGCCGTAATTGTCGTCCACCCGAGCTTTGTTCTCCCGTATTCGGCTTTTCATCTTGTTGATAGCCGCCAAAGCTCGGAGGTTTAACTTAGCCCAGTCGCCCCGACTCCACCAGACAAGCAGCTCCCGCACCTGCTTCCAGTGGGGAGAGTCGTTCGCGAGCGCGGCCGATGACAGACACAGCTGCGGGAAGATCCCCAGCAGAGTCCCTGCCGTCTTGTGGTCTTTATCTTGCCGGAGCTTCTCGAGGATTGGACGGAGACAAGCAGCAGCCAGCCCGCGGCATTTGAATGGCACCTTGCGGAGTGTTGGCAGCATGGCTGCCTCCTCCCCTATAATAGGTGACCAGTCTTGTGCCTCGAAGTTAGCCCAGTAGTCCGCCCAATGGTCCGCCCTCTCCGCTTCCGCAGTGGAACCCTCCGGAGGAGGGGTGGCCGCCCGCTTTCTATCTCGGAGCTGCTCCTCCCGTTGCGCGTCCCGTGCCGCGCACCCGTTCTTTCGGCCGGCATGCTTTCTGACTGCTCCTTGGCTTCGAAAAAGTCTGGAGCAAAAAGTGCACCGGTGACCTTTGGGGCGCCTTGCTTGGCCGCCGTGGCTGATAGCGCTAGAGTCAGACTTCGTGGGCGCTGCGGTAGAGTCTTTGGAAGCCTTGTTTGACGCCGAGGCATCCTCTGAGCTCGACTCGGCAAAAAGCTGCGGCTTGGCTGTCCCCGTCTTCCGCGTCACTGCCTGAGATTTATCGCGGAGTCCGAGCTCGCCCCACGCCTCCCGACCCTTTGGACGATGGTCCGGCTTCTTGTTGCCTCCCGCCTTCTGCTTCTTGGCGGTGGAGGTCGACTTTGGAGTGTGCGAGGGCGCCTGGGAGGGTACTGTGCCAGGTGACTTTGGGTTCGCAGCAGGAGCGGGCGGCGTAGCAGATGTTTTCGCAGCCGAGGGAGTCGAAGAGCCGGTCGGAGCGGCCGGTGTCGAAGAGGCCTGTGACTTGGGCCTCTTCTTCTTCTTCTTCTGTCTCGGCTTCTTGCCCTTGGTCTTTTGACCCACGTCTGATCCTCCTGTGGGGGCAGGGGACGGACGTTGCGCAGCCGAGGAGGCCTTGCTAGCCACAGGATTGTTAGGAGAAGCTCCTGCCTTCCCCGAGGCTGGCTTAGCCACCTCCCTCTCGCCGCCTGAACTAGACCGGCGCATCTCCTCGATCTGGTCAGACATAGTCTGAACCTTCTCGGTGAGAGTAACCATCATGTTATAGAGGCGGTCGAAGGCCTCCCGATCTTGGGTATCTGGGAGGGGCTCGCTGTGCGGCTGGCTGTCGTTCCGCTCGTTGACAAGCAGGGTCCCCATGTCCACGTCGGGCCCAGCGTCAGAAGGTTGTGACGGGTGGTCGGCTGGAGGGGTGGGGATTGCTCCTTGTCCAGCGGCCCCATCGGGTGGGTGTTGCTGGGAGCTGTCCTCAAGAACCTCCTCTGGCCCAGCTTCGGCTTGCGGAGCTGCTTTTGGGGTAGCCTTTTCTCCCTCCAAGGCAAGGGGAATACCTTGCGTTTTTGGTTCTGGGCCAATCCGTGGCACTTCTGCTAGCTTGGCTGGGTCGATCCGAGCTGGAGAACATCGATGCCGCTTGCGTATCTTGCGGATCTTCTGCCCCCAAAAGACGTGGCTACAGCCTGTGCACTGTGCAGCCACCAAAGGGCGGTTGCTAGTGGCACGGCCTTCGCCACTCACCGCTAGAGCACCCTCCTCACCACTCGCTTTGAATCCCAGGAAATCTGGGGCGAGTTTTCCGAGGTGTGTCCCCGACCCATCAAAGGGGTTCTGAAACGCCTTTTCTGGCTCCAAAGACGGTTCGGCCGCGTTAATCACTGGATCGAAAAAAACAATCTTTGGAGGGGGTGGATGGTCCAATTCGGTGAGTGTCTTCGCCTCAGCAGCGGATCTCCTGTTTTTTCGTTTCCGACCTCGCACTTCCAGCTGTTGCTGGTTGTCATGATCGGGTGGGAGGACTATGACCACTTTCGGTTCAAAACCAGTGGGCAAGTCCAAGGGTTGCTGCAGAACATCAGTAGCCTGGCCGAGGCTCTCGGCAGAACGTTGTTTCTTTGGCGGCGTCTCCTCTAGGGTAGGCGCTTTGGCAGAGCGCTTTCCCTTTCTGCGGGCAGCAGGGGCACCGGCATACAACGTCATTGCGAGGGCCTCGGGGTCCGTCAGGGGTGGCGAGTCCCTTGGGACCTCCCCAGCAGAGCCGAGACGGGCTGACTCGTTCTGTTGGGGCCCGGGGGCGGGAAGAGCGAGGCGCTCTTTCCCTCGGAGGCGATGTTTTTTGCCACCGGCCGCCTTTTGTATGGGCGGACTCATAGTGCGAAGATTACTCCCCGCAGAGCGCTCTTTCTTAAGCCTTCCGATAGAATCAGGAAGACCCACCACCATATAGTGTCTGTACTTCCCACTGACCGTGGTTCGCTGCAGATCGGCTTCCAGCTGTCGGGTTGTGACCATACCCCGCCTAGCCAGAAGGCTGGCGGGCCACGAGACCGGCGAAGGTCCGCTTGGTACCGACAGTGCCACAGCTTTTCCTGCAGTAAGATGGTGTCGCAGGGCCCCAAGGCCCCACTACCCCTTAGGCCGCTTCAGCCGAGCCGGCACCTCCCTATCCGAGAGGCGGGTACTACCCGGTTTCTGTGGGACACGCGCGTTGAAATCTCTCAAAGGTCTAATCTAACTGATCGCTTGGCAGGCGTTCGAAGGCAGTTTGTAGGTAGCTGGTTCGCTTGAGAGCGCTTGAGAGTATTTGAGAGTTTGTGTGCATGAGAGTTTTTTATTTCAACTGGAGTGGCGTGAACCAGCTACCAGATGGTTCGATTAGTCTTTCGCCCCTATACCCAAGTCTAACGAACGATTTGCACGTCAGTAGCGCTGCGGGCCTCCACCAGAGTTTCCTCTGGCTTCGCCCTGCTCAGGCATAGTTCACCATCTTTCGGGTCCCAACGCGACTACTCAACGCACCCCGGGCGCCGAGGCCCCCGGGGCGGTCCGTGGTGCGGGCAGCACGATGCCGCCTTCTCACGGGTCGCTTTCACTGTCGCCATTGTGGTTTTCAACCCATTGGCTCGCAGCCGCGTTGGCCTCCTTGGTCCGTGTTTCAAGACGGGTCGCATCAGCCCGTTTCGCCAGCGCCGACCCGTGAGGGCCATCCTCGGTCTCCGCCGCGGTGGGAGCGAGCTCCTTTTCCCGCAGCATCGACCGGCGCTGCGTACCTCCGGGCCCCGCGTGAACGGGTCCCGCAGGTTTGCTTGGGCTCATGCGCTTATCCTCCTGACGATTTCAAGCACTTTTTACTCTCTTTCCAAAGTTCTTTTCATCTTTCCCTCGCGGTACTTGTTCGCTATCGGAAACCTGGCCGTATTTAGCCTTGGATGGAGCTTACCACCCATGTTGGGGCTGCACTCCCAAGCAACCCGACTCTTCGGATGCGCCTCGTGAAGTGACGGGTCGTCGCCCGACGGGGGTGTCACCCTCTCTGCCGCCACTTTCCAGTGGACTTAAGGCGGCGCCCGTCACAGAGAACGCTTCCTTTTCAGACTACAATTCGGAGGGCCGGAGGCCCTCGGATTTCAAGCCTGGGCTTTTCCTTGGTCGCTCGCCGCTACCAAAGGAATCACGGTTGTTTTCTTTTCCTCCGCTTAGTAATATGCTTAAATTCAGCGGGTAGTCTCGCCTGACTTGAAGCCATCGTTTGGGGGTTTGCCCGGTTCTTCACCGGTCCGACCATTTTTAGTACGAGCCCCGTCTGCCCCTCGCCCGGTCTGTGCGCGCTACTTTGGAGGGCGGAGACCGAGGGTTGCCACGCCCTCGGCTCCATTTTTCCGTTTCGCGGCCTTCTCGGGTGAGGAAAAGAGGAACGGTTTGGCATCCGATACCCCCCCACCTGCTGGGAGGTCCGGACGGGATCCGTTGGCCGGCTGGGTTCACCGAGCCCAGCGGGGTCGCCACCCACCTCGTTTCGCTCGTCCCGCTCGCGTCCTCCCGGTTGGCATCCGGGGATCTGCACTGGGGTCGAGACGGAGAGGAGACGGGCTTGTGGCGGCCCTGCGATTTCAGCCGACTGCCCCCCGTTGTGCACGGGTTGCGACGGCCATCTCGTTTTCCCAGGTACGGGCGATTGTCTCGAGTAAAACCCGAGCGCCCCTCGTATGCCGACGCATTTTGGCAGTTCCGTCCCTTTCACCCGGCCGCACGTAGCCGCGTGCGGAGGGTGTGGGTGCGGATGCATGGCTCCACCTGGATGTGTGTGGCGTTCAAGCAGACGTGCCCTCGGCCGAGGCCTCGGACGCAACATGCGTTCAAAGTTTCGATGATTCACGGAGTTTTGCAATTCGCATTACGTATCGCATTTCGCTGCGTTCTTCATCGAGCCAGGTTCCAAGATATCCATCGTCAGGAGTGGGGTCCCAGTTTTTATTAGGTGCCGGGGCTCATGGGGGCCCCGCTCAAGGGGAGGGTTTTGCGACCGGACGGCCAGTCCCGATCGCGGAGAGGTCTATATCCCGTGCCCGTTCGCAGCTCCTTGATGCACTGCGACCGGACCCGGCTGAGAAACGGTCCCTTGCCATTACCACGGGCGCTCCTTCCCAGCCGACCGAAGAGGATTTCGGAAGGCCGGGCGAGCAAGACCCCGCAGTCACACCAGCCGGCGCCAAGAGAGACGGAGCACCGGTGGCGGGGGACGCTAGGAGGGAGGAGGATTCCGGCAAGCCAAAATTTCTGAGGATACGTCCTAGGTCAGGCGTCGAACTTCCCGGTGCTTCCGCTTTTGGGAAAGAGTCCGACCTGTTACCATCGGGGGAAAGGGATTTGGTTTTTGTTCCGCATGGACGCGCGGTGCCGCCGGGAAGCAGGCTCCCTGGTGTCGA